>OY987255.1:103563529-103951029 GCA_963920725.1 Rhamphomyia laevipes
AAAAGTAGCGCCGCTTAATTCGCTAAAAGTAATGGCCTGATTTTTAGACGTTTACAAGTAATCGCATTCAAAGTCAAAAGTAGCGCCGCTTAATTCACTAAAAGTAATGGCATAATTTTTAGACGTTAAAACTAATCGCATTAAAAGTCAAAAGTAGTTCACTAAAAGAAATCCAATAATTTTTAGACGTGTAATCGCATACAAAGTCAAAAGTAGCGCCGCTTAATTCGCTAAAAGTAATGGCATGATTTTTAGACGTTTACAAGTAAAGGCATTAAAAGTCGGAAGTAGCGCCGCTTAAAGTAATTCGCTAAAAGTAATGCAATGATCTTTAGACGTTTACGAGTAATCGCATTAAAAGTCAAAAGTAGTGCCGCTAAATTCACTAAAAGTAATGGCATGATTTTTATGGGGCGGACGTTTAAAAGTAATCGCATGAAAAGTCAAAAGCAAAAAAAATAATTGTTTAATCAAAATTTCAAGCGCGAGAAGCAAAACGATTTTATGAACTGCAAAAGATTTTTCATTATTAAATATTTTTATTACCGTTAATTGGCTCAAATGTTTTTAACTCGGGTCTTTTTCAAGGTTTTTGGAAAATTGATCTAAAGCAAGAAAATTCATAGGCAAGAAAAAATCATCGCACAAAATTGATCGCTGGGAAAATTCGTCGCAGGAAATTTCATTGCTGAAAATTAATCGCTAGGAAAATTCATCACAAGAAAAATTCGTGTCCAAGAAAAAATCATAGTAGAAAATTAATCGTTAGTAAAATTCGTATAAGTAAATTTCATCACTGGGTTGTAAGGGTTATGGTAGACATAGCACCTCTACTAGGATTAGTCGAACTACTTATGGCACGTGGTTACTCTGAAATATTGGTTCCCACCGGACATCCTAATCTCTCACCTATGGCTCCAAGAAGCCACCTGGAGGTGGTGGCCACAACCCGGTACACTGTGTCGACTCACAGGCTAAACTATGTGAGGGGTTCACCAAAGCTAACTTGACATATTCGAGTTCCTAGGTTGGATGAATTTCCGTAGCGTCTGCACCCAGTTTGGGCGGCTACAAACAGCGTCTGTATCCACACTGGGCGGCTGATTAATGGTCCTCCTAAAGGGGATTAAACACAATGTTGACAGCATTGCTTTATAAAACAACAACATCTAGAAACTTCAATCAATCATGACTCAAAACATAAACAAGCCTCGGATCGGATGGAAACAATGGCAACGACTCGGAAAACGAAACATGGACTTATCTATTGGAACCTGGAATGCACGCACCCTATATAAAACAGGTGCGCTAAAAAATATGGAAATCGAACTGGAAAAATACAAAATAAATATTGCAGCTATACAAGAAACTAGATGGCACGGTAATGGCATCATGGATACTAAAACTCATAGCATCTTATATAGCGGGAAAGATGGCGGAACTCACGAATTAGGCGTCGCTTTCATCGTTGATAAAAAATGATCCTAAATTTCAAAGCCATTAATGAAAGAATCTGCGTACTTAGAATAAAAACAAAAAATTTTAATGTATCGTTAATTAATGTGCATGCAGAAACCGAAGAGAAAGAAGATGATATAAAAGATGAATTCTATCAACAGCTAAACCTTATATATGATGCTACACCACAACATGACATCAAAATAATACAAGGTGATTTAAACGTAAAAATCGGGAATGATGCAATATACTATCCAACAATTGGTAAAGATAGCCTACATTCAATATCCAATAACAACGGAGAAAGGATTGTTGATTTTGCAACGAGTAAAAATATGGTTATAGCTTCCACCATATTTCCACACGAAAATATCCACAAAATGACATGGAAATCGCCAGATGTTCGGACTAATAATCAAATAGATCACGTGCTAATCGACAGGAAAGGAGCCTCGTGTATAATGGGTGTTAGATCTCTGCGTGGAGCAAACTGTGATTCAGACCATATACTTGTACGCACCATATATAGGTGCACATTACAAAGTTACACAGAGAACAAAAAGGCAAACATACCAAAATTAGATATGGAAAAGCTGAAAAATAATTATGTTAAAGAAATATTCCAAATTAAACTGGCACAAAAGTGCGAAGAATCAGCTAATCTGGAAGAGCAAGAAGAAATAGGAATATCTGTGAATGAAAGATGAAACAAGCTGAAAAGTATCGTGCTAGAGACTGCCAAAGATACTATAGGAAACATTAAGAAACCTCCACGTAATAACTGGTACGACACAGAATGTCAGCAAGCGTTAAGTAATAAAAACACGACGTACCTAGAATTCGTAGCAAGACCAACTATACCTTTTCACTTTCAAAATGAGAATAGCAACTTTCATTATGAGAACAGTAAACTTCAAAATGGAATAGCAACTTTCAAAATGAGAATAATAAACTTCAAAATGGAATAGCAACTTTCAAAATGAGAATAGCAAACTTCAAAATGGAATAGCGACTTTCATTATGAGAACAGTAAACTTCAAAATGGAATAGCAACTTTCAAAATGAGAATAGTAAACTTAGCACAATTAGTTTTATACATTATGAAGTAAGAATAGGTTCTTTCAAGAAACAAGACGCAAAGGCATGGATGATGAGATGACCTTTTTTCGTTTTTGTCAAGCAATGATTAAACATGCCGAACCTGTCGTTATTGTGGTTGACAATGCACCATGTCATAGTGGCATTGAAGAAGTGTTGCAGGAGCAGGAATTTGCTACCAATAAAATTCTTAGACTGGCTCCTTATAGTCCAATGTTCAATCCTATAGAAAATATTTGGGCAGTGATGAAGAGCCACATAAAAAGAGATATTTCAAAAAATATATTTGACATTCTCAATAATAGAAATTTAGATTTACCAATAAAAGAAGCTTTACAAAAAATATCTCCAATTATATGTGCCAATTCTATTGCTAATATACAAGGAAAGGTCACTGCTGCTTTAAATTTAGAAGATATGCAATTTTAATATGAAATTATATTTACCTGAAAAAAATAAGAAATAAATATATATAATGTTTTAAATTCTCATTTTGAAGTTTACTATTCTCATATTGAAATTTGCTATTCCATTTTGAAGTTTACTATTCTCATAATGAAAGTTGCTATTCCATTTTGAAGTTTACTGTTCTTATAATGAAAGTTGCTATTCCATTTTGAAGTTTGCTATTCTCATTTTGAAAGTTGCTATTCCATTTTGAAGTTTACTATTCTCATTTTGAAAGTGAAAAGGTATAGAGCAAAGCGAAATGAATATGAAAGGCTTAGAAAAATCCAGGATAAACTATTTAGACGGAAAAAAAGAAAATTAAATAACAATAAAATCGAAAAAATAGAACAAGACTTTAGAGAAAATGACACAAGAAACGCATACAAAGAAGTTAATATGCTGAGGCGGTTTTAAACCGAGAACAAGCTTAATAATGGAAAGAAATGGTACTATAGTCACAACAGCAGATGGCACAAAAAAACGTTGTCAGGATTATTTCCAAGATCTACTGAATCCAGTAATACAAGTAGAAGACCATAACCTTGACCCATGGCTAGTAATCCCATCAGAAAATGATGACATAATTGAACCACCAACATTAGACGATGTACGGATAGCTGTAAAGGCGTTAAGAAATAATAAGGCATCCGGAATAGACCAAATACCAGCTGAGCTCTATTCGAACGGTGGAAAAAAAATGTTACAACAGATTTATTAAAGAAATATGGACTACTGAGCTTATACATACCGGAAGAGTAAGAAGTAAGCTTAATATGTCCAGTACATAAAAAAGGTGACAAACTCACGTGTGACAACTATCGTGGCATATCTCTTCTGTGCGCAGCATACAAAATATTCACGACCATTGTAAAAAATAAACTCGAGCCACTATCTGAAGTCATAATAGGACAGTATCAAGCAGGCTTTAGAGCAGGAAGATCTACGATAAATCAACTTTAAACAAGCCTACGACAGTATCTCAAGAATGAAGCTGTTCAGTATACTTCTTGATTTTAATATCCCACTAAAACTGATCAGAATGATAAGATTATCGATGGATAGTTCTCAAGGCCGCGTCAAAATATGTGGAGAACTCAGACCAGTTCGAAATAATACAAGGTTTGAAACAAGGAGATGGACTAGCACCAATGCTCTTCAACTTAGCACTCGTACACGTCATCAGAAAAATCGAAGTTGCCACATCAGGACCACTATTGTACAAAACCAAGCAAATAGCTGGATACGCAGATGATGTGGACCTGATGGGAAGATCACTAATGGCTGTTAAGGAAATGTTTTGTGAACTGGAAACTGCAGCAAAAACAGTAGGGTTACAAGTCAACGAGTCAAAAACCAAAGTTATGAAGCAAACTAGAAGGACAAGAAGATTAAGCCAGAATCTAACAATAAATGACTATAACCTAGAAGTAGTTAGTGAATTCGGTTATTCATCGCCAAGAAAAATTCATTGCAGAAAATTAATCACTAGGAAAATTCATCGCAGGAAATTTCATTGCAGAAAATTAATCGCTAGGAAAATTCATCGCAAGAAAATCCATCGCAAGAAAACTTCATACCCCTAAAATATTCATCGCAGAAAATTAATAGCTAAGAAAATTCATCGCAAGAAAATCCATTACAAGGAAAATAAAAATCATTAAATAGCATGAAACTCGGATTATAAATGCAACAATAACATAGTTTGAAGTCTGATGGAGAGAAAATAAAAAAAAATCTGTGAATTTGCTCAAAGTATTATATAGTTGAAAAACAATCAATTTTATAAAGAAGTATCAATAAGTTTAAAAAAAAAATATGAATGTACTTTATACAGGCTCATGAATCTGCTGAAAGTACTAATTTAAGATCAACAGATATATCGCGTAACTAATCTTAGTATTGAATTTATTTGAAAACGGCTAAAACTAACTTTAAATGATTTTTTGAACTTATAACATTTTCCTATGAAATTTCAGAATGATCCCGCTGAAGTTTCCTAAATGAAAATATTATACTTTGAAGATTCGGATTTATATTTTAATTTTTGGATTCATATATGCAGACCATCGAAATCGTCATTAATGAAATAATGTATTATATGCTTAATAATTAATAATAATTATTGAATTGAATTTAGGAAGTAAAAAAAATTTAAATTTAAACTTAAGTATAAATATTTTTAATTTTCATAAATACTTATCAATTTGATGGTAAAATTCATAAAACTTTTCAACTAATCAATAGCTAAAATAAATTATTTGTACAGTACGGCTTATAAGAATAAATATTTGATTTTTACAGTAATAATGAATTATTAATTGATGAATTGACAAATTTAATTGAGAATAATATTTATCTTTAAAATTATTTGTGATAGGTTTTTCAAATTTACGTTTGTTAATAATAATTTCTTATTACTTAATTAATAAATTTAACAAAAAATCAGGGTTTTAATAAAATATGCAACATATTATTGTCCAGATAATAATTGATTTGACAAAAACGAATTAATTCCTGTTAAATTATAATTAAATCGCTAAAATTAATAGGCTGAAAATTTAAGTAATGACTTATTCGAAATTTAAAAGTGGGAAAAAATAATATATAATGCACCAATTCAATTTATTGACTCATAAAATTCCTAAAACTTTTGGATAAGTAAAAAAATTAGAACAATTTAGATCATGTTATAATATATTATTTTTAGCCTGAAGTAAAAAGAAAATTAATATTAATATAAATTTCTAAATACGGGGAAAAACCATTTAATTCAGAATTTCAAAAAAAAAATTTACTTCTCCTAAGCCAAGTTCAATGACAATCGAATATTTTAGCTAAAACATTTAACTCAATCTGAATGTAATATTTTGCGCAATTCTACATTGATCAACCAAGCCAAATTACTACAATTAATTGGGGGCCAAAAAGTTGTCAAGCACTTAAGCGTTTAGTTTTCCAGGAAGTTTAGAATTAATTGTAAAACTATCCGCATATGGATAAAAAATCTTAATATAATACTATTGTCAAATGTAAAAGTAGCAGAACATATTCGATAAAAACGCATTTCTGTCAAACTATAAATCATGACTTAAGTGCTTTTGGACCTCAGCCGGAGAAATATTTTTAATCGAAAGTTAAACCGGTGTCAAATTTCTTATTTACAATATTTTATACGAATTAATTTTATTAGTTTATATGAAATCAATGTGCAAAAATGAATAAAATGTTCATTATTTTGTATGGAGTATGGAATTTATTTTCAATATTTCACGCATTTCAGTTGAGCCTGAATTAATTGACCCTTAAAATTCCCAAAACTTTTGGAAAAGTAAAAAAAAAATCCATTTAGATCGTGCTACATATTAGCCTTAACCGGAAGTAAAAAAACATTTAAAATTACTCTAAGTATAAATATTTTGAAACGAAACTTAATGCGTTCAAAAATGGCCTAAATGTTTATAATTTTATATGGAGTTAGAGATTTATTTTTGCCTATTTTCGAAGAATTATTCATTTCATTCATATAAACTATTAAAATAGGCGTTATTTTTGTATGGGGTATGGAATTTATTTTCAATATTTTGCCAATTTGCGAAGAATTAATTATTTCATATAAACTATTAAAATGTGCAAAAATGAACAAAATGAGAATTATTTTGAATGGTATGGAATTTATTTTCAATATTTTGCACATTTGCAAAGAATTAGTTATTTCATATAAACTATTAAAATGTACAAAAATGTGCATAATTTTGTATGGGGTATTTTTTCAATATTTTACCCATTTGCCAAGAATTACTTAATTCATATAAACTATTAAAATGTGCAAAAATGAACAAAATGTACATTATTTTGTATGGGGTATGGGGTTTATTTTCAATATTTTAGCCATTTGCTAAAAATTGCTTAATTCATATAAACTATTAAAATGTGCAAAAATGAACAAAATGTACATTATTTTGTATGGAGTATGGGATTTATTTTCAATATTTTACACATTTGCGAAGAATTACTTATTTCATATAAACTATTAAAATGTTCAAAAATCAGCAAAATGTGCATTATTTTGTATGGCGTGTCGAATTTATTTTGCAGATTTGCGATGTCGTTTTGTCGGTCTGTCGTTTTGTCTGTCTGTCGGCGTTTTGTCGGTCTATCGTTTTGTCAGTCTGTCGGTCTGTTGGTATATCAGTCTGTCAGTTTGCCTATGTATAATTGTGTGTGTTTGTTTGATTATGTAAAAGTGTGAACAAACCCCCAAATTTCTTAAACCTCTGAGTTTTTTAGGTTTGTTTTGATAAGAATATTTTTAATATATGGTTGATGTTGTAAAGAATTTTTGGTGTGGTTTTGAAATTTTAATATTTTTTTTTTTTTTGCGTGGACTTATAGAGTATATGCATACAAATAAAATATTTTTCGGTCATTATTTTTTGTATATACTAAGCAAGAAACCTAATGAGATTCATATATATGTTTGAAAAATTTGTGTTAACCATTGAGAAATATGAGGATATTTTTTGTTAAAACATGATTAATTTTTTTTAAATTCATTCGTTCATTTGGAAAGAAGAAATGTGTGTACGGTATATTGTTGAAATTAATTGTAATAAGGATTACAATCTTCATAAAAAGCGAGTGGAAAGAATTTGTAAATGTTGCTCAAAAAATAATAATGAAGTTGATGAAGATATATTAGTATCAAGATTAAGTATTCATTATTATAATGAAGAAGAATTCGTCAACTTCATTAAAAATGATCTAGAATCAAGAAGTGTATATTGTCGGATGACTCTCTACAGCTTTGAAGTAAGAGAGTGAAATACCATCAGGAAGCGAATCAGATGAAGGAAGAGATGTTGAACCACTCAACTTGAATCTTCAAAGCTAGATATTTAAAAACAAATATAAATTTCTTATTTTTATTTATAAATCTTTTAAAAATAAAAAAAAATCTTAATATGTTTTTTAATTTAATATTTTTTTATTCAAATTATAAAAGTTAAATTTATGTATTTAAATCTTTTTCTTCGTAGTCAGATGGTTGCATTTCATCCTTATCATCATTTTTATCTGTTAGCTGAACGAATTCTAATTTGAAGGTTTTTTGGCAAGCTCCACGATTTTTCAGCCCATATTTTCCTTTTTTTATCCTCTCAATATATTTATCAGGAATTGAATTATACCTCATGGGCATAAAAACTTTAAATTTAGGGAAGCTTGCCAAGATCCGCTCTCCATATTTCGTAGATATCTTTTTTAAATCTATAATTTTATAGATTTTATCCACGGTCATATCTCCTACTTTTTTAGTTTCGATGCTTTTATATTTATAGATGTGATTTAGTTGATCCACAAAGTTTTCTGCCATTTTATTGTATAATGTTTGAAGTATACTTGATGAGAAGTGTAAGAAATAATTAAAGTGTTCTTGCTTTTATAATTAAAATTAAAGCGTAAAACAGAAATGCACAAATTTTAATAAACAAAGAATTTTGTGGCTTTAAATGTATCTCTTTTTATATAGATAAGGATATGGTTTTATTTCGTACTTAGAAAATTAATCTCACGGAAAAATTATTGACTTGTTTAGACATGTTTTAAATGTAAACAAATAAACCCTTGATTAAATAAACGAAAATAATTTTTTGGTTTTAAATGCATCCTTCTTATATCGTTATGAAAAAAATTTCTCACAGACACAATTATTGACCTGTTTAGACATGTCTTAAACGTAAACCAAAAGGCTTTTGATTAAATAAGCAAAATTTTAATAAACAAAAATAATTTTGTAAATGCATCCTTCTTATATTATGTGCAATTATTTCACAATTTTTATAATATAAATAGAACTACTAAACAATTTCAATGTATCAGTCTTCCTTAAACTTTCTATGTAGAATTAGGTTTAGATTTTATTAAACTATAAAAATAAAATAATTAATTAAATATTGTAACGTTGGCTGGTCCTCTGCCCAACGTTGCTCTGTACCTATACTACAGCGGATAGCCTATAGTTGTTCACCTAGGAAGTGCTATATCTTATTATAGCCTTTAATTCTTCTTATTTGCTGTTACCAATAACTACAGCGGATCGCCTATAGTTAATCTGACTTAGCTATCAGAGCCAATGCCAGTTGGTTTCAGCAAGTTTAGTTTATTCTTATTAGCGAGTAGCCAATTAAGGAATTAAACACAACAGTTTGCTGGTTGACAAATAAGTGATTTTATTCAATTCAGTACAGCTCTTTTTATACCCTAAAACTAATTACAGTGTTGTTGTAATTAACATTACAATAATTCTTAACTAATTCTTATGAATTCTAATATCTGCTTGCGCCAGCAAAATAGCCCTTTTCTTGGGAAAAATATAATAGCAACCAAATGTGCCATTTAGCCTATTATGCACATTCCAATATTTAATAAATGTGCATAACCCGAAATCCATATGCACATATATACATATTTTTAATTATAAGTACTTTCGTACAAATATGTATATATGTACAATGCACAATGCACACATTTGCGGTAGGTCGCTTTGTATATAAAATATTGTGACACCTACACCAAAATATTAAACGATACATATTATATTTTTGAATATAATAATTGTATATGTTTTTTTCAATTAATCTTATGATATTTATCAGTTTGATATATATATATATTTATATATATACATAATACATTTGGTAGGTATCCGTCACACCACCCCTCCTGGCGGAAAAGGAGGAATCTTATACTAAAAGATTCCTTCTTTGCAATATCCTTCCTTAGCGCAAACATATATTCGAATCTTACATTATTCTTACAATAAAAAAATTTCTTACATTCATAGCAATTTCTAATATTTATATTCTTAAGATTTTTTTTTTCTTTTTTTTTAGGTATATATTTTTTTTTTCTCTTTTTCTTCTTAAAAATAAAGTATAAAATTCATTATTCTTAATATATGTATAAATATAAAATTCATCATTTTTAATATATTCATTATCCTTAATTTTCGAAAAATTTCCTGTCATCAAGTATTTTCTTTTGTTACTTGTTTTCGATTAAAATTAAAATCAATAATAACAATATAATTTGGTTATTATATTTATCTTAACGATAGCTAGTTGTCAATATAATTCTTATATTAGTTTACTTTATGAAATTTTATATGTAGTTTCTATTTACCTAACAATTTTACTTTTAATAATTTTTATATCTATAATGTTTATAACTAATAATTTCATTCTTATTTTTAATAATGATTCATGAGTAGAAAATATATATATATAGGGTTTCCAGGCGTCCCCTTCCCCCTTATTTTTTTTTTATTTTTCGTTTACTAGCATTAAATATATATAGTATGGTTTTAACCTATTTTTATGTACTAAAATTTTCTTTCTGTCTGTTTTTATTTCACAGTTAACACCTTCATTACCTGTTACTTCGTATGGTCCTATATAAATAGGATCCAATTTCTTTCTATTTTCGTTTCTTAATAAAACTAAACTACCTATTTCATATGTACTATCCTTTACTCTATTATCTTTATCAAACCTATTTTTCCTATCTAACTTTTTTCTTCCTAAAATTTCTCTTGCATCTCTATGTGCTATTTGTAACTTATTTTTCAGGTCTATATTATAGTCTTCATAATTGTAAAGTGGCTCAACTTCTCTAGTGAGGTTTGAAGGTAATTTGCATTGCTTTCCATAAACAAGTTCGTATGGTGTATATTCAGTTTCAGAGTGTACAGCTGTATTATAGCAAAATGTATAATATGGTAACCATTTATCCCAATCTGCATGATTTTCCGTGACGTATGTTCTTAAGTATGCTCCTAATACTTTATGTGAATTTTCCAACGCTCCTATGCTCTCGTGATGGTAAGCTGTAGAAAACATTTGATTTATTTTTAGCATTTTACACATCTCTTTGAAAACAATACTCATAAATTCTGTTCCCTGGTCTGAAGCAATTTTCTTTGGTACTCCATATTTTAAAATAAAATTTTCTACGAGTCCTTGTGCCACAGAGTTCGCTTCTTTGTTCTTAAGTGGAACATTTTCTATGAACTTTGTTAATTCGTCTTGTATTGTGAGTATATACCTATATCCGTCAGCTGTCTCATCTAATGGTCCGACTAAATCTACATAGATTTTTTCGAAGCTTGTTTCACTAGTTGATGTTATGACCATTGGTTGTTTTTTAACATTAATATGTTTATTTCTCTGGCATACTTCGCAATGTTTTATAAATGTTGTTACATCCTCCTGCATTCCTGTCCAGAAGTATTTACACTTTATATTTTTAATCATTCTATTTATACCTGCATGTCCACTAGTTGGTAGTATATGATAATCATTTAACAATAGTTTCTTCATTGCCGGGTCAGTTATCCTTATTAAATCCTTCATGATTTGTATTCTTATACTTGTATTTTTAAACATTTCTTTCAATTTCTTTTTCATATTATTCAAATTATTTTGTCGACGGCCGTCTGATAATTTTAATAATTCATTTCTTGTAATATATAACTTTTCTAATTTTAAGGGACCAGTGATTTCCTGCACATCCTTCCACAGCAATCTGCCGAATGTTGAGGATTGATTTTTGGTGCTATCGTTTGGTTTAATCATTAATAAACAATTTTTCTTTGGAATATAAGCTAAAACTTTACTTGGACCCATAATAATATCCTGTTGATTTTTTAATTTAGATATTTCTTCATCGAAACTATCAACTATTTTTAATTCAATAAGTTTTAATCCTGTCGGTGGTGGTGTTAATAACTCGTTTATAATTTCTTCTGTGTCTTCTGGTTTATCAGTTTTATCAATTTCTTTATTATTTGCTTTAGATCTTGTTGTAACAATCAAAATTTTTAAGTCATCTGATGATATTTTTATTCTACTCAAGGCATCTGCAGTACAGTTTTCCTTGCCTGGTGAATATTCAACGTAAAAATTATATTCTTCTAACAATAACCTAAATTTTGTCAGTCTTGATGATGGCTCTTTTAGAGAGAATAAATAAACTAATGGTCTATGGTCAGTTAAGATTTTGAATCGTCTACCGAATAGATATGGTCTATAATGTTTAATAGCCCATACTATAGCTAATAATTCCTTCTCTATAGTGCTATAATTTTTCTCAGCATTATTTAACGTTTTGCTTGCATATGCAATCGGTCTGTCGTCATTATTAGAAAGTACTGCTCCTAGAGCAAAACCCGATGCGTCAGTTCGTAATATAAATTCTTCACCAAAATTTGGAAATTGCAATATTTTTGGACTTATTAAAATTTCTTTGATTGTTTCGAAAGCTTCTATGCAGTCTGAATTAAAAGTAAATTTAACTTCTTTTTTAAGTAATTTATTTAGTGGAATTGTAATTGTAGCGAAATTTGGAATAAATTTTCTATAGTAATTAGCGAAAGCTACAAATCTTCTAACTTCGTCCGAGTTTTTAGGTTGTGGAAAATTTTTAATTGAATCAGATTTTGATGGATCTGGCAAAATGCCATTCTCCGAAATTAAATGTCCTAAATATAATACTTCTTTCCTTAGAAAGCTACATTTTCCAGGATGTATTTTTAAGTTTACTTCTCGAAGTCTTTGAAAAACTTGCATAAGATTTTTATTATGACTTTCTAAACTATTTCCGAATATTATTAAATCGTCTAAGTATACGAAACATCTAGAGTATGTCAAACCTGACATAGCTACTGACATCATTCGTGAAAATGAGCTGGGTGATATTTTTAAACCCATTGGTAGTCGAGTTAATTGAAAATGTCCATTTTCTGTTGAAAAAGCAGTGCATGGTCTACTTTCTGCATCCAATTCCATTTGATAATATCCTTGACTTAAATCAATACATGAGAAATATTTTGCACCTCCTACCATGTCATAAATATCTGTGATATTTGGTAGTGGGAATTTATCATCTTCTATTACGTCATTCACTTTTCGATAATCTATTACCATTAGAAATTTTTGTAATCCTGTAACAGGGTCTTTCTTTTTTGGTACTATCAGTACTGGTGAATTCCAAGCAGAAATTGATGGTTCATCTATCTTACTATCTAGCATTTTTTGAACTTCATCTTGTATATCCTTTTTTTGTGAATGAGGTATTCTGTATGGTTTTGTATATTTCGGTGATGTACCTTCTTTAAGTTGAATTTTTGCGTTACCAATGTTAGTTACTGTCAGTGAGTCTCCATCTAAATGAAAAATGTCATTGAATTTTGTACAAATATTTTGTACGCATTCTTTTTCTTCGGTATTTAGTGTATCGTAATTTATTTCTTTTAATAATTTTTCTAATCGTGTTTTTGAGTTTTGTTTTGATACTTCGTAATTTAAAATATAATGGTCGTTTGGACTATATGATTCTGGTTCAACCCAGTTTAATTTTACGTTACTTTCTCTAGTATTTAATATTTTAATTGGTATTTTACCATTTATGGCTTTGGATATAGATCCAGCCATGAAAACCCCCTCTCATAATTCGGTTTGATGAAATATGCGTTCGTCTTTTAATTCTGTACTTAACCAATATGTCGATTCACATCGCGGTGCGATTGTGATTGTATTAATATTGTCTTTACTTAATATAGGTAAAATAAGTTGTTCATTATTTATTGTAAGTTCTAATATAAATTTTTCCAAATTTATTTTAGCTTGATAGGTTTTTAAGAAATTTGCTCCCAAAATACCATCTACAGGTACGGGAAAATCATCTTTAACTACGTGGAATTCGTAATCAATATGTATTGATCGAAAGTCTAATTGGTTAATAGCAGTTCCTAATGTTTCCAAATGTCCTGAAATACCATGAATTCTAGTTACGTTATTTGTATTTAAAGTACAGTTTTTTAAATTTTTTTCTTTAATCGCGCAAATTGATGCTCCTGTGTCTACTAGAAATGTTGCTTTAATGTTATTTATATTTATGTCTACGTACAGTCCGTTTGAAATATTTAATGTCAAAACAATTTCATTTTCTTCGCCTACATGTTGTATTCCCCTACCGATTGGTTGGCTTCCCCTCGGTGGGTTGCTCGTTTCCCTTTTCTGTAATCGCCAAAATCCTTGGATTTGCTGGATTGATATTATTTGTATTGTTTGAATTATTATGTCCATTTTGATGTCTATTTTCAGAATAATTTCTGTTCCTGTTATAATTATTGTTATAATTATTATTATTATTAGTATTGTTATTGTAATTTCTATTAAAATTGTTATTATTATTCCTATTAAAATTTGTGTTATTATTGTTGTAATTTCTGTTATTATTACTGTTAAAATTATTATTGGTATTATTTCCCGAAGTTCTATTATTGTTATTATTATAATTGTTATTAATATTATTATTGTTTCTATTATTGTTGAATCTATTATTATTATAATTATTATTGTTATTATAATTATTATTTCTCCTTATGTTATTAATATTATTATAATTATAATTATTCCGATTAAAATGGTTAAATCTGTTATTATTTTGATTAAATCTGTTATTATTGTTTTCGTTATTTGGCCGGTTGTTATTTCCAATATATCTCACTATTTCTGTTGTTCCTGGATCTAATTCTAATAAATGTTGAATTGCGTCCTTAAAATCCTTGTGACGCGCACTATCCAAGATAATTCTGTATCTCTCGTTCACTCCTTTCTTCAAAAATGCCAATCCTCTACGATTGTTGGCTGTTGTTAAAGCAGCTCTTTCTGTTTCGCTTTGTGCACTGACTTCTAGATCTGTCATTCGTGCAATTAAATTTTCCACATCATTGGTAAATTCCCTTAATGGTCTAGTTCCTTGTTTGATGTTACTTAGTTTTGTTTGAATTATCTCTATGGAATCTTTACTTCCGCATTTTGTTTTTAGTAATTGCTTTAATTCCGCAAAATTTTTTGGTTCGGTATTTCCTAATTCTGTCAATTTTTCCTTGTATTTTGCATTTGATCAGAAATTTTACTAAAATAGCTTTATCTTCTGTTTTTAAAATATCGTGATAAAATTCTATGCTATTCACAAAATCTCGAATTTTTTCTTCACGAGTTTCATCCTTATCAAAAGTTAAAGTTGGTAACTTTTGAGCTACATTAAAATCAAAACTAGTCATGTCTGTTGTTGAAATTGTGGTTATTGGAATATTATTATCTGGTTTTGTTTCCTCAGTATTATCAATTTCAGTTGCTGGTATTGGAATATCTCTTTTTATTTCTTCAGTATTTGCAGTTTCAATATTATCAGTTGTTTCTGCTTCTTTATAATCTTCTTCGTCGCTTTCGTTGTCTTCTCTTACTGTTGTATTTAAAAATTCAACTGATTTTGAATCTAATATGCTTTTTACTTCTCCATATATTTTTTCAAATTTTTCTTTGTATTGTAACGCTAAATCCTTATTTAACGTATATAATACCTGCCAAGTTTTAGAGAAAGTTTCTCTAACTTCCTTAACATAAGCTAATTTCCTTAATATATACCTTGAACTATATTGTCTATTAGGTGTTTTCTTAAAATTTTTAATTATACTTTGTAAATTACTTAATTCAACATCTAAAATACTTAACATTATCTTTTTTATTAATTACCATTCTAATTATTTTATGTATTCTAAAAATTTTAAAATGTTCTTAAAAATATTCTTAATTGAAAATCTACAATGGTCTAATAATTTAAAACTATTTAAAACTACGAATAACCAACAAACCGATATGTAAACGTTATATATATAAAAGATTTACTACAAATTTTCTTATCTAATACTTAAACCCTAATTATTTCCCTAATGTTAATATAAAATTTCCTTCCTTAATTTTTTTTTACAGCGCGTCGATTCTTTGAAAGATATCCCAAACTTCCTCGTTTAAAATTTGGTTAGGTACCGCTAAAAACCTTATATCTATATTTATTATTATGGAATTTTCAGCTTTTTCTATTATATCTATAACTTTATATACGGGACCTGACATTATAATATAAAGATTTTCTAAAAAAAAATTTAAACTGCGGCAATTGTGATTTGCCGTTTTATTGTTTTATCTAGATACTGTTTTGCTTTATAAAAGACAAAATATATTACTATTACTAACAATAAAATAATAATTATTAGTTGCAAATCAGTGTATTCTCTATTTCTAGCTGTTTCTATATTATTATTTGAAGCTCCCGCATTATTATTTATGAGGATTTCTTCTTCTTTTGTGGCTGTTTGGCCCATGGCGGAAGAGTGGAGATCTTAAGAATTTTTCCGAAAGTAGAATAATAAGTAAATGAATGATTAAATATTTTTCAGAAATGATTTAAGATATATATTTTTCTTTTGTTTTTTTTTCTTCTATTTATTGATCATTTTATTGATATATTTATTTATTTATATATATATATTTTTTTTTTTTTTAAATTATTTTTAAAAGAATTTTTTTTTTCAACAAAAATATTAAATTAGAGCATATTTATTTATTTATTCATTAATGATTATTAAATTTTATAGTTAAATTATTTTGTTTCTTACTAAATAATATTTATTTATTTCTTTATTACATATTTATTAATGATCAAATTTTATTATTGAATAATTAAAAAAATTTCTTGGTAATATTGTATAAAATGCGTATTTATATACTATTCACGATGATTTTGAAAATCCAAATATACTGGTGTTTTCAATAAATATGATGTTATCATTATTAATAATGATAATTAAAAATAACGGGGATCCATACTGAACCACCCGGTAATCCATTACAAAAAAATATTTATATATGTAATGTGGAAGATATATATATTCCTATATGTATTTTAATTTGTATATATTTTTCATATATATGGTTTTTTTTTTCTTCTAATTTTTTTTTTTTTTATATATATACAAAATTATTTTGACATTGCCTGAAAACAATTGTTGAACAGGGTGTCCAATTTTCTTTTTTCTTCTTGTCTTAACTTTTCGACTTTTTGTAGTTCTTTTTTCTGTATGGTAAACTGCTCTTTTTCTACCGGTGTCACTGCAAGGCGTTGTAGTCGCTTTAATTCTCCTATAGCCTTCCTTGCCTTTACCCGTCTTCCTCCTCGTTTTTTTATCTTTATCGGCTCAGCCGGTGCCGTTGTCTTTTCTGGTGCTGGTGCCGGTTGAATTCTACTGCGGTACTCTTCGATTGTAATTGGACGTGGTCCAGCGGCTTTATCTTCGCGTAGTATATCCTTCAATGGTTTGCCAGCTCCTGGCAGGATCGCCATGTAACGTTGGCTGGTCCTCTGCCCAACGTTGCTCTGTACCTATACTACAGCGGATAGCCTATAGTTGTTCACCTAGGAAGTGCTATATCTTATTATAGCCTTTAATTCTTCTTATTTGCTGTTACCAATAACTACAGCGGATCGCCTATAGTTAATCTGACTTAGCTATCAGAGCCAATGCCAGTTGGTTTCAGCAAGTTTAGTTTATTCTTATTAGCGAGTAGCCAATTAAGGAATTAAACACAACAGTTTGCTGGTTGACAAATAAGTGATTTTATTCAATTCAGTACAGCTCTTTTTATACCCTAAAACTAATTACAGTGTTGTTGTAATTAACATTACAATAATTCTTAACTAATTCTTATGAATTCTAATATCTGCTTGCGCCAGCAAAATAGCCCTTTTCTTGGGAAAAATATAATAGCAACCAAATGTGCCATTTAGCCTATTATGCACATTCCAATATTTAATAAATGTGCATAACCCGAAATCCATATGCACATATATACATATTTTTAATTATAAGTACTTTCGTACAAATATGTATATATGTACAATGCACAATGCACACATTTGCGGTAGGTCGCTTTGTATATAAAATATTGTGACACCTACACCAAAATATTAAACGATACATATTATATTTTTGAATATAATAATTGTATATGTTTTTTTCAATTAATCTTATGATATTTATCAGTTTGATATATATATATATATATATTTATATATATACATAATACATTTGGTAGGTATCCGTCACAATATATTATAAAATAAAGAAATTCTTTAGAGTTTCTATAAGATGGCTAAAAATTGTAATAATAGTGAAGAACCAGATGTGAAAAAAATAAGTATGAAGATGAACTATTTAAAAATATTATCAATATTTTTAGGTTTAGATTTTATTAAACTATAAAAATAAAATAATAAATTAAATATATTATAAAATAAAGAAATTCTTTAAAGTTTCTATAAGATGGCTAAAAATTGTAATAATAGTGAAGAACCAGATGTGAAAAAAATAAGTATGAAGATGAACTATTTAAAAATATTATCAATATGAATAATTTATCTCGTGAAGATAGTGTTAATAGAATTAGCGAAATTGATAATTATGTGAAAGAATTATTAATTTTAATAAAAGAATCTAAACAAGTCGGGACTAGAAAACATATTAAATATAAAATTGAACGGTTACAGTGCGTAAAAACTTTAATACAGAAAAAAAATCCACTTGTTATTGGTGCAGGTGGTGGTGGTGATCGTAGTAGTATTAGTAGTAGTAGTAATTCAAGAGTTCAGTGGGAAGTTATAGAAAGTGCTTTTACAAATCGAATAAGCACAGCAATAATTATAAATCTCAATCACAAGGACCACATTCAGTTTTTAACAGATTCGAATAATACATTTGTAAACAATATAAAAATCTATATAGAAAAATCGAATCAAAAATGTTTAAAAGTCAATGCAACGTTATGTGCTGAATTTTTAAATAAATCTTCAGAAGAAATTATAAAAGAAGATAAATTTGTATCTACCTCAAACCAGATAATTGAACTATACGAAGATCACAAGGAGTGGTTTGGAAAAAAGATTCAAGAAGTTATACTGCGGGAACTTAGCGAATTTCAAGAAAGGGATAGTGGTTGGACTCTTTAATCAATGAATTATTTATCAATAAATATGAATTAGTGTGATAGATTGATTGGTTCTTCATATATTGATCTTCCACCTTCAATTAAAAATAAAAAAACATGTATTAATGTAAAAAACCATGATGAAGCTTGTTTTGCTTGGTCAATTATATCAGCTTTATACCCAGCAACAAATAACACTCATATAATATCTTCTTACCCAGATTATTTTCAACAGTTTTAAATACAGATGGAATAAATTTTCCTATATGTATAAATCAAATTACGAAATTTGAAAACAATAACAGCATATCTATAAATGTGTACAAACATGTAAATTTGTTAATGATTCAAGAGTACTATGATATTGCAAAATATTCCAATGATAATAATAATGAAAGTAATGATGATGATGATGATATTAATAATGATGAGAATATTGAATTTAAATATCATTACTGTTGGATAAAGAATTTATCTAGACTAATTTCAAAACAGTTATCGAAACGAAATTGTAAAATATATTTATGTGATCGTTGTTTACATTATTTTAAATCAGAAGAGAAACTTAATAGTCACATTAAAAATTGTGAAAAACGAAATTTTTGCAGTGTTAAAATACCAAATAAAACAGAAATATGTTTTGAAAAGTATAAAAACAAAGAGAAGATACCTTTTATTATATATGCTGATTTAGAATCAATTTTAAAGCCTATTTGTGTAAGACAAACTGAACACTCAAAGCTTTACCAAAAACATGAAGTTTACAGCATTGGATATTATTTCAAATGTGCGTATGATGATTCTAAATCGTATTATAAATCATATCTAGGGGGAACCAGCAAAATGGTTTGCCCAACAATTAAATGAAATTGCTGATAATCTTTTTCTTGTTCATATTAATATTATGCCAATGAACGCGTTAACAACTTTTGAATTACAATATTTTAAAGATGCTCGAGTATGTCATATATGCAATAAACATTTTGGTGTAAACGACCAGCGTGTTAAAGATCATTGTCATCTGACTGGTAAATACAGAGGTCCTGCACATTCAGTATGTAATCAATCGTATACAATCACAAACGACATACCAGTGGTGTTTTACAATTTATCTGGCTATGATTCTCACTTTATTATTAAAGATATTGCATTAGAATTTCCAGGAAAAATATCTGTGCTCCCAACAAATTAAGATAAATACATATCATTTGTTAAATCGATTGATGAAAGCGAGATAAAATTTAAATTTATTGATTCATTGTGGACAAATTTCCATATAATTTGTTATATTATACCTTTTAAGTTGTACTTATAATTTTCATTTTATTTTATTCATTTCAAATAATAGTTTTTGTTTCTCATATATCTTTTTAGGTGCAAAAATATACAGTACAGTGGTATGCACCATTTGTATTACCATTAGATTTATATTGAATTTACATTTAAAAATTATCTTTATGTATGGATTGTGTATCACATAATTAAGTATGTGACTGTAACACATAAAATTATGAATTTTTATTAAGCAAATGTAACTGCTGATAATAGCATGTTCACACTTGAATCTATACCCTGGTTATAGAGCTATATCATAATATAAACATGATATTGAATTATTTTTCCATACAAAAAATGTGTCATTCTATATTGTAATATCCGTATACCCACTTCGAAATGAGGGATTAACTGAACAAGGTATAAGAAAATATCGATTCATTTGCAATATTTCGATATTATTGATCATATTTCAATGAATTTTAACACCCCTACACAACAATTGTCAATCTTGTCAATCAAAGCACCTATGATATTATTGTTTTATTTTCAATTTTGGCAAAGTATTTTTAGAATCTTTAATTTTAATTTTAATTTTTTTTTTTTAAATTATTTTATTTTCACTACCAGCTGATTTTCAAACTTAATGTCAAAATATATTAAGTATTTTCAGTGTGAACACCATTTTTTATACCAGGGGTATAGACGCCCATAACCAAGGTATAGAATGTAAGTGTGAATATGCTATAACAGCATTAAACAAAAATATATTAAAAGTAATTCTTGGTATACATTGATTGTGTATTCTAGAAAAATTAAATTTTCTCATATAAAATGCTAAATAGCCACATTCCATACATGAAGATATAAGATTGAATTGCATATGTACATATGAGAATTAAAAATATATTTTTTTTGTTTGATATTTTTATAATAAATCTTGCTAGTTTAAATATCCATTATTCATTCTGGTACAATCTTTCAATTTAGTTGGTCGAATATTTAAAAGTAATAATTTCAAATTAAAATAAAGTTGTTGTTGAATTTGTATTAAAATTGTCTTGTTTAAAATATTTGTAAAGTAGAGTAAATTAAATCAGTGGCGTGTGATCTAAGGTGCTCTAGGTGCTGAGCACACCCTAATGAATTCCTAATAATTTTCAAATAAAATTTAAAAAAAAAAACTATTCCAAAACCAAAAAAAAACCTTGGCAATTACAACACAACGTCAATATTTTTACCCTATAAATTAAATATTTATGTTAATTAATTTTTTTTACACTAAAGAATATTTCTACGCGCATACCAAATTGAAAAAATCTAAACACTCATACAACTATAAAACTTTGATATGATGTTGTTGCTGGTGCTAAAAATTTTCAGCACAAAATGGTCATACAAATTTGAAAATACAACGCCACACAATTTTTGAAAAATATATGAAAATATGGTGCTATACTTTCTACCGCAACGATTATTTTCTATGAAGTCTGTTGCTCAAAACCTCCGATAGTGTATAAATACAAGCCGTGTACATCATCAGCGCACTAATACTATTACACACCGTGGTAGTCCGACAAATTTATATG
Organism: Rhamphomyia laevipes; assembly: GCA_963920725.1. Classification (NCBI taxonomy): domain Eukaryota; kingdom Metazoa; phylum Arthropoda; class Insecta; order Diptera; family Empididae; genus Rhamphomyia; species Rhamphomyia laevipes. The sequence goes on from OY987255.1 coordinate 103,585,284, forward strand.
AGCGACAAATTTATATGAGTTTTTGTATGGTTTTTGTATTATTTTTTAAATAAAAAGAAATAAAAATCATTATTTGATTTTAAAAAATACTTTATTAGACTTTATTTTTATATGATAAATATTTACATATGAGAATATGACAATAATTAATACGCTTTTTTTGGAAATGATTTAATATAAGTTAAGTACCATCAGAGTGTTTTGAAACCAATGATTGATTTTGCATTGATAAAAAATAAAAACACAATATCATCATTTGGCACTAAAAAAAAGCGTATTAACCCCTGAAAAAAATAAAGTAATTAAATTAATATTAAAAATTCTATTGATGACCTGAGCTTCATCCTTTGGTATATTTCATCCAGTCAGTCATAGTATTTTACATGAAATAAAAAAATTATCAAAAAATTCATATTTACATTTATATATTTAAATAAAAATTAAATAAAAATTAAAAAATCCATTGATGACCGTATCTCCATTCTTTGGTATATTTCCTCCAGCCAGTCAGTCATAGTATTTAACATGAAATATATAAAAATGTTATTAAAAAATTCATATTTATTTTTATATATTAAAGTAAAAAATTTATGTTTAAATTAAAAAGTGTGCAAATGAGCCAGAAAAACTCGAAAATTCAATAAATTTATTGATAACAAATATATAAAATAAAAAATAACAAATAAATAAAAAAAAACAAAAAGTTAATGCATAAATAAATAGTCTTCTTGACTAGTATAAATAAATAATAATATAATTTATTTTAAAGTTAATAATTTCCGATTTTTTACCATAGACTCCTTATGTTCCAAATCATTAACATTTTTAATATAGTTATTTAATAAAATATTGGCGAAACATTTACTAATTTTAAAATACGTATCAAAACATTTAGTGCCACAATGACATTCATGATCTAAATCAATATCTGTTTCAAATTCATCATCCTTTTTCAAACTAGTATTAATAGTCAAATCAATTAAAATACCTTTTTGATTTAAACTTTCTAAAAATTTTATTTCTAAATTCTTTTGTCTTAAAATTTCTTGAAAAATAGCGGACATATGAAATAAAATATAACCAACTTCATTGGAGGGAGTTGATAAACCGCCTCTCTGTAAATAATTGAAGTAATTATATTTAGATACTATTCCTTTATCTTTCAAAAAAAGTTCCAGACAGGCTTTACAAGTAATATTTTTAACAGCTTTATGTGAAGCATAACCACTGACATATAAATGAGAAGATTCTTCAGATGTAGCATTAGTTAAATATGAATTTGAATCTAAAATTATATCAAATTCTGATATTTCAAATGAAATATCATACAAAGAATTATCATTGTATTCTTTAACTAATTTCGTATAATCTTTTTTATTATGCGCAAAAACATTATTTATACGAATTTTTTTCTCACACTCGATGACTTCAGTGTAACTTATTTTATAATTGCAACCTGCGAGCGACCGATATAATCGAAATCTACTTTCTAAGTCATCGATTTGAAGTTTACCTATTAAAAAGTAATCAACTTTTAATTGTTATAATGAAAATTTTACAATACCGATTATACTTTTAGTTGTTAAAATAAGAGCTTCGCAGGTATCTTTAGTTAATGTACCGACATTATTAATGCTATCATTCCAAATTTCAAGCCAATCAATAAAATTTTCTAAAAATTTGATACTAATGTCCGAAAGAGATTTCACTGGTTTACAAAATTCATTCCCTTTCATATTTCCCTTTAGAGTTGATTGTGTGTTAACACTATCCCACCATTTTCGAACTATTTCACAAAACTTCGCAGTTTCAATCGAGTTATTATCTCGCAAAGCAGCAATAGTAGAACAGTGGAATATGTTATCAACCAATGTAACGTTTTGTCTTTCTAAATTATTCGGAAATATTGTTTTATAATTCAATTTGTACGATTTTTTTATTAGCAAATTTAATTCTGATTCATATAAAGTTTTTAAATGACTGAAAGATGCTTTTTGTATTTCAAAATTTTCAAAATTTGGATATAAAAATGTTTTTTCTAAATTACCAAGATTTAACCAATTGTTTCTTATATTTTTAAATAAATGAACCGTATCATACTGTAAGAAAATCTGACAATCTGGTAAATCTGGATTTTGAAAAAAAAAGTTATCGGAACTGAATAATTTAAACATATTTTGATTTATACGGTTATTATCTGTAATTATTACTACAACCCGAAAACCAATTGACTGTACAAATTGAATCACTTCACTAGTTAAGGAATGAATTATTCTTCCAGTAGGACGTATGACTGGAAAGAGACGAACTATTTCCTTGTAATCACCAAATATTGATTTGATTATGAATGCCATTACTGTTCTAGCACATTGCGAAGGATTATTCTCAGCCATACCAACAATATTATTTGATTTGTATTGCAATCCTTTATCTATATAAATTTCATCGATCAAAAGTGCGACATATTGCTGACGATCTGTTAATGATTTAGAAACATGAACTAAATAATGTTCATCATTGCTCGGTTGTTTATAATTAGGTGCTACATGCATTCTAGAAGATATTTGTTGTAAATATCTTCTGCATGGCAAAATTAGAAATTTTCTTAAAATTTCATAAGTAGCACTAGAATGAGCATAAAGTATGAATGACATTACTATGGTTTCAACATCGTATTTATATTTTTTTTTATTTACAAGATCCACTTGATTAGTTAAAATAGCCAACTTGCCACAATGTAAAAAGTCTTCATCGCAATCTTGAGCTTTTTTCAAATAAAATAAGGCTCAATTTAAAAAAAAAATCCGATTTTCAAAAGCTAATTCGTGATTAAATTTATATCTAATAAGTAAATTTTGCAATTGTGACCAAAGTGTCAATTTCAAATTAGTTGGTAAAATCCAACTTAGTTCATTCTGTGGAACTTCTGTTTCATTTAAAATTACTCTAGCTGTTAAATTACAATCAACCGAAATTCGAGCAACAATTTTACAATCTAAGTCAGGACTGTTTTCTAACAAAATAAAAGTTATTTTGTCAACATTTTCATGAATATGATAATTTTTATAGTTAACGTTTACTTTAAAATTATTTTTAAAAACTTCAAAATTACAAATATTATCAGCCTGAATAAATTCCTCAGATTTTGCTTCTATAGAAGCGTTAAAATTTTCCCTACGAATTTCAGGATCTTTTCTGATTACAGTTTCTGGTACTGTTAAATATTGCGGCAAGTTGGGAAAAATAGATGGAATAGCACCATTAACTAATCGTGGCTGTTTATTATTAGTTGGCCTAGATTGAAAATCCTTATCACGAAAATGGACTCTACAAACAGATGAGCAACCAGTTGGCTGCCAATCTGCTCTGTGTATAGCATTAATCCATTTTTGCCTTATTTCAACATTTTTTGGAAAACTAAATGTTGAAACAGTTTCAGATGTTGAAAAGTAATTGGATTTGCAACCTGGCACAACGCAATGACGAGGCATTGTCTTTATTGCACGAATAAAAAATTTAATTATAAAATAAAACTATTTAACTGCACTAAATTTTTTTTTTATTTTTGTAAACAAAAACAACGCCGATGTTGTGCTTTTTGTTTACAATAAATTCACTTTAAAACTACAAAATTTTAATATTATTTTATATTACACTTATTTGCACTCACTTTAATTACATTTATTTAATTTTTAAATTAAGTTTTCCGCGATATTACCTTGATAATTTTATTTTTTATTTGACACGTCAAAAATATTAAATGTATCGACCGGCCATTTCAATAAAACTGTCGGACTACCACAAAAATTCTCTAAATTATGTCGCACGGCTTGTAGGAACTAACACTATCGAAGGTTTTGCTGTTGCTACAAAATTAACATTAACAATAAGAATGCAACGCGACTTCATGTAGATAATTTGTGGTTGCAAAATTGAAAAAATATATATGATTTTTTTGTGGTTCGTGCTACGTTTTCCTCAGCACATTTCTCGTTTCACATATTAAAAATAAGATTAAAAAATGCATACAGAAAATATAATGTAGTATTGACTATTGAGAATGAGTACTTTTTTTTGTGGTTCTCTCATTCCATTATTTATATTTTTGTCTTAATTGTATACAATTTTCTTATATGACGGTTATGCATATGCACATGCATAACCATCATATAAGAAATTAAAATATATTGAATAGTGTGCTACAAATTTTTAGCACTCTTCAATATCAATAATCGTCAAGGATTCATGAACTTTTACGAGTAGTTAGTTAAACTAAATCTCCTATAACCGCTGGTCAGATTTTAATCAAATTTGACACATGTGTTAATCCAAACTCCATCATGATGCCCGTACAAGATGGGGTCGGTACTTTTAGTGGGTATATGTTAGAAATTTCAGTTTATGTGGAGAGACATGAATTTTTCTTCTACGAAAATTTTTCAAAAAAAAGTTATATCTTAGATCTGTTTTAATTTGATCTTCTTGTCCTTGTTTAATGTCCAGCTTTAACTCAATATCTTCACTAGGAACATCTTTAAGCAATGATTCATGATTAGCACACCATTTTCGTAGATGCATTCCTGCTGTGCTTATTAATTGAGATATCTGATACTTCATTTCAATAGCTTCACTTAAACTGTTACTCCCAGTTATGACATCATCTACGTAAAAATCTCGTTTAGCAACTTTTGAACCCAATAGAAATCCAGTACTATTCTCAGCAACTGTTTGTAAACATTTTATTGCTAAATATGATGCTGCTGTAGTTACATACGTAACCGTAGTAAGCTTGAAGCAATTCAGTTGATCCTTGGGATCAGTACGCCAAAAGATTAATTGAAATTTTGTATCCTGTTCATTGATCCGAATCTGACGATACATTTTTTCAATGTCAGCTGTAAAAACATATTTGTACAAACGAAATCGGATGAATGTGTATAAGCTTTGTTCCATTATGCATTAATTGATTTAGTGATATGTTCGTACTAGTTTTGCACGATGCATCATATACTACACGTAATTTCGTTGTAGTACTACCTGCTTTTAACACACAGTGATGTGGGATAAAATAATGTGGCTCATCAGTATCTGGTTCATTTACTTTCACCATATGACCAAGTTCTTCATATTCTTCCATAAATCGAACATACTCTGTTTTTAAATCCGGATTCTTCATCAGCTTTCGTTCTAAAGCTAGAAATCTTCTTTTTGCAATATATCTTTTGATGATCCTAGATGCATTGTATTTTCTTTAAAAGGAATTCGCACTACAAATCTACCTGATTCATCTCGCATTGTAGTATTTTGAAATGATTTACATTGTTGCTCTAATGGTGAATATATATCAGCATCATCCGTGATCTCATCTAATTCCCAGAACTTGGCCATTTGGGATTCAAGTGTATTGATGCCACATGTCAGCTGGCGATTTATATGTTGTTCTTGGACCTTTCCAAGTACTACCCATCCAAACACCGTATTTTGAAGCGTAGGGCTGGTATTACTTTTTCCAATTGACGCTTGGCCAACCATCATTAACTCACTGTAGTACTACGCTCCAATCAATAAATCTATGCCTTGTTTCCTGAAGAAATGGTATCCGCTAATGTAACGTTACGAGGTACTGACAATAGTTGTGGCGAGATAATAATGCTCGGCTGATCATCAAATATTTTATCTAGAACAAATACTTCTATAGTTCTGGAATATTTCGAGAATTTTGATTGGATCGTCACATTAGCGCGCTTATGAGCCCAGCGTTGGAAGCCACCAATACCAGTTATACTTAAGTTACCTTCGTTGACTCTTAACCCCAATTTTTTAAATAATCTAGAAGTAATTAAGTTTACCTGAGATCCTGAATCTAAGACTGCCCGACATTCTACTGCCTGTCCAAAGTAATTTCGCACTTCAACTACTGCTGTTGCTAAAAATACATGAGATAAAACTGAGCCTGTTGCTACTGTTGCTTTCGAATTTGATGTATCATTAGTTGATTGCTTTTGCTGCATGCGTATTATGGACTGATAATTGTTCGGTTTTGATTGTTGTTTATATGTACTGCTTGTCTTAGCCGATGAAAATGCATCATGTACTAATGTATTATGTTTGAGAGTACATTTTCTGCAATGACCTGAAGAAGAGGTTGATGATAAATGACCATCTCTCATACAATTGATGCACAATTTTAAATCTTTCAGCCTCTTTAAACGTGTCGCTGGTGAAAGTTCTAGAAACTTCGAGCATAAAAATAGTTGATGAATTTGATGACAAACCTTGAAATTATGTGCTGCTGCAACTACAAAAGAAGATTTTGAATTAGTGAATCGTTTTGAAATACTACCTTTATTTTTGTCCAAGTGGATATGTCCATTTGGTCCCAAAACTTCCAGGGACTGGAAACGCAGCTCCAGAAATTCCAAAAATGATTTCAATTGTTGAGGTTGACTAGGGTTACTCAATGACTGCTCATACAATGTATGTGTATTTCTATCAAGCTTCTTTATGAGTACGTGTATAAGTATGGCGTCCCATGAATCCCCTGGTATAGATTTTTTTTTAAAACCCAACAAACACTCGGTGGTGACGTCATGTAATGATTTAATTGCTTGCGCCGATTCATGTTGAATAACGGGATGTGACAATAACTTTTGTAATAGTGCATTACTCAGAATGCGTGGATTATTGTATCGATTTTGTAAAATAGTCCACACCGACGTATAATTCTCATTTGACACTGGTAAATGTTGCACCAATGTTTTGGCTTCACCAGATAAATTATTTGTAAGATAATTTTCTGAATTTGTCAATGTTGTATTATGCACTATTTGTGTGTATATATCATAAAATTGGCTCCATTTGAGATAATCACCATCGAAAACTGGTAAACTGATTTTTGGCAATTTGATTTGTGAAATTTGATTCGGAATTGCCAATGTTGTACCATCTAATTGTTGTGATAATTTTATGAGTATGTTATGCACCTTCTCTTCCATTAAGAAATATTTCTGCATTGTGTATTCATTTGGTTCTGATTCTGGTTCAACCACTTCCCAAATAGCAAGATTGTTATCACTTATTTCAGACCAATAACTATTGATCTTATTGATTTTTAATTCATAAAACTGTTTTGATTGAATTGTACCAACGCTGTCTTCAACTTGCTGGACTAAGTGTGTTAATATTTTTATTGCTGATTTTTGCCGATTAATAAGCAGTTTAATTTTTTCATCAATATCATTTGATTTATCTCGTACAGGATCAAATGAGAAATCTAGAGTTTGTTCAACATTATTATTATGAGTATCAGATTTAGAAGGATCAGATGTATTTGAGACCTTTGTTGATAATAACTGAATGTTATCTTCTAATTTCTGTTTAAAATTCTCGTAACCACGTTTAACCAACTCATAATATTTTATCTGAAAATATTCATGGGTTTTGTACTTTTCATCTATCTTTTGTAATTGATCATGATTTTTCTCGAATGGTTCCCAAAAACTTTCTAATTCTGCCACTCGTTTTTTATAATATTCTAATGTTTTTCTAGATTTCGAATCTTTACCGGTATTAATTATTAGTTTCTCAATTGATTTTCCCAACTCTTGCTGAGTCACAATTGCTTTTTCGACTTGTTCCATTATACCTTGTAATAATTAAACTATTTTTGATTTGTATTATTATACAAAATTTTAAAATTTTAGTTGATATACAACGTCGAATACACTTATGTAGCAAGATGAATACACAAATAATTAAAAATCTAATGTTATTACTTTTCAAAATAACACCAATAATATCAAATAAAAAGTTATCAAGTCGGGGTAACCACAAATTTATGTTTATTTTAGATCCTCTCAATCTTTTTTGAAACGATCTTTTTCTTATAATAAACCTTTTTCTAGGATTATTAATCACACTTATAATTTTCACAGTCAAGTTCGATAATAATTGAATTTATTTAATTGTATTTTAATATCATATAATTGTATGAAAAACAAACACTAATTTAATTTAATTTATTTAATTTATTATAATGTATATTTATGGAAAACAAAACACTAATTTAATTTATTTAATTCAGTGGCGTGCAGTAACTTTTAGGACTGGGTGTGCTGAAATATTTCTTTGTTTAAAACATATATAACAGAAGTTTTTGAGTAGGGGATGTTGATTTTTGTGAGTTCCCCTAGCCTCTTATTTCACCAAGAATTTTTTTAGCATTAAAATGAGATTAGCATTTAAAAATAAAATCATCGATCACTTCATCATAAAAAATTTCCATTGATTATAATTTTTTTAGTAACAACAACATGGGTTACTTTGGTTAACTTGTTATTAAGCACACCAGTTAAACCATTTTAAAATATAGGTTTTTGAAGTTCTATTTCTTTTAAGTTCTCAGAAATTTAGAAACTTGCAACTTATTATTGAATTTAACAAAATCAAAAAATTTCCATAACTAAAGAATATTATATGTATAATTGTCAAATTTTGGGTAACAATTGCAATGATAATATAAATCTATAAATGTCTCTCCATATAAACTGAAATTTCTAACATATACCCACTAAAAGTACCGACCCATCTTGTACGGGCATCATGATGGAGTTTGGATTAACACATGTGTTAATCCAAACTCCATCATGATGCCCGTACAAGATGGGGTCGGTACTTTTAGTGGGTATATGTTAGAAATTTCAGTTTATGTGGAGAGACATGAATTTTTCTTCTACGAAAATTTTTCAAAAAAAAGTTATATCTTAGATCTGGATAAAATTTGGTACCCAGGTTGGTTTCATGGTTGTATACATGCCTACCAAGGAAGAAGTTAGTAACTTCAGGGGTTGTAAAAATATTTGATTTATATTATCATTGCAATTGTTACCCAAAATTTGACAATTATACATATAATATTCTTTAGTTATGGAAATTTTTTGATTTTGTTAAATTCAATAATAAGTTGCAAGTTTCTAAATTTCTGAGAACTTAAAAGAAATAGAAATACATCTGATCCTTCTAAATCTGATACTCATAATAATAATGTTGAACAAACTCTAGATTTCTCATTTGATCCTGTACGAGATAAATCAAATGATATTGATGAAAAAATTAAACTGCTTATTAATCGGCAAAAATCAGCAATAAAAATATTAACACACTTAGTCCAGCAAGTTGAAGACAGCGTTGGTACAATTCAATCAAAACAGTTTTATGAATTAAAAATCAATAAGATCAATAGTTATTGGTCTGAAATAAGTGATAACAATCTTGCTATTTGGGAAGTGGTTGAACCAGAATCAGAACCAAATGAATACACAATGCAGAAATATTTCTTAATGGAAGAGAAGGTGCATAACATACTCATAAAATTATCACAACAATTAGATGGTACAACATTGGCAATTCCGAATCAAATTTCACAAATCAAATTGCCAAAAATCAGTTTACCAGTTTTCGATGGTGATTATCTCAAATGGAGCCAATTTTATGATATATACACACAAATAGTGCATAATACAACATTGACAAATTCAGAAAATTATCTTACAAATAATTTATCTGGTGAATCCAAAACATTGGTGCAACATTTACCAGTGTCAAATGAGAATTATACGTCGGTGTGGACTATTTTACAAAATCGATACAATAATCCACGCATTCTGAGTAATGCACTATTACAAAAGTTATTGTCACATCCCGTTATTCAACATGAATCGGCGCAAGCAATTAAATCATTACATGACGTCACCACCGAGTGTTTGTTGGGTTTTAAAAAAAAATCTATACCAGGGGATTCATGGGACGCCATACTTATACACGTACTCATAAAGAAGCTTGATAGAAATACACATACATTGTATGAGCAGTCATTGAGTAACCCTAGTCAACCTCAACAATTGAAATCATTTTTGGAATTTCTGGAGCTGCGTTTCCAGTCCCTGGTAGTTTTGGGACCAAATGGACATATCCACTTGGACAAAAATAAAGGTAGTATTTCAAAACGATTCACTAATTCAAAATCTTCTTTTGTAGTTGCAGCAGCACATAATTGCAAGGTTTGTCATCAAATTCATCAACTATTTTTATGCTCGAAGTTTCTAGAACTTTCACCAGCGACACGTTTAAAGAGGCTGAAAGATTTAAAATTGTGCATCAATTGTATGAGAGATGGTCATTTATCATCAACCTCTTCTTCAGGTCATTGCAGAAAATGTACTCTCAAACATAATACATTAGTACATGATGCATTTTCATCGGCTAAGACAAGCAGTACATATAAACAACAATCAAAACCGAACAATTATCAGTCCATAATACGCATGCAGCAAAAGCAATCAACTAATGATACATCAAATTCGAAAGCAACAGTAGCAACAGGCTCAGTTTTATCTCATGTATTTTTAGCAACAGCAGTAGTTGAAGTGCGAAATTATTTTGGACAGGCAGTAGAATGTCGGGCAGTCTTAGATTCAGGATCTCAGGTAAACTTAATTACTTCTAGATTATTTAAAAAATTGGGGTTAAGAGTCAACGAAGGTAACTTAAGTATAACTGGTATTGGTAGCTTCCAACGCTGGGCTCATAAGCGCGCTAATGTGACGATCCAATCAAAATTCTCGAAATATTCCAGAACTATAGAAGTATTTGTTCTAGATAAAATATTTGATGATCAGCCGAGCATTATTATCTCGCCACAACTATTGTCAGTACCTCGTAACGTTACATTAGCGGATACCATTTCTTCAGGAAACAAGGCATAGATTTATTGATTGGAGCGTAGTACTACAGTGAGTTAATGATGGTTGGCCAAGCGTCAATTGGAAAAAGTAATACCAGCCCTACGCTTCAAAATACGGTGTTTGGATGGGTAGTACTTGGAAAGGTCCAAGAACAACATATAAATCGCCAGCTGACATGTGGCATCAATACACTTGAATCCCAAATGGCCAAGTTCTGGGAATTAGATGAGATCACGGATGATGCTGATATATATTCACCATTAGAGCAACAATGTAAATCATTCTTTCAAAATACTACAATGCGAGATGAATCAGGTAGATTTGTAGTGCGAATTCCTTTTAAAGAAAATACAATGCATCTAGGATCATCAAAAGATATATTGCAAAAAGAAGATTTCTAGCTTTAGAACGAAAGCTGATGAAGAATCCGGATTTAAAAACAGAGTATGTTCGATTTATGGAAGAATATGAAGAACTTGGTCATATGGTGAAAGTAAATGAACCAGATACTGATGAGCCACATTATTTTATCCCACATCACTGTGTGTTAAAAGCAGGTAGTACTACAACGAAATTACGTGTAGTATATGATGCATCGTGCAAAACTAGTACGAACATATCACTAAATCAATTAATGCATAATGGAACAAAGCTTAGACACATTCATCCGATTTCGTTTGTACAAATATGTTTTTACAGCTGACATTGAAAAAATGTATCGTCAGATTCGGATCAATGAACAGGATACAAAATTTCAATTAATCTTTTGGCGTACTGATCCCAAGGATCAACTGAATTGCTTCAAGCTTACTACGGTTACGTATGTAACTACAGCAGCATCATATTTAGCAATAAAATGTTTACAAACAGTTGCTGAGAATAGTACTGGATTTCTATTGGGTTCAAAAGTTGCTAAACGAGATTTTTACGTAGATGATGTCATAACTGGGAGTAACAGTTTAAGTGAAGCTATTGAAATGAAGTATCAGATATCTCAATTAATAAGCACAGCAGGAATGCATCTACGAAAATGGTGTGCTAATCATGAATCATTGCTTAAAGATGTTCCTAGTGAAGATATTGAGTTAAAGCTGGACATTAAACAAGGACAAGAAGATCAAATTAAAACTTTAGGAATAACGTGGCGTCCAAAATCTGATGTTATCGCAATACAAACTAGTTGGAAAGAGCAAAAGAAAATAACCAAGCGAACGGTGTTATCAGACATAGCACATATATTTGACCCAATTGGATTGGTAAGTCCTGTAATTATTTTAGCAAAAATGTTTCTTCAGGAATTGTTGAAATTACAACTGGATTGGGATGCTTCACTTCCTATGCACTTACATTCAAAATGGATGAAATTTTGTGAACAGCTTATATGTTTAAATGATGTTAATATTGTTGTTTTGAGTTGGTTAAATTCAGAATCATCATCGTATCAAACGTTTGTAGCCAATAGGATATCCTATATTCAACGGCACACCATGCTAAAGAATTCGCGTCATGTTGGTACGAAACAAAATCCAGCAGACTATATTTCAAGAGGTATTCATCCTGAATAACTGCAACACACTAGCATGTGGTTTGATGGCCCTACTTTTCTTAAAAAATCAGTATCAGAATGGCCAGGTGAATTTAAAATAACGCAAGAGGTGTTAGTAGAAAAGAAACAACAAAAATCTGTATTAACGGCATCAATGAATCAAGAACATTTTATTTACATTATTAATCATAAAAATTCTTTTACCTTTTTAGTACGATTAACAGCATACATGTTGAGGTTCCTGAAAAATATCAAGTTGGCACGGCAAGAAAGGCGAACAGGATTCCTACTAATGGCTGAAGTACATCAAGCTGAACTCCTCATAATCAAGGAAATGCAAATATCTGATTTTAATGATGAAATAAAATGTATCCTGAAAACAGGTTAGGTAGACCCAAAAAACCGAATTTCAACACTCAGTCCGTTTTTAGATAAATACGGTGTATTAAGAGTTGGTGGTAGAGTGAATACAGCGCCGTTTGATGCAAAACACCCTAAATTACTTCCAACAAATCATCCGTTCACAAAATTAATAATGACTGGGATTCATATTCATAATCATCATGTTGGTGCTCAGACATTACTGGCTATTACTAGACCACGATTCTGGCCTTTTAGAGGAAAGGTAATAGCAAACACAATTGTACATAAATGTTTAAAATGTTGTAAGGTGAAACCCAAAGCAATGACACAGCTGATGGGGAATTTACCAACTGCTCGATTAGAATCGGGCTGTCCATTCATTAATACTGGTGTCGATTTTGCAGGGCCAATATGGACGCATTTTAAAATTCGAGGTAAGAGACCTGTAAAATCATATATCGCTGTATTTTGTTGCTTTGCCACCAAAGCTATGCATTTAGAAATTGTGTCAGATCTTTCATCAGCCGGGTATATTGGTGCATTAAAACGTTTCTGAAGTAGAAGAGGAAATTGCAAGAAAATATTTTGTGATAATGCTACCAATTTTGTAGGCGCTCAAAACCAGTTACACAAAGTGTACGAATTCTTTAACAAAAAGACACATAAGGAAAAGATATATTCAGAATGTCTCCAACGTGGAGCAGATTTTTGTTTCATTCCACCTAAGTAGTGTATTTATATAGGTTCTGGGACAAAGGAAATGTGCAAATAAAATGTGCAAAAATTCTTAAAATATATTCTATACTGCATACAAATTAATGAGTATTTTAAACATTTTTGCACATTCATTTTCAAGCAATTTTCACCTTAATGAAATTCGACACCGCTTTAATTTAATTAAAAATATTTATACTTAATTATAATTCCGCTTTACTTTAATTAAAAATATTTATATTTAATTATAATTCCATTTTTTTATACTTCCGGTCAAGAATAATAATGTAATATGATCTAAATTGATTTACTTTTCTAAAACTTTTGGTAATTTCAAGGGTCAATGAATTGATTCGGATGTGCGTGCATTAATATCGTTTTTCTCACGTTTAAAATTTAGTATAACCAGATAATTAATTAAAATGGGCAAAATATTGGAAATAAAATCCATGTCCCATACAAAATAATGCACATTTTCCTCATTTTTGCACATTTTAATAGTTTTTATGAAATAAGTAATTCTTCGCAAATGGGCAAAATATTGAAAATAAATTCCATACACCATACAAAATAATGTACATTTTGCTCATTTTTGCACATTTTAATAGTTTATATGAAATAAGTAATTCTTCGCAAATGGGCAAAATATTGAAAATAAATCCCATACCCAATACAAAATAATGTACATTTTGCTCATTTTTGCACATTTTAATAGTTTATATGAAATAAGTAATTCTTCGCATTCAAAATACCATTCAAAATAATGCTCATTTTGTTCATTTTTGCACATTTTAATAGTTTATATGAAATAATTAATTCTTGGCAAATGGGCAAAATATTGAAAATAAATCCCATGCCCTATACGAAATAATGCGCATTTTGGTCATTTTCGCACATTTTAATAGTTTGTATGGAATTAGTAATTCTTCGCAAATGGGCAAAATACTGGAAATAAATTCCATACCCCATACAAAATAATGCGCATTTTGGTCATTTTCGCACATTTTAATAGTTTATATACAATTAGTAATTCTTCGCAAATGGGCAAAATATTAAAAATAAATTCCACACCCCATACAAAATAATGCGCATTTTGCTCATTTTAGCACATTTTAATAGTTTGTATGAATTAATTAAGTAAGTCTTCGCAAATAGGCAAAATATTGAAAATAAATCTCATACCCCATACAAAATAATGCGCATTTTGCTCATTTTTGAACATTTTAATAGTTTATATGAATTAAGTAGTTCTTCGCAAATGGGCAAAATATTGAAAATAAATTCCTGCCCCATACAAAATAACGCGCATTTTGCTCATTTTTGAACATTTTAATAGTTTATATGATTGATATGAGTAATTCATCGAAAATGGGCAAAAATAAATCCCATACTCAATACAAAATTATAAACATTTCGATTAAAAATATGCATTAAGTTTCGATTAAAAATATTTATACTTAAGCGTAATTTTAAATGTTTTTTTATTTCCGGCTAAGGCTAATATATAACATGATCTAAATGGATTTGTTTTTTTACTTTTCCAAAAGTTTTGGAAATTTAAGGGTCAATTAATTCGGATTCAGCTGAAATGGTCAAATGAAATGAGTGAAATATTGAAAATAAATTCTATACTACATACAAAATAATGAACATTTTATTCATTTTTGCACATTTCATATAAACTATTGAAATTAATTCGTATAAAATATTGAAAATAAAAAATTTGACATCGCAGTACCTTTCGATTAAAAATATTTCTCTGGCTGAGGGGCAAAAGCACTTAAGTCATGATTCATAGTTTGTCAGAAAATATCTATATGTTCTGCTACTTTTACATTTAATAGACAATAGTATTATATTAAGGTTTTTTATCCATATGTGGGTAGTTTTACTATTAATTCTAAACTTCCTGGGAAACTAAAAGGTTAAGAGTTTGGCAGCCCTTTTTTTGGCCCGCAATTAATTTTAGTAATTTGGCTTGGTTGATCAATGTAGAATTGTATAAAATACTACATTCAGATCGAGTTAGATGTTTTAGCTAAAATATTCTATTGTCATATCACTGAACTTGGTTTAGGCGAAGTAATTTTTTTGTGAAATTCTGAATTAAATGGTTTTGCCCCGTAGTCTGAGATTTATACTTAAGCGTAACATTAATTTTCTTTTTACTTCAGGCTAAAAATAATATATTACAACATGATCTAAATTGTTCTATTTTTTTTTTTTACTTTTCCAAAAGTTTTAGGAATTTTATGAGTCAATAAATTCAATTGGTGCATTATATATTGTTTTTTTTTTTTCACTTTTAAATTTGACATAAGTCATTACTTAAATTTTCAACCTATCAATTTTAGGGATTTAATTATAATTTAACGGGAATGAATTCGTTTTTGTCAAATTAATTATTATCGGAAAAATAATATGATGCGGCAAAGAATTTCATTATAAATATTTTATTAAAATCCTGATTTTTTGTTAATTTTATTAATTAAGTAATAATAAATTATTATTAACGTAAATTTGATAACCTATCACAAATAATTTTAAAGATAAATATTTTATTTTTCTCAATTAAATTTGTTAATTCATCAAGTAATAATTCATTGTTACTGCAAAATCAAATATTAATGCTTATAAGCCGTACAACTAATTTATTTTAGTTATTGATTAGTTGAAAAGTTTTGTGAATTTTAGCGTCAAATTGGTAAGTATTCGCGAAAATTAAAAATATTTATACTTAAGTTCAAGTTTAATTTTTTTTATTTCCTAAATTCAATTCAATAATTATTATTAATTATTAAGCAAAATACATTATTTCATTAATGACGATTTCGATGGCCTGCATATATGAATCCAAAAATTAAAATATAAATCCGAATCCTCAAAGTATAATATTTTTACTTCAGCGGGATCATTCTGAAATTTCATAGGAAAATGTTATAAGTTCAAAAAATCATTTAAAGTTAGTTTTACCCATTTTCAAATAAATTCGATACTAAGATTAGTTACGCGATATATCTGTTGATCTTAAATTAGTACTTTCAGCAGATTCATGAGCCTGTATAAAGTATATTCATATTTTTTTTTTTAAACTTATTGATACTTCTTTATAAAATTGATTGTTTTCCAATAAAACATATTATATAATACTTTATAAGCAAATTCTAATATTTTTTTTCTTTTCTATCCATCACACTTCAAATTATGTTATTATTGCATTTATAATTCGAGTTTCATACTATTTAATAAATTTTATTTTCATTACAATGGATTTTCTTGCGAGGAATTTTTTATGGGTATGAAGTTTTCTTGCGAAGTATTTTCTTGTGATGAATTTTCCTAGTGATTAATTTTCAGCGATGAAGTTTTGTTGCGATGAATTTTCCTAACGATTAATTTTCTGCGATGAATTTTTTATGGATATGAAGTTTTCTTGCGATGAATTTTTTATGGGTATGAAGTTTTTTTGCGATGAATTTTCCTAGCGATCAATTTTCCGTGATAAAATTTACTTGTACGAATTTTGCTAAGGATTAATTTTCAGCTATGATTTTTTCTTCGCTACGAATTTTTCTTGCGAAGAATTTTCCTAGCGATTAATTTTCTGCAATGAAATTTCTTGCGATGAATTTTTTCAACGATTAATTTTGTGCGACGAATTTTCCTAGTAATTAATTTTCTGCAATGAATTTTTCTTGGCTATGAATTTTCTCAGCGATTAATTTTCTGCGATGAAATTTCCTGCGGCGAATTTGCCCAGCGGTCAATTTTCTACGATTAATTTTTCTTGACTATGAATTTTCTTGCTTTAGATTTTTCTACGATAAATTTTCAATTTGATAAATTTACCCTGCTATGAATTTTCTTGCGATGAATTTTCTCCGATGAATTTTTTATGAAGGATTTTCTGCGATAAATTTTCCAAAAACCTTAAAAAAAACTGAGTTAAAAACATTTGAGCCAATTAACGGTAATAAAAATGTTTAATGATGAAAAATCTTTTGTAGATCATAAATTCGATTTTACAGCAATTTATTGCAAAGGAGCAGTTCTTAGAGAAATCTAAATAATTTCCACCTTAATCGCAAGTTTATTTTTTCTACTTCAGTATACAGAATAATCTAAATTTGCTTAATTTTTATCGCTTTTTCTAAAGTTTTGGGAATTTTATGTGTGAATGAAATGATTCCGATACGCATGCATTATATATAATTTGCTTCTCGCGCTTAAAATTTCGCGTAAACAATTAATTTTTTTTAGCTTTTGACTTTTTGTGCGATTACTTTTAAACATCTGCCCCATAAAAATCATGCCATTACTTTTAGTGAATTAAGCGGCGCTACTTTCGACTTTTAATGCGATTACTTTTAAACGTCTAAAAATAATGGCATTACTTTTAATGAACTACTTTTGACTTTGTATGCGATTACTTTTAAACGTCTGCT
Source organism: Rhamphomyia laevipes (assembly GCA_963920725.1). Taxonomy (NCBI): domain Eukaryota; kingdom Metazoa; phylum Arthropoda; class Insecta; order Diptera; family Empididae; genus Rhamphomyia; species Rhamphomyia laevipes. Next base: position 103,603,094 of record OY987255.1, read on the forward strand.
TTTGTCTTTGAATGCGATTACTTTTAGACGTCTGCTTTTCACATTGTATGCGATTACTTTTAAACGTCTGCTTTTGACTTTGTATGCGATTACTTTAAAACATCTGCTTTTGATTTTGTATGCGATTACTTTTAAACGTCTAAAAATCATGGCATTACTTTTAGTGAACTACTTTCGGCTTTTAATGCGATTACTTTTAAACGTCTAAAAATCATGGCATTACTTTTAGTGAACTACTTTAAAATGTGCGTCGATAACGCTTTAAATCAAAAATCGGTATTCTAAGAAAAAACAATGTAGAACAATTTATTCGAAGAAAGAACAATTTAAGAATTCATAAAAATTTATAAAAACAAATCAACAGAATCACATCAGTACACAAAACTTTTAAGGACTTTGCACATCATACGCGCGAACTGCGAATTGCCAACAAATCAATTATTCCATGTTTAATTATTTATTTTTTTAAAAAAAATCTTAAATAAAATGCTTAAAATTAATTAATAAAAATTTATGAAATTTATGAAAATAAACTATTTTTTTTTTTCTGCGAATTGGAATATCTGGTCGCAAACTGAGAATCATTATTCGCGATCCACTCGCAATCCACATTGTTGCAAATAAAAAAATCGCTCTTTTTTAACCTCAAATATGTTTTTTATGTAATATTCACATTTCGCAGTTCGCGTTTCATCTGAAAGAAATTTTAAAAAATGCGAATATTCGCAATTCGCAGTTTTCTAAAATTTTCAGAAATTGAACAGAAGAAAATTGAGAACATGTTGTTTGTGAAATTTGCAAGGTAATGAGAGTGACTATCGTATGTTTTGAAATTTGTGTATTGATGTTGCAGATTTATTTTAATTTAAACGAATTATCGTATTTTCATTTTTTAGAAAGGCGCTAAACTTCCATCGCACACACATTAAAAACACCACGCGCCGGTCCTGTAATGCAGGCCATCGAAATCGTCATTAATCAAATAATGTATTTTGCTTAATAATTAATAATAATTATTGAATTGAATTTAGGAAATAAAAAAAATTAAAATTGAACTTAAGTATAAATATTTTTAATTTTCGCGAATACTTACCAATTTGACGCTAAAATTCACAAAACTTTTCAACTAATCAATAACTAAAATAAATTAGTTGTACGGCTTATAAGCATTAATATTTGATTTTTCAGTAATAATGAATTATTACTTGATGAATTAACAAATTTAATTGAGAAAAATAAAATATTTATCTTTAAAATTATTTGTGATAGGTTATCAAATTTACGTTAATAATAATTTCTTATTACTTAATTAATAAAATTAACAAAAAATCAGGATTTTAATAAAATCTTTATAATGAAATTCTTTGCCGCATCATATTATTGTTCCGATAATAATTAATTTGACAAAAACGAATTCATTCCCGTTAAATTATAATTAAATCCCTAAAATTGATAGGTTGAAAATTTAAGTAATGACTTATGTCAAATTTAAAAGTGAAAAAAAACAATATATAATGCACCAATTGAATTTATTGACTCATAAAATTCCTAAAACTTTTGGAAAAGTAAAAAAAAAAAATAGAACAATTTAGATCATGTTGTAATATATTATTCTTAAAAGAAAATTAATGTTACGCTTAAGTATAAATCTCAAACTACGGGGCAAAACCATTTAATTCATTACAAAAAAAATTACTTCGCCTGAGCCAAGTTCAATGATATGACAATCGAATATTTTAGCTAAAACATCTAACTCGATCTGAATGTAATATTTTATACAATTCTACATTGATCAACCAAGCCAAATTACTAAAATTAATTGCGGGCCAAAAAAAGGGCTGCCAAACACTTAACCTTTTAGTTTCCCAGGAAGTTTAGAATTAATAGTAAACCTACCCACATATGGATAAAAAACCTTAATATAATACTATTGTCTGTTAAATGTAAAAGTAGCAGAACATATAGATATTTTCTGACAAACTATGAATCATGAGTTAAGTGCTTTTGCCCCTCAGCCAGAGAAATATTTTTAATCGAAAGTTAATGCGATGTCAAATTTTTTATTTTCAATATTTTATAAGAATTAATTTCAATAGTTTATATGAAATGTGCAAAAATGAATAAAATGTTCATTATTTTATATGGAGTATAGAATTTATTTTCAATATTTCACTCATTTCATTTGACCATTTCAGCTGAATCCGAATTAATTGACCCTTAAAATTTCCAAAACTTTTGGAAAAGTAAAAAACAAATCCATTTAGATCATGTTATATATTAGCCTTAGCCGGAAATAAAAAAACATTTAAAATTACGCTTAAGTATAAATATTTTTAATCGAAACTTGATGCATATTTTTAATCGAAATGTTTATAATTTTGTATTGAGTATGGGATTTATTTTTGCCCATTTTCGAAGAATACCTCATATCATTCATATATAAACTATTAAAATGTTCAAAAATGAGCAAAATGCGCGTTATTTTGTATGGGGCAGGAATTTATTTTCAATATTTTGCCCATTTGCGAAGAATTACTTAATTCATATAAACTATTAAAATGTTCGAAAATGAGCAAAATGCGCATTATTTTGTATGGGGTATGGGATTTATTTTCAATATTTTGCCCATTTGCGAAGACTTACTTAATTAATTCATATAAACTATTAAAATGTGCTAAAATGAGCAAAATGCGCATTATTTTGTATAGGGTATGGGATTTATTTTCAATATTTTGCTCATTTGCGAAGAATTACCAATTGCATATAAACTATTAAAATGTGCGAAAATGACCAAAATGCGCAATATTTTGTATGGGGTATGGAATTTATTTCCAGTATTTTGCCCATTTGCGAAGAATTAATTATTTCATATAAACTATTAAAATGTGCAAAAATGAACAAAATGAGCATTATTTTGAATGGTATGGAATTTATTTTCAATATTTTGCACATTTGCGAAGAATTACTTATTTCATATAAACTATTAAAATGTGCAAAAATGAGCAAAATGTACATTATTTTGTATTGGGTATGGGATTTATTTTCAATATTTTGCACATTTGCGAAGAATTACTTATTTCAAATAAACTATTAAAATGTGCAAAAATGAGCAAAATGTACATTATTTTGTATGGTGTATGGAATTTATTTTCAATATTTTGCCCATTTGCGAAGAATTACTTATTTCATATATAAACTATTAAAATGTGCAAAAATGAGGAAAATGTGCATTATTTTGTATGGGACATGGATTTTATTTCCAATATTTTGCCCATTTTAATTAATTATCTGGTTATACTAAAATTTAAACGTGAGAAAAACGATATTAATGCACGCACATCCGAATCAATTCATTGACCCTTGAAATTACCAAAAGTTTTAGAAAAGTAAATCAATTTAGATCATATTAGATTATTATTCTTGACCGGAAGTATAAAAAAAATGGAATTATAATTAAGTATAAATATTTTTAATTAAATTAAAGCGGAATTATAATTAAGTATAAATATTTTTAATTAAATTAAAGCGGTGTCGAATTTCATTAAGGTGAAAATTGCTTGAAAATGAATGTGCAAAAATGTTTAAAATACTCATTAATTTGTATGCAGTATAGAATGTATTTTAAGAATTTTTGCACATTTTATTTGCACATTTCCTTTGTCCCAGAACCTATATAAATACACTACTCACCTAGAGCTCCACATTTTGGGGGCTTGTGGGAATCAGCGGTAAAATCAACAAAACAGCTGTTGTGTAGAACTATAGGCTCTGCGTCATTAACTTATGAAGAATTAAGTACTGTAATTGTGGAAGTCGAAGCAATTCTTAATTCCAGACCAATTACACCACTTTCATCTGATGCTAACGATTTTACAGCGTTAACACCTGGCCATTTTCTAATCGGAGATCATATCACTGCAATAATCGATCCAGATGCCAGCTCATTAAATATTAATACATTAACAAGATGGAAGTTGGTAAGCTACGTGAAACAACAATTTTGGCAACGGTGGCAGCAAGAATATATATCAACATTGCAACAACGATATAAATGGAAGGTAAAGAGTGAAAATGCTGAACCTGGTTTGTTGGTGATCATAAAAGAAGATAACTTGCCGCCTACAAAGTGAAAACTTGGTCGAAACTATAAAAACATATAAAGGTAACGATAATTTGGTCAGAGTTGCTGAGATACAAACATCATCTGGTATTTATAAACGTCCAATTCATAAACTTTGTCCGTTACCTTTGGATGATACGACTGTAAATGATATATCGGAGAACAGATCCAATGGTATCGAAGAAAATGGCAATTCATCATGTAAGTCATCTAAAAGCAAACCATGCACCAGAAGACCAACATTGAAATCAACTAGCTTATTATTACTGTTGATAGTATTACCTATCTTTTCGACAGCTAAATCGCCATCTGCAATTAATATCAATAACTTTGATTCATTTCCAGGTATGTACTTTGAAAATTTAGGATTGACGAATCTGGTAAACAATGAATGGCACTTGGTTGTATACCATAATATGGAGAACTACTGGAAGGAACTTCAAGGTTTTAAGGATGGGATTGGTAAACTGACCGAGTTATGCGATGTGGTGAGAAATTCTAAGTATTGCGATAATATTTTATATCAATTCAACCATAGTTTGAGTGACATCCAAATTTACAATGAAGTGATTTTGAATCAAAATACTGGTAAGATAAATAGAAATAAAAGATCAGCTTTCGATTTTGTAGAAACCGTAGCGAATAAATTGTTTGGTGTGCTTGATCAAGAATACGCTGAGACTATGTCCACCACGATAGAAACTGTGAACAAAAATGAACACCATTTATTATTATTATTAAAAAATCAAACATCAATTTTAGAGGCTACAACAAATGTAATGAAAAAATCTAACGAACAAGTGAATAAACAGTTTGAAATGTTTGAATCGTATATAAAAAACATTCACACTGAAATGATGGCAATAAATACATATGTGAAAAAACAACAACGTATTCAAAATATGTTTTCATCATTGGCAATTCAAACAATACTTATTATGAGCAATTTGCAGAAGACTCAAACTCAAATTATAGATGTGTTAATGGACTCACAGCATGGTAAAATTAACCCATTATTGTTAACTCCAAATCAGATCAAAACAGGTCTGCAAATTATTAGAAACTATCTACTCGATCGAGACATGATTATAAACATTGTATGCAACAATGAAGTTACATCAGAAACGTTACATGGAGTTGGCATACTGACAATGCCGCAAAATTGTATTAGAGAGAATTAGAGATAAGTGCTCACAGATCATATTCAGTAGAGTTGCGATCTTCATTCTGGCCAACGATCAACTTAAGTACCTTTATAAATCTAACAAAATCAACGATTATTGAAACCCCACCAAAAATTCAGTTATTACCAATGGAATCGATCGTGAACTTGCAAACGTCAAATGCTGAGATAAAATCACAACAAAGTTTAGAATCAATTGGAAGTCATGATATACATCAGTACGTTATTGGATATCTTGGACTGGTTATTGCTGTTGTTGTGGCTGTGTATTATGGATGGACAAAATGTAAACCAGCTATTGTACGGAAGCTTAAACCATCTCCGAAAATTCCAAGTACAAGTTCGCATGATTTTTCGTTTAATATTGACCACCAAGATGTTTGAGCTGTGTCAACTCAACGTGGGGGACTATGGACAAATTTCCATATAATTTGTTATATTATACCTTTTAAGTTGTACTTATAATTTTCATTTTATTTTATTCATTTTAAATAATAGTTTTTGTTTCTCATATATCTTTTTAGGTGCAAAAATATACAGTACAGTGGTATGCATCATTTGTATTACCATTAGATTTATATTGAATTTACATTTAAAAATTATCTTTATGTATGGATTGTGTATCACATAATTAAGTATGTGACTGTAACACATAAAATTATGAATTTTTATTAAGCAAATGTAACTACTGATAACAGCATTAAACAAAAATATATTAAAAGTAATTCTTGGTATACATTGATTGTGTATTCTAGAGAAATTAAATTTTGTCATATAAAATGCTAAATAGCCACATTCCATACATGAAGATATAAGATTGAATTGCATATGTACATATGAGAATTAAAAATATATTTTTTTGTTTGATATTTTTATAATAAATCGTTGCTAGTTTAAATATCCATTATTCATTCTGGTACAATCTTTCAATTTAGTTGGTCGAATTTTTAAAAGTAATAATTTCAAATTAAAATAAAGTTGTTGTTAAATTTGTATTAAAATTGTCTTGTTTAAAATATTTGTAAAGTAGAGTAAATTAAATAAATTAAATTAGTGTTTTGTTTTCCATAAATCATCATCATGCTTAGCTCTATAGTCCTGGATGAACTTTAGCTTCCTCTACAATACTCCTCCACAATGTCCTGTTATTTGCCACTGTTTTCCAATTTCGGATTCCTAATATTCTTAAGTCCTTTTCTATTTCATCAATCCATCTTTTTTTTGGTCGACCTCTGCTTCTCGTATTTGGCAGTTTCTTTTCTGTTAGAACTTTTGGAAGCCTTTGAGCTGGCATCCTAGCTAAATGCCCAGCCCATCTGAGACGTTGTGATTTTATAAATTTAATAATATTCTCTCCATTATTTAGTTGCTCTAATTCGCGGTTTGTTCTAATAAGATATTCACCATCATCATTTACTTTTGGTCCAAAAATTTTCCTTAGAATTTTTCTTTCAAAAATTAGTAGATCATTTTCGTTTTTTTGCGTCATGGACCATGTTTCTGCCCCATACGTTGCTATCGGTCTAACTAGCGTTTTATATAATCTTTGTTTTGTATTTTTTGAAATAATTTTTGATCTAAATAATTTTATATAAGAGTAGAAACCTTTATTTCCGCTTTGAATTCTATGTTGAATAACCTCTGTCATGTTATTGTTGTTAGTTATTAATGCTCCTAAATATACAAAGTTTGTGACACCTTCAAAGTTGTAATCGCCTATTGTTAAATTTTGCGAATTTCTTCTACTCTCTGATCTGGACATACACAAGTATTTTGTTTTATTCTCATTAACTTTCAATCCCAATTTGTTTACTTCTGTTTCCAACTTATTAAATTTTTCTTTCATTTCTCTAACATTTCGAGCAACTATCGCTACATCATCGGCATATGCACCGACCTGCGTCATTCGATGAAATATATCACCTTCAACATCAATCTTTTTTACAGCATAATCAAGGATTAAGTTAAATATTAGTGCTGCTAAGGCATCTCCTTGTTTTACCCCTGTATTAATGTTGAAAGCGGTAGATTTTTCTCCTTGAATATATGCTTGTGCGGTCGAATCTTTCATACACATTTCTGTTAATCTAACTAACTTATGTGGTATTCCAATAATTCGCAATATTTCATACATTTTTTGCCTGTCTACACTATGAAATGCCTGCTTAAAATCAACGAATAAAAAATGCAAGTCAAGATCATGTTCATAGAACTTTTCCTGAATTTGCCTCATCAGATGTATCTGATCTATAGTTGATCTGTTAGATCTAAAACCGCATTGATAATCTCCAATTATTTGCTCTGCATAATCATTAATTCGATTATATAATATTCTTGATAGTATTTTGTAACCAGTGCATAATAATGTTATGCCTCTATAGTTTATGCAATCAGTCTTATCACCTTTTTTATGTATTGGGATTATCAGACCATTGTTCCATTCTACTGGCATTTGTTCTACATTCCATATTTTAAAAATTAATTTATGCAATTCGCTCCACATTTTTTCGCCTCCTTGTTTAATTAATTCAGCAACCATCATATCTTCACCTGGAGCTTTACTATTTCTAATCTTTTGGATAGCTGAATAAGTTTCCTGATATGTTGGTTCGGAAACATATGGTTCTGCAGTTTGATAAAATGTAATTTCTTCCATGGAGTTTTCATTATCAATATTTAGCAATTCGCGAAAATACTCCCCCCATCTATCTATTATTTCATTTTTTTCGCTTAACAAATTTCCTTCTTTATTCTTGCAGTTAGTTATTCTTGGTTGGAATCCATTCTTTAAATTTTTGATATTTTTATACATTTCTCTTGTGCTGTTTGATATTCTATTTTCCTCTATTTTTTCTATTTTTAAATTTATACTTTTTCGTTTTTTCGCTCTTATAATGTTCTTAGCTATATTTCTTTTTCTATTATAGTCCAGTTGATTTGCTCTTGTATTTCTTTGCACGCATCGCAACCTAGCTTCATTTTTTTGTTTTACAGCTTCTTCACATTCATTATCATACCACTCTGCATTTCTTCTTGGTGCTGATATTCCAATGATTTCTCTAGCTGTAGAATTTATACATTCTTTCAAATTTTTCCAGGTTTCTTGAATATTGTTTTCTCAGGTATGTGATTTATCTTCATGTTTTCATAAGAATTTCTAATATTTTCATCTTTCAGTTTTACAAGTCCATTATTATTGGTGTTTCTATGTAGAGACTTCATTCCAGCTACTTGGCTTACAAAATTTTCTTTCCCAATTTTCGCGTTGAAATCTCCCATTATAGCTATGGTATCATACATTTTAACTTTATTGCATGCAGTTTAAAGGTTTAGGTAAAATTCTTCCTTATCTTCATCTCTGGATTCTTCGGTCGGAGTATATACTAAAAAAATGGACAAATTATTAAACTTTCCTTTAACTCTTAACATGCACATCCTGTCATTAATTGGCTCAAAACCTAGTATGGTATTTTTAAGTTTTTTACCAACCATAAAACCAGTACCTCTCTGGCCTGTTCGTCGTTCTGAGCCACTGTAGAAAAGCGTGAAGTCACGTTTATCGATCGTTGATCTCCCTTCCCATCTAATTTCCTGCAGCGCTAATATATCTAGACTATACTTTTTCATTTCATGATAAACTTCCATCATCTTTCCTGGCTGCATCATGGTTCTGATATTCCAAGTAGCAAATTTCAAATCGTAGTCCTTTATTCGTTGCCTAGTTCGTTGCCGTGTATTCAATCCTATCCGAGGCTCATTTGTTATTGTGTCCATCATATTGTTAAGGTTTCTCAACTGCTCTTTTTTCCATGGTGGAGACGTTACTTCCACGCATAACCTCCAATCAGAAGGATGTATTAGCCGGAATTGATATACATAAATATACATTATAATAAATTAAATAAATTAAATTAGTGTTTGTTTTTCATACAATTATATGATATTAAAATACAATTAAATAAATTCAATTATTATCGAACTTGACTGTGAAAATTATTAGTGTGATTAATAATCCTAGAAAAAGGTTTATTATAAGAAAAAGATCGTTTCAAAAAAGATTGAGACGATCTAAAATATTGCGCTTCATGCCTGCTTCACTAGATAAACTTTCATCATATCTTCCATTACATGAAAAGTTAATAACACGAAAAGAGTGGTTAAACTTAAGTTATGAAAAATTTAATTTAATAACAAAAAAAGGATTTTTCCCATATGATTTTTTAGATTCACTAAATAAATTAAATGTAAATAACTTCCCATCGAAAAATTATTTTTATAATTGCTTAAATGATTGTAATATATCAGATGATGATTACAATCATGCGCAAAACGTTTGGACAAGTTTCAATGTTAAAAATTTAGGGAATACTCAGACATATACATGAATACTGATATTTTATTGTTTGCAGATGTTTTTGAATCGTTTCGAAATAATTGTCTAACTACGTATGGTTTAGATCCAGCGCATTACTATACAACACCAGGTTTTACATAGGATTGTATGTTGAAATACACTGGTGTTACCTTGAAACTTTTAACTGATATCGATATGTTGTTATTTATTGAAAGAGGTATACGAGGCGGTTTAAGTCAATGTTCAAATCGTTATAGTCAAGCCAACAATAAATACATGTCTACATATAATGCTGACGAGGAAAGCAAATATTTAATATATTACGATGTAAATAATTTATATGGATGGGCTATGTATGAATATTTACCAATTAACGATTTTAAATGGTTAACCGACAATGAAATATCATGCTATGATGTTGAAGAAGTAACCAATACTTCTTCAATAGGATACATATTAGAAGTAGATTTAGATTATCCGCAAGAATTGCATGATATTCACAACGATTTACCTTTCTGCGCACAACATTTAGCACCACCAGACAGTAAAACAGAGAAATTATTAACAACTTTAAATTCAAAAAGAAAATACATAATACATTATAGAAATTTGAAGCAGGTTTTAGACAATGGAAAATGTTAGAAAATATAAAACAGTGAAATTGTTAACGAAATGGAATGGACGATATGGAGCAAAATCATTTATAGCTAAACCAACTTTTCATAGCTCGAGAGTTTTTGATGAAAATTTGGTAGCCATTGAATTAAAAAAAATGAAATATATATGAATAAACCAATTTATATTGGATTTAGTATTTTAGATATATCTAAGATATGCGTTTATGATTTTCATTACAATTATGTGATTGAAAAGTTTGGGTCTAATTGTAAAATGATGTATACAGACACAGACTCATTAATATATGAAATAAAATGTGATGATATATATAAGATTATAAAATCAGATATTCATAAATTTGATACGAGTGATTATCCATCAAATAATGAATATGGAATAGAATTACTCAACAAACAAAAACCAAGTCTGATGAAAGATGAGAATAATGGTAAAATAATGACTGAATTCGTTGGACTTCGATCAAAGATGTATGCAATTAGAGTTAATGGACAGGATGTATTCAAGAAAGCAAAAGGTGTTAAAACTGCTGTTGTTAAAAAATCGATAACTTAAGATTATTTAGACTGTTTGGTTTTAAAAAAAAGTAACAAATTGTAATCAAAGTAATATAATATCACGTAATCATATAGTTTACTCATTGCAACAAAATAAAATTGCTTTAAATCCGAAAGAAAACTACTACCTGATTCATATGATACAAGATCTTGGGGTCATTATAAAATAACTGATTAATAAATATTCTTAAATAAAATTAAACACTTTATTCTTTTATTTATTTTTATTGCACAACATCCTCCAGCACATCCTGTGTGTGTAAGACATGATGATGATGATGATGTGTTAGTAGAATACTGATTCATTAAAACTTTTAGATTGGGACAACCATAATCTTTTAAATCATGTATACAATAGTTGTCCATATATCAAATTAAATCATTAATCCAAGTGATTTTTTGTGCGCCTTTAAGATATATATTCTTGTTTGAATTGTTTTCCATATATTTAATTACATCAATCAATTTGCTTGTACCAGTATTTCAATGTATGCCGTGATGATTGTGATATAGCCAAGAATTTTGAATTTGTTGATCAAGAGGTAGTTTATGAAATGCAAACGATTTTTCAATAATATAATGTTTGCATTCAAATGGTGTTTCATTGCTTAGTATTGCAATTTCCTTTAAAATGAATTTTTAATTTTTACCAAGGAAACCTTGTAAATCAACTATTACACTCATTATGTTAATTTTTTAACTTCACTGGTCAGTGGATTGTATTCAACTATTCTATCATGAATTAATAAGCAAAAAGCTGTTGTTTTTTGGGTATATTTACAGAAGATTTAAGCTCCATTCTTACATCAACAGGCCCTGTTTTAATCAATTCGTTTTGATGTGAACAATCTATCACAATAATTGATCCAAGTGCAAGAAATCCTTAATTACCAAGTAATGGTTGACTAACTTTATTATAATAAGATTGTTGAAATTTAGCATACATATCATACAGGATTGCACATTGACCTTTGTTAAAATCTATGTTTAAATTATCATGTGGAAAAACTTCAGAATTCAAAAACACCTTGAAATCGGTAATGTTGCAATGATCAAAATAGCTATTATCTTTAATCAAATGTTTAGCATTAACCAATATCTTTTTATAATCTTCAGCAAATCCTAATAAAAGTTTTAATGGGGGGTAAGGGTTGGTACTGGCCCCAGACAGGGTATATTCCTAACATGTACTCTGATAAAAACTAGGGAATGCCTTCTGGACAGATTTACAGACCTTCAGATCTACCAACAAATCCAACTCTCACCTCCTAGAAGGTAGGTAACATAGTTATCTGCCAGGAGCCCCCTGGTAACTTACTTCGGAAAGGCTAACGAGAGTGGGTGAATGCGAACTCCTAGCGCAATAACTAGGTAAACAAACATCAGTTAGTCTTACGGGCGCGGCGCGGACTTACGTTCACGGCGGGTACTTAATTAGCTATCGGTTAGGCGGAGATGGAAACTTCGAATCAAAAAGACAACAAAAGATAAAAAATGGTAGTAACACAAAACAAAAATATTACCCCAGGTGGTAATCCATCCAGTATGGAGAATCCACTCTCTACGGAGACCGATCCCACGGATTCTGGGGGGATCGTTTATTACTAAATTTTACGAACAACGAGTAACCAGGGGCTATGCCTTTAGTAGCAGAGTTAATGACAGCGCCAAGTGAACCGGCTAGCAACCGGTGCTTAGGGGTATCCGGGCCTCTAAGTGTTCAATATGTTACCGAGACAGCCAGCGGCCAGCCGAAAGAACAATTGGAAGGGGAATCAGCTGCAAAGGGTTGCAACACACCAGATAACCCGTTCCAGAAAAGTAGAAAGATACCTAGAACACCGTCAGCAGAGGCAGAAAGACAGACCGAAGAAATGGAAGGATGGAATTTGCAGATGATACGTAGCAAATTTCAACGTAAAATAGAGGATCCGGATGCTACAGAGGAAAAATAGCTACTGAAAATCCAAGAAATAAATAGGAATATGATACAGGTAGCAACGAAGCAAAAGACCACTAGTGGGGATATTAAGAACGGGCTAATGAAATTACAGGAAGCCATAGAGGTGATATGGCTATGTAAAAAAGAGAAGAAAGATAGAAGTCGTGCAACAGTAAACAGGAAACAGGTAGGAACAACAAGCGGCAGACAAGCAGAGCACAAAAGTGGAGAGGCAGTAACACCGAAGACTCCAGGGAAAAGAGCCAGGGAGCAGGAGGTCACACCCAAAGGAACGATTACGTCGCCTGCACAGAAGAAGGGTAGAGGGAAGGAGAAAGTGAGTGGACGCTGGTCACAAAAACAACTAACGCCAGTACAAGAAACGATACAAGTTCAAACAGTGGACAAATACCAGCAGGAAGAATGAACGCTAGAACACAAAGAGCGCGAAAAGTGAGTGAAGCAAGTACGAAAACAGCAAAACAGGAGGATGAAAGAGGAAAAAACAGAAGAAAGGGAGAGCAAAGAAGCCAATATGAGAGGCCATCCTTATTAAACCAGCGGAAGGAAAAACATACGTGGACATCCTTAAAGAGATTAGGGGCAGAGTCGATCCAGCAACAACAACAGCTGAAATAAAAGGAATTCTCAGAACGCAGCAGGGCGATGTCCTAGTGGAATTCGACAAGAAATCGGAGAATAAAGAGAAATCACCTCAGACCTAAAAGAGATGCTAGGGACAACTGCAAATGTCAAAGACCTAACGGCCAAAACAACAGTGAAAATCCGCGACTTGGACTGCTTCATAACAGTGAAAGAGGTGCAAGAGGCCTTGGACAGAGACCTAGAAAAGAAAGTGAGTTGCAGACTGTCTCTCACAAAATCAAACGGTAGAGAGCAAAGTATGGCAATTATAGAAATGGAGGAAGCAGATGCAAGAGTACTCCTGAAGACTGCAAAAATTAAAGTCGGCCTAATAAGAAGCAAAATAAGGAGAAGAACGGAAGTGGTACGGTGCTTTAAATACCTCAAATTTGGACATGTAAAAAGACACTGCAAAGAAAATGAAAGAGGAAACCTGTGTTATAAATGCGGACGAAAAGGACACACAGTCAAGAACTCCACACAAGCCGCACAAGTGTGTACTGTGCGCCGAACTCAACATAAGGGAAGTAGATCACATATCTGGATCAGGGTCATATAGAGCTTTCAGGATTGCTCTCGAGGAGGCCAAAAGACGGCATAGATGATCAAAGTAATGCAAGTTAATTTACACAGAAGTAGAGCAGCAGATGATCTACTAACGCAGGTCGTACAAGAAAAAGGGATTGATTTACTGATAATCAGCGAACAGTACAAAAATAGGGACAATAGCTGTTCATCCAGCATCCCTAAAAAGAAAAAATTAAATTAATAAAATAAATTTATTAAAGTCATACAACATTTGTTTATATTTAATATGAAAAACAACAACAACTACATGTGTAAATTTCATGTTGAAATAGCATGGAAGGTTGTTGATGTTTTCCATACATATTACATTCAATCGATAGGTACTTACCTGTAGTTTAAATCCCCAAACAAATGCAACCAATATCAGGTGGATATTGGTTACTAAATTCAATCTAATATTGATTGATGTGTCGGCATAACCTGAAAAATAACGCAAAAAGTTTAGATGAATATCAGCTTTAATATAGCTGACATCCATGATGTTCATATATTTTTAGAATTCTAATGAATTCTTAATTTCATATTTTAATAACTTACCAGAAATTATAGTGGAAAATAATCCTATTTTTACGAATTAAATTTAGATGAAATGCTGTCATTTCATCTGTCAAACCGAAACTTGCGGAGTAGATTGCGAGTAAAATAATCCGCGTAGACTTATGAAAATTTTCTACCCGGTAGAAAAGTGAATCGCGAATCTAAAAATTTTAAAATAGATTAGGCTATATAAACGCTAGGCAAATTGAGAATTTTATCAGTCTCATCGATCGATTACCCAAGGCAGCAGTATCAAGTAAAACTCAAGAAAAATAATTTAAAATTATTTTATCTCTACAAATATATATAAAGGTAAGAAAAATTATTGTATACGGATAAAATTACAAGTGGCACAAGTAATTGTGGAAAATTTGTGATTGTTCCTATGCAATATATTTTCTTTTGGTTTAATTAACAAATTATTATTTTTTTTTTTTTTTAAAAAAAAGGGTAAAGTAAATTTAATTAAATTTATTTTAAATAATTAACAAAGTTGTAGATTATAAAAAAAATAAAGTGAAATTAATTTAAAATTGCCAATTAGCGAATTATTAGAATTCGATATTAAAGTATTTAAATTCAATTAGTGAATTGTTAGAATTTGATATATAATTATTTTAAATTTAATTAGTGAATTATAGAATTGAATTTATTAAAAAAAATTAATATCAATTAAAGTTATGTTAAATCGGAAAACCGCATGAATTTCTAAAAATTAAAACGTTTAATTATTATACAAAATTATAAATCACGCGTTGCAAAATTTAAATAAAAGGTGAGGTTAAATTCGGTTAAATTAATTTAATTAAATTAAGGTTAGATTGCGCCCACATTACGATCACGTGTCGAATTAAGATTACGGTTATCGAATTGTAGATCGAATGTTAATTTAGTAAAGTCATTTTAGTAGATAATTGTTCTTACAAAACAATTTATTATTATCAATTGATTTAAATTAGTTTATTAGATAATTGTTTTTACAAAACAATTTATTTATTTTTATTATTATCGTTGATTATGGTTTACCAGGTATATTGTATTTGATATTAATCTGGTAAATGTAATTTAATCAACATAGTTTCAAACGTATACATTAATACAGGCAACCTAACCTCAACATAAATTAATTAGGGAAATATCATAAATAAATTAGATTATTTAACCTCAGAGAATTAGTCGTATCAACCAATTTCTAGGTTTTGTGGAACAAAATTCAATATTGAACAAAACCAATATTAAACGATCCACCAGGTTGCGCTACATTATAAAATTGTTGAAATCTACTCTAATTGTCGCCCAACGGCAATTGTAGTAGATAGACAATCAGCTGATCGAACTTCAGATAACAGTCAGGCTAATGGTATGAACACAATTGCTGAGATGATAGAAGCGACATCAACGTTAACAATTAGCAACATAATTGAGATTAATTAATTAAAGTAAAGTAATAATACAAATTGTTTGTTTGTTTTTATTAATAATTATATTATTGTAACATTTGAAATTCATCATTTTTAATAAATATTTAAATAAAATAAAATTGAACGTAAACCAAGCAGATTTCTTTTTATTTAGTTCAAGGAGAAGTTAAACTTTTTATTTCAGAAATTTTAGCAGGCTCACCGAACATTTTGGTCCTTCGAACCGGATACTGTCAGGTCCGTTTGATTTTGTGAAATTTGAATATTTGACACAAAGAAATTGGTTGATAATAGATAGAAATTAGAATTAGGATTGGCAATTTTAATATAAGTAGTTATTGTTAGGGACTAACATTTTTTAATCATTTCATACAAGAGGCAAACTAGTTTATCAAGGACGATAAAGTGGTTTTATTTCAATATGACTGCGTCATTGAAAAGTACCCTAACAAAACAGAAGGTTTTGGCAGAGATAATTCAAAAATCGATTATCAACGGCAAGAAAACAAAATTGGAAAAACGAACCGTTGGATTTTATGAAACTAAAATCAGCGATTTGAGTAACAGTTGGTATGAATTTGGATTAAATGATCTGGCCATTCGAGAATTAATAGAAAATTCTGCTGAAGAGTGTGTAGACGATTATATCACAGAAGATGTTTATTCTGATATAGAAGTTGCGTATACAGAGTATATTGGCGACTTAAAGGATAATTTAAAACTTAAACAAAATGTAGATTCAAACAAATTCGGCGTACCACCACTACAACAACAAAATGTTAATACAACGTCGAATGTACATAATCAAGTACAATTACCACGTATAACGCTTCCAAAATTCAATGGGGATTATAATGAATGGAGATCGTTTCACGACTTGTTTGTTTCAATCATACACAACAACACACAACTTCAAGCAGTTCAGAAGCTGCAGTATTTAAAGGGCTGTTTAACTGGTGAAGCAGAAAGGCTGCTGAAACATGTACCAGTAACAGGCAATGATTATGAGCCAGCATGGGAGAAACTCAAGCTGCGGTACGAGAACAAACGACTGCTGGTTAATACACAGATAAAAATTTTGGTGAATCAACCAAAAATACTAAACGAATCTGGTAAATCGCTACGACAACTAATCGAGACGACTGAGGAATGTGAACAGCAATTAAATTCACTTGGTGTAATGGTATCCAAATGGGATTCATTAATTATTTATTTGCTGGTACTAAAGTTACCATTTACAACGGTGAAACTTTGGGAGGGGGAATTAGGTGATTCTCAAGACCTACCCTCTTTAGAACAATCCAAGAAATTTCTGAACACAAGGTTCATAGTTCTAGAAGCGGTGTCACAGTCAACTACAATGAAGAAGCCGACACCAATTAGTACAAGAACGTACCACATCGCTACTACTTCAAAATGCCCAGCTTGTAATGGACAGCATTTTGTTGGAAAGTGTTTTAAATTTCAGAAAATGAACGCTGATGAACGGAGAAACTGTATAAAACAAAGTAGACGATGCTTTAATTGTTTTTCGAGCAATCATGGTGCTAATAATTGCCCGAGTCAACAACGATGTAAAAAATGTAACCAAAAACACAGTGGTTGGTTACATAGTACTTTGAACAATGTTCCTGGAACAAAAGGTGGCCCACAGGGGGTCAAAAATCAACATAAGGTTGAAAGTTCACCAGCGGTGGACAAGGCTGATAGTTTGGAGATATTAAAATCGTCAAATTTTTTTTGTGCTGAACAACAAGATGTGTTGTTAGCCACAGCATTAGTATCAGTTTATGATCGCAAAGGGCGATGCATAACGCTACGCTGTTTAGTTGATCCTGGATCTCAATCATCGTTTATTACAGAGAATGTCTGTAAGAAGTTAGGGGTGCCAGGTGAATCAGCCAAGGTGGAAATTACCGGTTTGAGTACAGGTCAAGCAGCAATTTCCAATAAAAAGGTTCAAGTACAGATTTATAATAATAAGACAAAGACGTCTAGCGTGAAAGTATCTATGCTAGTTATTAAGAAAATAACAGATATGTTACCTTCATGTAAAATTATTAGAAGACAGTGGGACCATCTGAAGAATCTGGAGCTAGCAGATCCCACTTATTATATTCCAGGAAATATTGATATACTTCTTGGAGCAACAACGTATGCAAATATTATACAAAATGGATTGGTCAAGGGACCAAAGGATGCACCAGTAGCAATACAGACTATATTAGGATGGATACTTCTAGGGAATAGTCCACGAATATCCAGTCAAGAAACAAAAACATTTACAGTTATCCAACGGCAGACTGATGAGATATGTCATCAATTAAAAAAGTTTTGGGAATTAGAAGAAATTCCCACTCAAAAAACTTTGAAACTAGAGGATGAAGAATGTGAAAATATATTCAAGTTAACGCATACAAGACTTGAAAATGGACAGTATGAAGTTAAACTGCCATTTATAAATGGACGATGTCCAGATCTAGGGTCATCTCGAGAGATGGCCAGAAAACGTTATGAAGTACTAAAAAATGAATTCAAAGGGAATACTACACTAGATGAAGAATATTCAAAGTGCCTAGATGAATATATAGATTTAAACCAGATGGAAAAGGTATCAAATGAGCAATCTATTAATCCTAATTATATACCACATCATGCAGTGTTTAAAGAAAGTACTACGACGAAACTTAGAGTTGTATTTGATGCTTCAGCAAAAACAACAAATGGAAAATCATTGAATGAACAAATGTTGATAGGACCAACATTACAACCAACATTGTTTTCCACTTTAATGAAATGGTGAAAATATAAAGTAGCCATAACAGTGGACATCGAGAAGATGTATCGTATGATTTTAATTTATCCAGAACATCGAAAGTACCAACGAATAATTTGGAGAGACCCGATTACAAAGGTGGACACTGATTATGAGTTAAAAACGGTGACTTTCGGCACATCAGCTGCTCCATATTTAGCAATCAAAACATTGCAACAAATATCGGCGGATGAAGAACAAAATTATCCATTAGCTGCAAAGGCAGCGTTACTTGATTTTTATGTGGATGATTTATTAAGTGGGGCAGATAGTATTGAAGAAGCAAAGGAACTGCAACAGCAATGCATACAGATGCTAAAAAAATGACATTTTAATCTTCGAAAATGGGCCAGTAATTATCCAGAGATAGTAGAGCAGTTACCATTAGCACACAGGGAATTGAAAGAGACATTTCAATTTGACGAATCTAATACAATTAAAACACTCGGAATAAGATGGTATCCTGGTACGGATTATTTTACATTTGCAGTATTAGATAAAACTCAGCAAACGATTACTAAAAGGTCTATTTTATCACAAGTTGCTTCATTATATGATCCTTTAGGATGGATCACACCTGTAATTGTAGTAGCAAAATTACTAATTCAAGAGTTATGGATATCAGGGAACTCTTGGGACGCAGAAGTAGACAAATCAATTGCGGAACGATGGCAATTTTTTAAAGAAAGCCTACGTACAACAACTAAATAAAATTAGAATACCTAGATGGTTAGGTATTACGTTACAATCAAACAATGTTCAAATACATGGATTCAGCGACGCTTCAATTAAAGCTTACGCAGCAGTAATATATTTACGAATACAAAATTTAGATGGAGTTGTCACTTCAAAATTGATTGCATCAAAAACCAAGGTAGCACCAATAAAACCGGTGACATTGCCACGTTTAGAATTATGTGGTGCACTAATTTTGGCCCGACTAATTGAAACAGCGATACGCTCAATGGGGTTAAGTAATTATTCGATTACTGCATGGACAGATTCAACAATTACATTACAATGGATTCATAATCATCCATCGAAATGGAAAACATTTGTTGCTAATAGAGTTAGTGAAATACAGGATAAAGTAGATCCAAGCTGTTGGAGACACGTACCAACAGAATTTAATCCTGCAGATTTAGCCTCTAGAGGAATACCAGCTGAAAAAATTATAACGAATGAGTTATGGTGGAATGGACCAACGTGGTTGGTAAAAGCTGAGAAAGAATGGCCAGAAAATAAAATTTCATTGACAGTACCTGCAATAGAAGTGAAGAAAGCAACTGTTGTATCACTATTAACCACTACTGATGATATGTTTTCGCGTTTTTCATCATTCATGTTATTAAAGAGAACAACTGCATGGATACTACGATTTTATAACAACGCAACAAAGGGAAACGCTAAAAGAGTAGGAATGTTAAATAAACAAGAAACGGATGTTGCAGAAAATTTAATATTAAAATTAATTCAGCAAAGATCATTTTCCGAAGAATATAATCGTTTGATTGGAAATAAAACAATTGATAAAAAAAGCCAGTAGTTGACATTAATGCCATTTTTAGATCAACATAAAATCATACGTGTAGGTGGACGATTAACCAACGCAAATGTAGCATACAAAAACAAGCACCCAGTTATACTGTGGAGTCAATTTGGTTTTAAATACGAGCAGGAATTTATACTGGATACTTAATGGAAAACGAATAATATCAAGACAGATAGCTAAATGTACAACTTGTATTCGTCATAAAAAGGAACCGTATACACAATTAATGGGAAATTTACCAAGTTGTAGGGTAAATATGACCAAACCGACCGTTCAATCATGTCGGAATGGATTTTGCAGGTCCTATATTTTTAAAAATGTCATCGCATAGAACGTCAGGAACGTATAAGCGTTATTTTTGTATATTTGTTTGTATGGCTACGAAAGCTATACACTTGGAATTAGTATCAGATTTATCAGCGTCAGCCTTTTTAGCATCATTTAGGAGATTTGTTGCACGAAGGGGTTTATGTACTGATGTTTACTCCGACTGCGGTACAAATTTTAAAGGAGCACAGATTACACTCAATAAGGAGTTAACAAAGGCATTGCAGGAAGCAAGTCCGAATGTGAGTCAACATTTCAGCGAAAAGAGAATTAGTTGGCATTTTAATCCTCCAGGAGCACCTCATTTTGGAGGCTGGAGTTAAAGCGGTGAAGTATCATCTCCGTAGAGTGATAGATAAAAATGTCTGCACGTATGAAGAATACGTAACATTGCTATGTCAAATCGAAGCATGCTTAAACTCTCGACCGTTAACAGTCATGGAAAATAGAAGCGAGGACTTGGAAGTATTAAGACCAGGTCATTTCCTGATTGGACGGCCACTTAACGCTGTGCCTGAACCTGAAATATTGGACAAAGTTGTACCAGGTCAAAGATGGCGACATATGCAATATATGGCACAGCAATTTTGGGACAAATGGTCCAAGGAATATTTAAATACATTACAACAAAGAACAAAATGGCAAACAACACAACCAAATATTAAAGAAGGCGATGTAGTATTATTAAAAGATGAGAATACATCACCAACATTTTGGCCACTGGGACGAGTTGAAGAAGTACATCCAGGTGAAGATGGAGTTGTTCGAGTGGTAAAAATAAAGACAGAACATAGTTCGTTTACGAGGCCCGTAACGAAAATCTGTCCATTGGTACAAGCAAATGATGATACTATATTATGATAGTGTCTGTAAAAAAAAAAAAAAAATTTTTGTATGTTGTCATATTTGTTTGTCCGTCTTGTTGTTTTATGTGGTAAAATGTTTTAAATATAAATAATAATAATATTTCTTTTGGGTTTATGATTATGTAACAATGAATCCAACAAATAATCAACACCGGTATTCAGAGCGGTACACCATTAAAAGTGGAATGACTTTTGATACGATCTGTAATATGATCACGGATAGTTTGGAGGAATATTTTATACATTCCGAACTGGAAGAATTGGGTCCGAGTTTGCGGTATGATTCGGTGCAATGGCGCTTAGCAAGGGCAAATATTGCGCGGCCAACAGGAATACCACCAATGATTCCATCGACGGCTAAAGGATTACCATAATTTATTAAAATTAATGTTATAAAATTAAATTTTTAGAGTACATAATAAATGTATGCAACTAAAAATTCATGAGTTCTTCATTTGTTAAATTTTTTAATAGAATTGCATATTATGATGAGTTTACGATGATGGAAAGGTGGTACACCCTACAACGTAAACAACAAGCATAATATATTTAATAAAAAAAAAAAAATTATTAAGACAGGTAGGGCCGTCATGTTGGTGATAGTATAATGTTCATGTTGTCCAATTTAGTAAAACAATATATATATTACTAATTTATTTTTGTTCTCGTTAGATTAAAATGAATTCATTCGAAATTAACGATTTTCTGACGATTTGGGAGGAGGTTCCGTTGTCACCAACAAGACAAGGTCAACAACAAAATAAAAATAAAAGACAACGTGTAGGTGATTCCACCAACGCGAATTTTACGGCACCAACACACAAAAGAGCGGTGGAAACAAATTGGTTTTTTGAACCGGAGAATCCAGCCAATGCCGCTAGACGCAAGTCACAATTGACTCATGTAGTACCTGAGTCTACAAAAAGCTTGGTTGACGAACCAAAAGGCACGGTCATTATTGAATGTAATTCACTGGTGCAAACCAGTGAAAGTTCGGTAGTGAGCATCACAACCAGCCAACCAGAAGAGCAGGTGCCAGTTGGTGAAGAACTGATAGGACCACCAGTATTAGTTAATGGATGTTATACCACGGAGTGGAGCTCGTTAAGGTTGTCCACGACGGTTTCAGAATTTAAGATGCGAATGAACAACGATATTCAACGCGTCATCACAAAAGAAGGTGAACAAGTATTCTTACCGAAAAAAGTAGTAGAACGAATAGACTTCGATAAGATAAGAGCGTCCAAACAAAAAGAATTTTGGTCAATCTGCCAGGTGGATGGTGCATACGGGCACAAGTTTATGCTGATGGGAAGGTGAAATTTCACCATCATCAACTTAGAAAAAAATCAAAGATGACTAAGGATAAGCTGGTGTTGAACAATATTGTTCAACGGGCGGGAGAATGTTTATCCAGCATTCCAAAAAGAAAAAATTAAATTAATAAAATAAATTTATTAAAGTCATACAACATTTGTTTATATTTAATATGAAAAACAACAACAACTACATGTGTCAATTTCATGTTGAAATAGCATGGAAGGTTGTTGATGTTTTCCATATATATTACAGTCAATCGATAGGTACTTACCTGTAGTTTAAATCCCCAAACAAATGCAACCAATATCAGGTGGATATTGGTTACTAAATTCAATCTAATATTGATTGATGTGTCGGCATAACCTGAAAAATAACGCAAAAAGTTTAGATGAATATCAGCTTTAATATAGCTGACATCCATGATGTTCATATATTTTTAGAATTCTAATGAATTCTTAATTTCATATTTTAATAACTTACCAGAATTAATAGTCGAAAATAATCCTATTTTTACGAATTAAATTTAGATGAAATGCCGGCATTTCATCTGTCAAACCGAAACTTGTGGAGTAGATTGCGAGTAAAATAATCCGCGTAGACTTATGAAAATTTTCTACCCGGTAGAAAAGTGAATCGCGAATCTAATTATGTTAGGAAAAACAAAAACATAAACATAGAATTTATGTTTTTTAAATTAAATGAAAAACCCAATTAGTATGAGCGAGATGCAATTTGTGCGAGCGGGATAAAATAAACTGCACGAAAGTACTCTCTCGTAATAAAAATCAGTAGGGACAACTTAATAATAATTAAATTGTTCAGGGCTGAACGTTTTTATAGCATTTTATAGCAAAAATTATTAATAGAATTTTCCAGGAAAATTAACTAGAATTAGGAAAATTTAGTAGAGAAATTATAGGACATAATATTCTAAGTAGGTAGGGAGGCACTTCAGCCAGACAGACAACGACCTTGATGGACTGACGACACAGGTAACTGGCGCCACTAGGGCATTGACCCCCGATAAGTAGGGCATACAATGTAGGTCATACAGTCTAGGTAATTAGTGAATGTAGGGCATTAATTATGTGGGTCAGACAATCTAGGTAACAAGGTCATGTCATTTTAATACTATTTATAGATTCAATAACAATACACGGTACAAAATTTTTTCCTACTCATATAAATTTTAATATTAATATGTTTTTGCTATAACTTTTTGGTTTACATGGTTTACCAAAGCGTATAATGTTTATACCACAGATTTTCAACCGTGCATATTTTTTTTATTTTTGTTGTATTTTTATATTACTCAAATTATATAAGCAAAATAAAAATGTTAAGCAATTTAAAAACAAAATACACGGTACAAAATTTTTCCTACATAGATAAAAATAATATTAATATGTTTATGCAATAAATTTTTGTTTACTTGGTTTACCAAAACTTATTAATTTTATAATTTTCAACCGTGTATACTTTTTTGGTATTTTATATAACACGTTTTAATATTTGTATTAAGAAAACAAATATTGTTTGAAACGAAGAAGAAACTAAAGAATACTACGAAAAATTGGTCATTGACCTTGGAATGCAGTTTTACGTACAAATTAAATTATGATAATATACAAATTATACAAATAAGTCAATATCATTGATATCAGCACCTTGCACACGCAAGTAAGAAAAAATATAATGTATAATATTTAAAAAAACACCATTTTACAAAGTATCTTTGTTTTTCATTGAAAGTAAAACTAGTATCTTTGTTTTTCATTGAAAGTAAAACTATATTTTATTTTATTTTCATACTGAAAAAAATGTTTAAGAAGAATCAACACATAAAAAATATTATCATACATAGATTTAAATTCTGACTCACAAATTTACTTGCTGATTAAATTATTATATCACTTTATATTTAAATTTTTCTTTGCATACACTATAATAATAAGAACAAACCGTTGAATTGCAGATAATTAATGGCATATTGACCCCTTTTTGTCAGATGAATGAAAAAAATGATTTTTTTTCACGTTTTACTTCAACTTATTCGCCTTAAAATAAAGTTCAAGGTATATTTTTTCAAAATTAAGGTTTATTTACTTTCTGCAGATCGATGAAGGTATAGTAAAAAGCTTCAATCATTGTATAAAATGCATAATTTTCTCTTAGAATATGAGCTTCACTATTAATAAAATTGAATTATCATTGTGTGTGTGCATTTAACATCGCATTATAATAAATATTATGTAAAGTAAATAGTAAATGATAACAGAATTTTTAGATAAGAGGGTATTTTTTAAAATTGAAAAGCTTTAATGTACATAACACCAACACGTTTCTGTAGGCAAAAGTGAACAAGTTTAAACATGTTTTGAAAATTTTCGGTAAAAAATAATTAAAATCAGAAAAAGATATGAATTTATAAGTGTGGTATTGAAATATTTTTTTAAACATCAAAATATGTATATCGAGAATTCGAAAAAAGCTTCTAAAAATAATATAAATATGAAACTCTGACCCTCTCCACCTGACTACCTTTTTTTCATACATTTTATTTCTTTATGGGAAAAACATCAAAGAAGAAACATATAAAAAATATTATGACTCACAAATTGTATAAATTGTATTATATGGTGTGAATATATATATATAACGGTTTGGCAATTTTTAGATTAAAAGAAGTATTGTGGTTAGATATTATAAATATTTACAATATGTGTATCATGATAATATTACAGCAAAGTGAAACAAAATTGATAATTAGTACTACATTATTGAATTATATGTATATTACAAACAGGTTTAAAGATTATGGCATGCTTAACGCATTACTTAATTGGTTTTTTCATTTGTGTTTTTTTAAATATTATACATTATATTTTTTTCTTACTTGCGTATGCAAGGTGCAGATATCAATGATATTGACTTATTTGTATAATTTGTATATTATCATATTATTGTTACCCATATAAATAAAAAGAAATATGTGCATATGTATATATATAAATTTTTAAAATATTTAATTTTAACCCTTTGGGTCTGCAAAAATTATGAATAGCTTTTAAACACTAGATAAATGACACATATATTTTCCATTATGACTGAAAGGGAACAAGAAGTGGAAAATGTAAAGTATTAATACATTTTTATTATAATATGTGGTTTAGGTTGTGCATCTTTATGTGAGGAAGACTGTTTTAAAAATGCTATAAATAGTAAGCAGCTTACGCGCAAAGCTTAGTTCCACTTAAACCCTAACGCGTACTAGTCGCATTATATAAATTAAAATAAAATGTCACGATTTATAATACAAAACGATTATTTTACAAAAGTAAAAAAGTTTAACTTGCGCGGGCATAAAGTTAATTTTAAAATAAAACCGATACCTCAAGATGTAGAGCCTATTAAATGCCTATTAAATGATATTATTCAACATGCTACAAAGGGTCTTGAATCCTCAGATCATGTTGGTATCACATTTTGTGGGGAGAGTTTTAAAGATCTTGGACCAGGATGGATAAATTTTAGAGAGGCAGGCTCTGTTACATTTAACGACATTTGGAATATGATATCAAAAATATTTCAAAGCAACTCAAAAGGATTGGCTACAGATACCTTCTGCTTAGGGGTAACTTCAGTTAGATTACCATCTGGTAAAGGTAAAGGACAAAAATACAATTCTTTTAACGAGGAATGCGCCATGCGAAGAGGTATAATTACTATAGATAATACCGATCATCTTACCACGAGCAATAGTTGTGGCTATTGCACATGTTACCAACAAAACTAATCAGAAAATTAGAAAAAGTTGTAAATTACAAACAGCACAGGCCATGGAATTATTAAAAGATTCCAATATTATAATTCCTCTTGAAGGAGGAGGAATATCTGAATTAATTCAGATGCAGACTTTTCTGCCAAATTATAAAATAACAGTATACATATACGGTTCGAAAGGTAGAGAGGTTCTGTTTGAAGGAAATGTTAATGAAAAACATAGAATTAATCTGCTATATCATAAAAACCATTACAACGTCATAACATCGCTCACCGCAGCATTTTGTTGTAGTTATTATTGCGAACTTTGTCATATACCATATAATGTTAAAAATAAGCATAGATGTGGCGGTATATGTGTATGTTGTCAAAAAACTCCCGTGTGTAGTAAAGAGGTGACTGAAATAAAATGTACTGATTGCAATCGGAGTTTCAGAGGGAAGTCATGTTTTGACAACCACAAAGCAGAGAATTCTTCGAAAAAACAAAATTTATGCGGTCTAGTGAAAAGGTGTATTGAATGCTTGAAAACTTACAAAGGGGTAGATAAACATATATGTGGGGAAATATTTTGTAAAAACTGCTTAAAGCATGTACCGCAACCACATTTATGTTATATTCAACCAAATTTACGAAAACCAAATATTGATAAAACACTTTATATATTTTTCGATTTGGAGACACAGCAGGAGAAAATATTACACGGAACAACAGATACTCTACATGAACCTAATTTGTGTGTGTTTAGTCAATGCTGTGACGAATGTATTGACAAAGATATCAAACAATGTGACAAATGCGGAATCCGACAACAAATACTGAAAATTAGATCTATTGAGGTGTTTATTCAATATATACTGAATCAGCGTAAACTCTTTAAGAAGGTCATTTGCATAGCACATAATGGTCAGGCTTTTGATCCTCAGTTCATTTTAAACTATATAATAGAAAAAACTGATATTAAACTTGACATAATTCAACGAGGTACCAAAATTTTATTACTTCAGCTAGAAAATGTCAAATTTATAGATTCTCTTAATTATTTTCCGATGCCTTTATCCAAAATGCCTAAAGCATTTAATTTACCGCCAACATTTAAAAAGGGGTATTTTCCATATCTCTTCAATACAAAAGAAAACGAAAAATATGTTGGACCGTTACCATCGCTCGAATATTATAACGCAGATATGATGAAAGGTACTGAAGACAATTTTATAGATGATCGTAAAATATTTATGAAATGGTACGAAAGTCATAAAAATGACACTTTTGATATGCAAAAAGATCTTGTTGACTATTGTATAAGCGATGTTAATATTTTAATGCAGGCGTGTTTAAAATTCCGCAAAGATTTTATCAACGAGTGTAATGTATGCCCGTTTACAGAAGCTATTACAATTGCATCAGCATGTAATCTTGTTTATCGAAGAAATTTTTTAAAACCCAATACAATAGGTATTATTCCTAAAAACGGTTACAGATGGTGTGATAATCAGTCGGAGATAGCAATACAATGGCTTTTGTGGGAGGAAAAACAGCGCAATATTAATATAATTCATGCAGCTAAACAAAAAGAGTCAATATTAAAGGGTGTTAAAGTAGATGGTTATTGCGAGGAAACAAATCAAGTTTTTGAATTTTATGGTTGCTACTTTCACGGTCACCCCAAATGTTTTAAGTATAGAAGAGATGAGAAATTAAGCAACGACGATTTTGATACATTAAACAAGAGATATGAAACCACACTAGCGAAGACAGAGAGGCTGAGAACATTCGGTTATGAGGTCATTGAAAAATGGGAATGTGAATTCAAAGATGAAATAGCGCAAAATAAAGATATTGAAAATATAAAAACACATTCATTATTGCATAATGCACCTATAAAACCTCGTGATGCTTTTTACGGTGGTCGCACAGGTAATACAAAAATGTATTACAAAACTGTGGAAGGTGAAAAATTTAAATATATAGACATCTGTTCTCTATATCCATGGGTGTGTAAAAATGGGAAATTTCCTATTGAACACCCCAAAGTTTACTGTGGAGATGAGGAATGTCGTAAACAAGACATTGAAAAAATAAACGGTCTAATAAAATGTACTGTTTTACCGCCGCAAAATTTATATCACCCAGTGTTGCCAATAAAACAAAATAACAAACTAATGTTTGTATTATGCAGCAAGTGTGGTGATCAACTTAATCAAAACGAGTGTAATCACAACGAAAGCGAAAGAGCACTTTTTGGAACGTGGGTCATAGATGAAGTGTTAAAGGCTGTACAAAAAGGTTACAAAATATTAGAAATTAATGAAATATGGTCGTATAAAATTGAACAATACGATAAAATACAACGGATTGGTGGTTTATTTACAACTATGATGAATAAATTTATCAAATTAAAACAATCAGCTTCAGGATTCCCTTCTAACTGCTCTACTCAAGAGGAAAAAGACGCATATATTGAAGAATTTCTTAATAGTGAGGGAATTCAACTGAACTGTAGTGAAATTGTGAAAAATGAAGGACTAAGATCGTTAGCAAAACTAATGTTAAATTCATTTTGGGGTAAATTTGGACAAAAAGAGAATCAACCGAAAACAACAATTATAAGGAAGCCAGATGAGTTCTATGATATGATTACGAATGCAAAAATAAATATAAATAATATTATGCCGGTAAATGAAGATGTCCTGATTGTGAACTGGGAAGATAAAGAAGAAGCGACGGAACCGTTAACAATTGTAAATGTGTGTATTGCAGCGTATACTACAGCACAAGCGCGTCTCAAGCTCTACGAATACCTGGAAAATCTTGGTGATCGAGTATTATATTATGATACAGATTCTGTAATTTATGTATCGGTAGATGGCGAATATGAACCATATACAGGGAATTGTATAGGTGATATGACCGATGAGCTTAGTGTTTACGGTGTAGGTAGTTATATCACAGAGTTTGTGTCTGGTGGACCAAAAAATTATGCGTATAAAATATGGTCTACAAAAACAATGCCGAAATTATAATATGTAAGGTAAAAGGTATCAATCTCAATTACAACGCATCAAAATTAGTAAATTTCGAATCGATAAAAAATATGATAATAAATGAAACTGAAGAACCAATTTCCATTATATCTAATAATATAAGACGCACCACAGATCACAGGGTCATAACAAAAACAGAAACTAAAACATATCAAGTTAAGTCTGAAAAAAGGGTATTCATGGAAAATTACGATTCGTATCCATATGGGTTTAAAAGAAACAAACGTCAACCTACAGCACCTATATAAAAGAAAGGGACTGGACATCGACTAATCAATCTGAATAATAATGTCGAACAATAAACATCTGCTTGCGCGCTTAATTACTGAAATAACTACACAAGAATTTATTGAAGAAGGAATGTACGGTGTGTGCTTACCAGCAAGTTTAATTATTTTTGAGCTTCTACAACCTTTTCAACCAGAACTTAAGTGCGGTTCACTGCTGTTTGGCAACGTGCTTCCTGTACCTATACATGTATGGTGTGAAGTAGATGGTGTTAAATATGATCCTACACATAAAATAACTTTACATCAATTAACTGAATCCGAAAAATCTGATCTAACAGGAAAAACTTACGAATATTTTCCTGATTGTGAAGTTATATTATCCCCCGAAGATAAAAAAAATGCTGGATTTTTATAACAGAACAAAAAACTCAAAAAAAGTTGAAGAATACTTTAGAAAAGCACCTTATACTTTGAAAAATATTAGGAAAAAAATAGGTTTAAGAGCTACAAAATTGTTTAAATAATTTACTAAATAATTTATATAATCACTAATAAAATTAAATAAAATTTGAAATAAATTTAATCTAAATATACAAATTTTCTGTAAAATGAGTTTTTTTTTACAATACACAAATTTGATACTTTCAGACAATATTATTTTTCTGTGGTTATATGTGACGTCATGGAATTCCACTAAACTATACATTGATTATAGTTTATCAATTTAAGAAAATCAAAAGTTAAATAAAGCTGAAATAAAGAAATACTAACCACACTAAAATAAAAAAAAATAGCTTAGAAAAGTAATGCTGAGCATACGAAAATATATTCACTTTTATATATAACCTTCACTATTTATTTTTACAGATTTGCGTGTGCGACTGTTTACAGTGTACCATATTTTTGTATTTGTATATTTTGGTTATTGAATTTAAATTATATGAAACTTTTTTCAGTGTGATAAGAATATAAATATTTATAAGAAAAACCAAAACGCAAATTTCAAGTTCATTAACTTAAAAATATAGTATATATACACTGTTATCATTAATGTTAAAAAAAAGCTAAAACCAGTATTAAATTAAATCACTCTGTTGTGAAGGAGCATTTATTTTATACTTCACATAATATTTACCAACAAAAGCAATGCAGTGATCAGAGCACACACATATTTTCTTTATATTTATATGCATAACAATAATGTAAAGTCAAGAAAATTATATTAATACAAGGTTATTAATATTAATAATTAAAGTTCATTAACTTTAAATAACTACCTAAAATGATTTTTTTATTAAATCTCTTAAAATGCAATACCATTTTTGTCGGATAGTGGTCATGGTACTAAATAAACTGACCGGAAACATATATTAGGATTAAAATTATGTTAATTCACCAATAATGATGATAAAGGTAAAAATTTGTTGTACCAAACTTATGATCATAAATTTTACAAAATATACAGGCAAAACTTGTTTTTATATAAATCCCCGCGAATTTTCTTATAATTCTTTCAGCAAAACAAAAAAAGTTTTTCAGCAAAACAAAAAAAAGTCAGCAGCGGTGCATATAAACTTTTTTGTGTGTACCAATTCAAAATGCTCGACGACACACAAAAAAACAGCAAAACAAAAAAAACCAGCACAACAAAAAAAAAGTCAGCAGCGGTGCATATAAAATCAGTAAACAGCTTTGGTGTACCAATTCAAAATGCTCGAAAAACAATCAACAAACACAGAAAAACATACCCAGCGGCGGAACATTTGTGGAATTTTCTGTAATTACAATTTTGAAATAAAAACAACCAAAACTTTATTTAAAAATTATTAATAATATTTATTGAAACTTATATTTTGTATATATTAAAAATTATGAAGTAAAATTTATTTATTAAAAATTATAATTTTGTAAAAAATATGAAATTAATAAAAATTTATACAATATAAAAATTAAAATTACTATCCCTTCTGTTGCAACTTTTTCGTTCTCAGCTCTATTTTTTGCTGTAATCAGAAAAAATATTTTGTAAAAAAAAAAGATTAAATTTTTAAAACCCATTTTTTATTTTATTAAAAACCCAAAGAAAAATATAATAGTGAAATATAAGAAGCAAAAAAAAATGATAAAAAGCAAAAATTACTACTAAAATTACTACTATACTACAAACTAAGAAACTAATTACAAAATATTAGAAAATACAAAAAATATAAATTTAAAAATAATTGAACTGCTCGGCTAGGCTGATCTTTTCCCTCGGGCGAAGTCCCATATGAACATTAATGTTCATATATTGTGAACCGTCCATCGAACTTACCGTCCACACCACCTCCGCTCCCTGGTACAATTTCTTCCTGAATCTAAATAAAAAACAAAATTTTAATAATTATGAAAATTTTAAAAAAATTTAAAAATTTTACTTCACTGTTCGCGTTTTTGTTGTTGTCGTTGTCGTTGTCGCTGTTTCGGGATGGGGATGACCTGTTCTTATACATGATGTTAATCTTCGGTGCTTTTGGATGCACCGGTAAAAACTGCTCTTTTTCCGCCTGAAATAGAAAAAATTTAATGTAATTTATTAAATTTATATATATATATATATATTTATATATATATATATACCGTATATATATATATATATTAATTTTATATTTTATATATAAATATATATAAATTTTTAAAAAATATATATAAATTTTGTATTTTCTTCCGTATATATATTTTTAAAAAAAATATAAATTTAATTAGTTAATATTATAATTTAAAAAAATACTTACGCTACTCAGCTTGTTGTTGTAGTGGTTGTTCACCTGACTAATATAGTTAAAACCCACAAAATGGCCCGTATAACTTACCGTCCACACCACCTCCGCTCCCTGGTACAATTTCTTCCTGAATCTAAATAAAAAACAAAATTTTAATAATTATGAAAATTTTAAAAATTTTTAAAAATTTTACTTCACTGTTCGCGTTTTTGTTGTTGTCGTTGTCGTTGTCGCTGTTTCGGGATGGGGATGACCTGTTCTTATACATGATGTTAATCTTCGGTGCTTTTGGATGCACCGGTAAAAACTGCTCTTTTTCCGCCTGAAATAGAAAAAATTTAATGTAATTTATTAAATTTATATATATATATATATATTTATATATATATATATACCGTATATATATATATATATATATTAATTTTATATTTTATATATAAATATATATAAATTTTTAAAAAATATATATAAATTTTGTATTTTCTTCCGTATATATATTTTAAAAAAAAATATAAATTTAATTAGTTAATATTATAATTTAAAAAAATACTTACGCTACTCAGCTTGTTGTTGTAGTGGTTGTTCACCTGACTAATATAGTTAAAACCCACAAAATGGCCCGTAGGACCATTCAAATTAAACACTAGAGAGTTGTTGTTTAGGGTGACATTATTGTCACCCGATGTAGGGACTGTTGGTGCCCCTAAACAACTTAATAAAAAATTAACCGACAAAATCACTAGTAAAATATTTTTGAAATTCATTTTTTTTAATTTTTTTTTGTAATAGTTTTTAAATTTTTAAAACACAACTTAACACAACTTAACTCTTTCAAGTTAAAATTTATAATGGCAATAAAATGCAAATTCAAAATAATGCATTTTTGTAATCAGATATTTTTAAAAAATACTTTAAAATTCATTAGAAAAATGCTGATTATTGAAAAATAATTAAAATAATCACAAAATAATTAATCTAATTTTATATTTTTATATTTGAACTCTGTCTTGAACTTTTTTGTTATTGGAATTTTTTATTGCTAAAAATTTTATATTTATTACTTGTTAATTATTGATAAACATTATTTATTATTACTATTTTAAACTAGACCAATATATATGTATTTCCTATGTAAGAATCATGTACTGAAATATATATTATATGCACTGAAATATTAGAAAAATATTAAAAAGATTTTTTTTGTTACTTTTTGTATAACATAACATTTTCAAAATATATATTTATACTAAAAAATATATATATATATATTTATATTTATCAGCATTTTTCTAATGAATTTTAAAGTATTTTTTAAAAATATCTGATTACAAAAATGCATTATTTTGAATTTGCATTTTATTGCCATTATAAATTTTAACTTGAAAGAGTTAGAGCGTTAGGGTTTACGTGGAACTAAGCTTTGCGCGTAAGCTGCTTACTATTTATATCATTTTTAAAACAGCGAATTTGAAAATTAATTTATATATATATATAGGAGTTCGAGCACAATTTTACGTGTATTTTTAAAGGGGGTCTAAAATTACTTTTTTACGGTTTCCGTTTTCCGTAAAAGTTCTAAATGATCTTTAGCACCAACACACAAAAGAGCGGTGGAAACAAATTGGTTTTTTGAACCGGAGAATCCAGCCAATGCCGCTAGACGCAAGTCACAATTGACTCATGTAGTACCTGAGTCTACAAAAAGCTTGGTTGACGAACCAAAAGGCACGGTCATTATTGAATGTAATTCACTGGTGCAAACCAGTGAAAGTTCGGTAGTGAGCATCACAACCAGCCAACCAGAAGAGCAGTTGCCAGTTGGTGAAGAACTGATAGGACCACCAGTATTAGTTAATGGATGTTATACCACGGAGTGGAGCTCGTTAAGGTTGTCCACGACGGTTTCAGAATTTAAGATGCGAATGAACAACGATATTCAACGCGTCATCACAAAAGGAGGTGAACAAGTATTCTTACCGAAAAAAGTAGTAGAACGAATAGACTTCGATAAGATAAGAGCGTCCAAACAAAAAGAATTTTGGTCAATCTGCCAGGTGGATGGTGCATACGGGCACAAGTTTATGCTGATGGTAAGGTGAAATTTCACCATCATCAACTTAGAAAAAAATCAAAGATGACTAAGGATAAGCTGGTGTTGAACAATATTGTTCAACGGGCGGGAGAATGTTTATCCAGCATTCCAAAAAGAAAAAATTAAATTAATAAAATAAATTTATTAAAGTCATACAACATTTGTTTATATTTAATATGAAAAACAACAACAACTACATGTGTCAATTTCATGTTGAAATAGCATGGAAGGTTGTTGATGTTTTCCATATATATTACATTCAATCGATAGGTACTTACCTGTAGTTTAAATCCCCAAACAAATGCAACCAATATCAGGTGGATATTGGTTACTAAATTCAATCTAAAATTGATTGATGTGTCGGCATAACCTGAAAAATAACGCAAAAAGTTTAGATGAATATCAGCTTTAATATAGCTGACATCCATGATGTTCATATATTTTTAGAATTCTAATGAATTCTTAATTTCATATTTTAATAACTTACCAGAATTAATAGTGGAAAATAATCCTATTTTTACGAATTAAATTTAGATGAAATGCCGGCATTTCATCTGTCAAACCGAAACTTGTGGAGTAGATTGCGAGTAAAATAATCCGCGTAGACTTATGAAAATTTTCTACCCGGTAGAAAAGTGAATCGCGAATCTAATTATGTTAGGAAAAAACGCGGAAAATAAACATAAACATAGAATTTATGTTTTTTAAATTAAATGAAAAACCCAATTAGTATGAGCGAGATGCAATTTGTGCGAGCGGGATAAAATAAACTGCACGAAAGTACTCTCTCGTAATAAAAATCAGTAGGGACAACTTAATAATAATTAAATTGTTCAGGGCTGAACGTTTTTATAGCATTTTATAGCAAAAATTATTAATAGAATTTTCCAGGAAAATTAACTAGAATTAGGAAAATTTAGTAGAGAAATTATAGGACATAATATTCTAAAGGAAAAAAGGTTAGTAAAGGTTTTCAGGAAAACCTTAGGATAAAATGTTATGACCATTATGGTCGAATAATTTAAAATTTAATATGGTAACACCATATAGAAAATGTAAATTTTAAAATAGATTAGGCTATATAAACGCTAGGCAAATTGAGAATTTTATCAGTCTCATCGATCGATTACCCAAGGCAGCAGTATCAAGTAAAACTCAAGAAAAATAATTTAAAATTATTTTATCTCTACAAATATATATAAAGGTAAGAAAAATTATTGTATACGGATAAAATTACAAGTGGCACAAGTAATTGTGGAAAATTTGTGATTGTTCCTATGCAATATATTTTCTTTTGGTTTAATTAACAAATTATTTTTTTTTTTTTTTTTAAAAAAAAAGGGTAAAGTAAATTTAATTAAATTTATTTTAAATAATTAACAAAGTTGTAGATTATAAAAAAAATAAAGTGAAATTAATTTAAAATTGCCAATTAGCGAATTATTAGAATTCGATATTAAAGTATTTAAATTCAATTAGTGAATTGTTATAATTTGATATATAATTATTTTAAATTTAATTAGTGAATTATATAATTGAATTTATTAAAAAAAATTAATATCAATTAAAGTTAGGTGAAATCGGAAAACCGCATGAATTTCTAAATATTAAAACGTTTAATTATTATACAAAATTATAAATAACGCGTTGCAAAATTTAAATAAAAGGTGAGGTTAAATTCGGTTAATTTAATTTAATTAAATTAAGGTTAGATTGCGCCCACATTACGATCACGTGTCGAATTAAGATTACGGTTATCGAATTGTAGATCGAATGTTAATTTAGTAAAGTCATTTTAGTAGATAATTGTTCTTACAAAACAATTTATTATTATCAATTGATTTAAATTAGTTTATTAGATAATTGTTTTTACAAAACAATTTATTTATTTTTATTATTATCGTTGATTATGGTTTACCAGGTATATTGTATTTGATATTAATCTGGTAAATGTAATTTAATCAACATAGTTTCAAACGTATACATTAATACAGGCAACCTAACATCAACATAAATTAATTAGGGAAATATCATAAATAAATTAGATTATTTAACCTCAGAGAATTAGTCGTATCAACCAATTTCTAGGTTTTGTGGAACAAAATTCAATATTGAACAAAACCAATATTAAACGATCCACCAGGTTGCGCTACATTATAAAATTGTTGAAATCTACTCTAATTGTCGCCCAACGGCAATTGTAGTAGATAGACAATCAGCTGATCGAACTTCAGATAACAGTCAGGCTAATGGTATGAACACAATTGCTGAGACGATAGAAGCGACATCAACGTTAACAATTAGCAACATAATTGAGATTAATTAATTAAAGTAAAGTAATAATACAAATTGTTTGTTTGTTTTTATTAATAATTATATTATTGTAACATTTGAAATTCATCATTTTTAATAAATATTTAAATAAAATAAAATTGAACGTAAACCAAGCAGATTTCTTTTTATTTAGTTCAAGGAGAAGTTAAACTTTTTATTTCAGAAATTTTAGCAGGCTCACCGAACAATAGCAAATGGTATACGGATGAGACAAATACTGCAGCTATCTAGATCGCAAATCCAAGTAGGATACACGTCGAAGGACACGGGGCTGCAAGAGGTTTTGTCTGGGTTAAATGCAGCAGGTTCACCATAATAAGCTGCTACCTCACCGAATCAGACGGCGCAAGAGTATTGTGAAATGATCGGGCATCTAGAGGACACAATAGCGGACATAGATGGCAGCAAAATTGTCGCAGGAGACTTCAACGCCAGAGCCGTTGAGTGGGGTATGCCACAAACAAATAGCAGAGGATCACAAATACTAATAATATGAAATACAAAGCCTAATAATATGAAATACTGGAAACACAACGACGTTTAGAAGACCGGGATACGCAGAAACGATACCAGATATTTCGCTAGCCACAGAAAACGTAGCTGAACACATACAGGAGTGGGCGGTTCTAGAAGATTATACAGCGAGCGATCATCAGTATATTACATGCAAGATAAGCAGCGCAGAAAGAAGACACGCAGAGAATATCGAAGGAAACAAAAAATGGAACGCAGCTAAATTCGACACCACAAAATTTGCAGATTCATTAAGAAACAACTTCGATGAGACAACACAAGCGATGCAAGGAGTTTAAGGCAGAGCGAGAGCGGAGGCAGTGGTACAAGTTACAATGAACGCTATCACGCAAGCCGCGGAAAAGTAGAAGGGTAAACAGGCGGGCAATATATTGGTGGACTGAATGCCGCGGAAAAGAAGAAGGGTAAACAGGCGGGCAGTATATTGGTGGACTGAAGAAATCGCTGAATTAAGAAGGAAATGCTTGCACCTACGTAGAGCCGCACAAAGATCCAGAAGTAGACCAGAAGCAGCAACTACATCAGCGGAGTATACAACATCCATGAAAAGCTTACGCGACGCTATTAAGAGAAAGAACATCAGATGGAAGGAGCTCTGTAATGACGTCAACAACGATCCCTGGGGGTTCGGATACAAGATATTCATGAAAAATATAAAAGCACCAGCAGCTGCAAACAAAATGCCAGCAGAAATAGCACAGAATATCGTTGATGCTCTCTTTCCAACGCATCAAATAAGAAATTACAGCAGTGAGATAGAAGCAGACGAGGAAATACCAGAGTTCACACAAAAAGAACTAGATGAAGCACAAGGTCAATGAAAAACAGGAAGGCACCGGGACTTGATGGAATTCCAGCGGAGGCAATTAAAATAGCGGTAAATGCTTGCCCACAAATGATGCTGAACATGTATCATGTCTAACCAAACAATTTGTAATAACAAAAATAAAAAAATTAAACCATGGTTGTCAGACAAACTATTATGTAAAATTTCTTATAAAAATAACATAAGGCAGAAACTATTGAAACATCCACTAAATACTAGATTAAAAAATTACTATTTAAAATTATGTGAAGATTTGAGAACTGAATTACCTAAATGTCGTGATAATTATTTTAAAAACGAATTTAATAAAAATATGAAAAATATTAGAGGGCAGTGGGGAGTGGTCAATACCATTTTAAATAGGGTTCCTGATAGAAATGTTAATATCGAATTAGATATAGATGATACTAGTATTTCTGACCCAGGTCAAATTGCTAATACATTTAATAATTTTTTTGTTTCTATTTCTGAAAATTCAATTCCTAGTAATTGTGTAGATGTAGATGATTGCAATTCTTGTAAATTTGACCTTGTTGAAGATAATGTTCAAAATGATAGTTTCGGTTTTTATCCTATTTCGTCTTGTGAATTATATAAAATAATTTTAGGTATGGAAAATTCTAATTCATGTACAGACGATGGTATATCAATTAAAACAA
Source organism: Rhamphomyia laevipes (assembly GCA_963920725.1). Taxonomy (NCBI): domain Eukaryota; kingdom Metazoa; phylum Arthropoda; class Insecta; order Diptera; family Empididae; genus Rhamphomyia; species Rhamphomyia laevipes. Next base: position 103,642,221 of record OY987255.1, read on the forward strand.
TTAAAAAAATTTCACACAATATTGTGGATGTTCTTGCTTTTATTTTTAATAAAAGCATTTACACGGGAATTTTCCCGTCTGCTCTAAAATCGGCAGAAGTTATCCCTCTTTTCAAAAAAGGCGATCGTTGTAATATTAATAATTACAGGCCAATTTCAATTTTACCATCATTTTCAAAAGTATTTGAAAAGTCAATAAAAAAGAGAATGCTAGTTTATTTAAATAAAATATTTTTTTTAATAATCACCAGTTTGGTTTCCGGGAGGGTACATCTACTGAAGACGCCCTTTTAAACTTTTGTAGCAAAATTTATGAAGACATTAATAATAAGAAGCTTACTGCAGCTCTTTTTGTAGGCATAACCAAAGCATTTGATATGGTGGATCATAACTTACTCCTAAATAAAATGTATAAGGTTGGATTCAGAGGATTTATTTTTGATTGGTTTAGTTCGTATCTTAGCTGTAGAACTCAGCGTGTGAAAATTTCAAATATATACAGTGATATGAAGGATATTAGCATTGGTGTACCGCAAGGTTCAGTTCTTGGCCCAATATTGTTTTTAATTTTTGTAAACTTGTTACTGAATCAAGATTTCAAGTCAAAAATTAATGCGTTTGCAGATGATTTAGCATGTGCCTACGCCTGTAAGAGCATGCTTAATCTAGTGGCTGACATAAATTATGATTTAGATATCCTTAGAAAATGGTTTGTTCAACATAAACTTATTTTAAGTAGTAAAACTAAATTAATGTTTTTTAATATATCTATCAATCTACAAATTGATTACAGGTTTGAATTTCATTCTTCTGGGTGTAAAAAATTTGTGTTAATGATACGTCGTTCTGTGTTAATAAGTGCTGTTCCCCTAATTGTTTTACTATTGAAGTTGTCGACTCTTTTAAATATTTAGGTATTTTAATTGATAGTAAATTGAATTGGGCACCACATTCAGAAAGTTTAAAACATTACTTCTTGAATACAGTTCGGAATTTTTATCAACTGAGTAAATACTGTTCGGAACAACTATTGTTAATGATTTATTACGCTTTGGTTCAATCTAAATTACAGTATGGTATAGTTTGTTGGGGTGGATGTTATTTTAATAAAATACAACCACTGCTCATAGCATAGAAACATATTTTGAGAATTATCTGTAAAAAAAATCGTCGTCACAAAAGTTTTGACTTGTTCCACAGACTAAATATTCTACCGATCAGACATTTATACTATTTTAAAACTCTAAAAGTATTTATCGTTCGTGGTGGTTTTTATCACTATAGAGTTATAGCTAATTATAATATAAGAGCTATTAGTAGAAATATTGCAGTGATTCCCAGATTTCACTCTGCTCATTTTAGTAAATTTTTTAACATTACTGCACCAAGATTATTTAATAAGTTGCCGGTTGCTATTAGAGATATTCGTGTTTTATCTAAATTTCTAATTTTTGTAAGAATATGGCTATTTAATTTTGACCACATGCACATTGAAACATTATTAGATGTCGTGGTTTGAGGTATAATAACAAAATTTTTGCATATCTTTCTTTTTTTTATATATATATTTTTGTATTTTTTTGCATACCTATAATATTTTTTGGTGTATTATTATTATTATTTAGAAAAATGTTTGAATTTTTTTTGGTTTATTTAAAGTAAAAGTGTAACTTTTTAAATTAATAATCTTTTGAATTTTGATTTGTATTAGAAGTTTTTTTGAATTTCTTTATTTTTTTATTTTTTTTGAATTTATATTTGTATTTGTTATCACCCCATAACATAATTTCAAGATAATTTGCTAAAGGGGCATTCGACACTATTATTTATAATAAAGAATGCCTTCTATCTATTTTTCTTTAAAATTTAAGTACATTATATTGAATTTATTATTTTTTGTTAAGTATTTATCTATAATTATAATTTATAAATTTTTGTATCAATTTTAAAGAAAAATAAAGATCAATTATTATTATTATTATTATAATACGTGTTTGAAGGAAGGGGTTTTCAGCCAAAGGTGGAAAGTTCCGCGCCTGGTCTTAATCGATAAAGGTAAAGGAGGACAACTCTCAGCATCATCTTACAGACCACTATGCAGGCTAGACACAGCTGGAAAATTACTCGAAGAATGGGAGATGCAATAAGAAGAGCTGGCGACCTGTCACACATGCAGTTCGGTTTTCGGCAAGGGAGATCAACACTAGATGCAATCCAGGTAGTGGTAAAAAAAGTAGATATGGCGGAAGCAGGTAATCATCACTCTAGGAAAATCGTCATGTTCGTAACACTAGATGTCAAAAATTGTTTCAACTCAGCAAGATGGAGTGATACGATTGATGCGCTGAAGAACAACTTTCGAATACCAGAGTTCCTCCTGAGAATGGTAGCAGATTACCTGAACGATCGCAGCATGATATATAACACCGAAAGCCGAAGAAGAAGAAAAGAGATAACAGCAGGGCAGCACAAGGCTCGATACTGGGACCAGACTTATGGAACGCGCTGTACGACAGCCTTCTCCGCATAGAAATGCCACTAAATACTTGGCTATCAGGGTATGCAGATGACTTAGCAGCTATGATTGTAACGAGAACAACAGAAGAAGCACAGATCAAACTAAACCAGGTTATGAGAAGAGTAAGCAACTGGACGAATACTCACGGGTTAGAACTAGCGGAAGCCAAAACTGAAATAGTTTTGCTGACAAAGAAGAGAATTCCAACTATAATTTCGGTGCAAGTGGGAGCTGAAATTATACAAGCAAAGGAGGCAACAAAATATCTTGGAATTATGCTAGATTCCAAGCTGAATTATCGGCGACAGATTGAGGAAGCGTCAAACAGGCAGCAATCACAAATCAGTTAAGCAGGATTATGGCAAATATCGGTGGCCCAACACCAACAAAAAGAAGACTGACAATGACGGCAATGCAGTCCATTCTACTGTATGGAGCAGAAATCTGGGCAGACGCACTTAATAAAGGATACTGTAGAAAGCGCGTAGCAGCGGTACAACGGAGGGGAGCTCTGCGTGTCGCGTGCTCATATCGGTCGGTCTCGTACCCGGCGGTAAACGTAATCGCGAACGTTATCCCGATCCATTGCACGAGAAAGGAAACAATAATACACAAGAGCTCCAGAAGTAAGTAGAAAAGAAGTAGCTACAGAAGCAAGACAGCGTAGCTTAGATATATGGCAGGAACGATGGACCAACGACCAGAGAGGAAGATGGACGGGTAGACTGATCCCACAGCTTCAAGATTGGGCTGACCGAAAACACGGAGAGGTTAATTTTTATATTACACAATTCTTGTCAGGTCATGGGTACTTCCGTACCTACCTACACAAAATGGGAAAAGTAGCTAGCCTGAAATAATCTAGGTGATACAGCTTTTTTGCGTTTAATCACATTTTTCGCTACATGAAGCGCCAATTTTATAGCATCATCATTGTTACTGGGTTTTTGTAATTTTATAACATCTTTAGCATCTTTTACAGCTTTTTGAAATAACTTTACGGTTGTTTTAATTTTTTTATTAAGTTTCCTATGTCTTTTTATGCCCATTCCTAATTTGATGTTTATTTCAACATCAAGTTTTAGCTTTCATAGCGTTTGTTACTAATAAAGCGTTCGCTCGTTCTAAGAAATTACACGTTTCCAAACTTTTTCTGCTAAAACTTTTATTATAATCAATCATTATGAAGCAATCAATTTATTATGACTGATAAATTTTTCGATTTACCATTGCAATATATAAATTTAAGACTGATGAAAATTAACCAGTAGTCAAGATGAAATTCTTCAAACAACACTTTACTTTACCCGTAAATAATTTGGTTATCAAAATCAAAGTAAACGGTTGTAAACAAAAAAAAACATGGTGAACTACTACCAAATAGTATACGATGTTTAATAGTGGGTCCATCTAATTGTGGAAAAACAAATGTCAAATTAAGCTTATTAGAACAACCCAATGGATTAAAGTTTGAAAACATTTACGTATATTCTAAATCTCTACACCAACCAAAATATGAGTTCCTTAATCAAGTTATGACAACTATACCAGAACTGGGGTACTACACTTACTCTTACAATAGTGATATTATTCCACCTGAAGAAGCAAAATCACATTCTATATTTATTTTCGAAGATGAAGCATGTGATAAACAGAATAATATTCGAAAGTATTTTTGTATGGGTCGTCACAATAATATTGATAGCTTTTACTTATGTCAATCTTATACACATATACCAAAACATCTCATTCGCGATAATGCAAACCTTTTAATAATTTTTAAGCAGGATGATATGAATCTAAGACATATTTATACATATCATGTTAGCAATGATATTACATTCGCACAATTTCATGAAATGTGTCTTAAATGTTGGAATGAAAAATATGGTTTCTTAGTTATAGATAGGGATAGTGAAAAGCAAGATGGTGGTTATCGTAGAGGGTTTGATGAATTCTGTTATATAGATTAATAATAACAGATATAAACAGAACAGTTCAATAGCTCAACCTATCAACAGGTCAACAGCTTAATAGCTTAACCGGTCAACAGATTAACAACTCAATAGGTTAACAGCTCAATAGCTCAACCGATCAACAGCTTAATTAATTAAATATAATATACATTTTCAAATATGAACGAAAAAATTATGAAAGATATTATTAGGACTAGTAAAGCGGTAAAAAATAAATATCGATCTTTAAAATCTGTGGCAAGATGTTAAGATATCACTCGATTGTCGAAGCGTTTGCGATTATCGATTCGAATGGTTTTGATGGCAGAATGTTAAGAAATTCTCGCATCGCCTGTCGATTTCACTTTTTCGAAAATTGATTTTGACATTTGTTTGTATACAAAAAAATATATATATATTTTTTTTTAGTTTCTTTAATTTTCTTAAATTTAAAATTTAAAAATAATGAATTTTGCCCATGTATTATTAATGGAAGACAGTGAAAGTGAAGAAGAATTAAATTATAGAAAAGAAAGACGATTTTTACGGGAACGCTACAATGTTTTGAATTTGCCAAGAAAAAAGTAATTACATATTTATAGACTTCATTCAATTTATTCCTAACGAAAATAAATAATTTACAGATTTAAAGAATCATTTCGTGTCTCTAAGGATGTATTTCGATATTTATTAGAAGAACTTGAAAATGAGCCTAAATTTTCGGAAAATCATAGATCGACTTCAACAAAAGTCTCATTGTCGACAAAATTAGCTGCAGTTTTAAATTTTTATGCTACCAGAGAACTATTGGAGATATTTGGCTTCATTCTATGGATCAATCTATGATTTGACGAGCAATATACGATGTAACATGTGCATTGGAAAGAAAATATGTTCAAAGTGGATTAAATTTCCAAATGAAAGTGAAAAACTGGAATATAAACAACAATTTTATGAAAAAACTGGGGTACCTGGAATTTTTGGATGTGTTGATGGCACTCATGTCAACATTATTGCACCTAAAGAAAATGAACATCTTTATGTAGATAGATTTGGAACACATTCGTTGAATGTTCAGTTGGTAAGTACCTAAAAAAATTTGAATTTGACAACAAAAAGTATTATAAATGTATATAAAATATAACTTTTTTGTTGATATATATATGCAACTATAATTTAAAAATATTAGCTGTTAATGCTCGTTATCCAGGTTCTGCGCACGATGCTGTAATTTGGTCTATGTCAAATGAAAGGCGCAAATTAGAAGCAGAATATGAAAATGGAATGAGAAATTCTTGGCTCCTTAGAGATTCAGGTTATCCATTGGAGAAATGGCTTATAACACCATTTAAAAATAATCGGATAACTGAAGCGCAAAGTCATTTTAATCATGTACATGCTCAAGCAAGAAATCCAATAGAAAGATTGAATGGAGTTTTAAAAATAGTATTTCGATGTTTACTTGGTGAGAGAGTTTTGCGATATGCACCAACAAAAGTTATAAAAATCATCAATGTATGCTGCGCTCTTCTTAATATATGCTTACATTACAATTCCGAATTTATTGATGAAACTTTAAATGAGATTGAGGACAGCAATGAATTGTTAAATAATATTATGCTAGAAAATGAAGAGGAAGTAGATAATGTTGAAGATGAAACTGCTACACAAAATCGTGAAAAATTATTAAATTTAATTTCATTATAATTTTTGTAATAATTTGAGTCTTATAAATTAAAATAAATATCATTTTTTATTCATATTAAAAAACTAAATAAACAATTTTTTTAAATTAAATAATAATAAAATACTTTTTTTAAATAATTCATTTTTGATATCAGTTCATTTTTGGTAATTATAGTTAAATCAGTTCATTTTTGGTCATTATAATTAAGGCAGTTCATTTTTGGTATCCATATAACACTTAAACACTAAAATAATTTAAAAAAAAGGTAATAGCAAATAATTTTTAGTAACCATAAATATTTAAATTACGAAAAAAGTCTTACACTAAAATTCTTAATGTGACGCAAAATATACATACAGTCTCCTGTTTGCTAGTTTTTTTAATATTAAGCAATTCCTCCTCTATCTTCAACCTATTTAAATTAATTTTGTTATTTTCTTCTGCGGCATCGGCCTTCCTTTTCTCTATTTCATTTCTTTCTTTCATTAATTGCAGTACATTTTCATTGAACTTCTCCTGTTTTTTACTATTACTGTTTGGTGAGCCTGCTAAAGTTTCTGAAATAAAAAGTTTAACTTCTCCTTGAACTAAATAAAAAGAAATCTGCTTGGTTTACGTTCAATTTTATTTTATTTAAATATTTATTAAAAATGATGAATTTCAAATGTTACAATAATAATTATTAATAAAAAAACAAACAAACAATTTGTATTATTACTTTACTCTTTAATTAATTAATCTCAATTATGTTGCTAATTGTTAACGTTGATGTCGCTTCTATCGTCTCAGCAATTGTGTTCATACCATTAGCCTGACTGTTATCTAAAGTTCGATCAGCTAATTGTCTATCTACTACAATTGCCGTTGGGCGACAATTAGAGTAGATTTCAACAATTTTATAATGTAGCGCAACCTGGTGGATCGTTTAATATTGGTTTTGTTCAATATTGAATTTTGTTCCACAAAACCTAGAAATTGGTTGATATGACTAATTCTCTGAGGTTAAATAATCTAATTTATTTATGATATTTCCCTAATTAATTTATGTTGAGGTTAGGTTGCCTGTATTAATTTATACGTTTGAAACTATGTTGATTAAATTACATTTACCAGATTAATATCAAATACAATATACCTGGTAAACCATAATCAACGATAATAATAAAAAATAAATAAATTGTTTTGTAAAAACAATTATCTAATAAACTAATTTAAATCAATTAATAATAATAAATTGTTTTGTAAGAACAATTATCTACTAAAATGACTACTAAATTAACATTCGATCTATAATTCGATAACCGTAATCTTAATTCGACACGTGATCGTAATCTAACCTTAATTTTATTAAATTAATTTAACCGAATTTAACCTCACTTTTTATTTAAATTTTGCAACGCGTGATTTTAATTTTGTATAATTATTAAACGTTTTGATTTTTTATAACTTCATGCGGTTTTCCGATTTAACCTAACTTTAATTGATATTATTTTTTTTTTAAATAAATTCAATTCTATACTTCAATAATTAAATTCAAAAATAATTCTATATTAACTTCTAACAATTCACTAATTGAATTTAAATACTTTAAAATCGAATTCTAATAATTCGCTAATTGGCAATTTTAAATTAATTTCACTTTATTTATTTATTTCTATAATCTACAACTTTGTTAATTATTTAGAATAAATTAAATTAAATTTACTTTACCCTTTTTAAAAATAATGAGTTAATTAAACCAAAGAAAATATATTGCATAGGAACAATCACAAATTTTCCACAATTACTTGTGCCACTTGTAATTTTATCCGTATACAATAATTTTTCTTACCTTTATGTATATGTGTAGATATAAAATAATTTTAAATTATTTTCTTGAAATTACTTGCTGCTGCTGCCTTTGAGAATCGATCGATGAGACTGATAAAATTCTCAATTTGCCTATCGTTTATATAGCCTAATCTATTTTAAAATTTACATTTTCTATATGGTGTTACCATATTAAATTTTAAATCATTTGACCATAATGGTCATAACATTTTATCCTAAGGTTTTCCTGAAAACCTTTACTAACCTTTTTTCCTTTAGAATATTATTACCTATAATTTCTCTACTAAATTTTCCTAATTCTAGCTAATTTTCCTGGAAAATTCTATTAATAACTTTTGCTATAAAATGCTATAAAAACGTTCAGCCCTGAACAATTTAATTATTATTAAGTTGTCCCTACTGATTTTTATTACGAGAGAGTACTTTCGTGCAGTTTATTTTATCCCGCTCGCACAAATTGCATCTCGCTCATACTAATTGGGTTTTTCATTTAATTTAAAAAAACATAAATTCTATTTTTATGTTTATTTTCCGCGATTTTTCCTAACATAATTAGATTCGCGATTCACTTTTCTACCGGGTAGAAAATTTTCATAAGTCTACGCGGATTATTTTACTCGCAATCTACTCCGCAAGTTTCGGTTTGACAGATGAAATGCCGGCATTTCATCTAAATTTAATTCGTAAAATTCGGATTATTTTCCACTATTAATTCTGGTAAGTTATTAAAATATGAAATTAAGAATTCATTAGAATTCTAAAAATATAAGAACATCATGGATGTCAACTATATTAAAGCTGATATTCATCTAAACCTTTTGCTTTATTTTTCAGGTTATGCCGGCACATGAATCAATATTAGATTGAATTTAGTAACCAATATCCACCTGATATTGGTTGCATTTATTTGGGGATTTAAACTACAGGTAAGTACCTATCGATTGAATGTAATATGTATGGAAAACATCAACAACCTTCCATGCTATTTCAACATGAAATTTACACATGTAGTTGTTGTTGTTTTTCATATTAAATATAAACAAATATTGTATGACTTTAATAAATTTATTTTATTAATCCAATTTTCTCTTTTTAGGATGAACATTGCTGGATGAACATTCTCCCGCCCGTTGAACAAAATTGTTCAACACCAGTTTTTCTTTATTTAATTTAGACTTTTTCCTAAGTTGATGATGGTGAAATTTCACCATCCCATCTGCATACACTTGCGCCCGTATGCACCATCCACCTGGCAGATTAATCAAAAAATCTTTTTGTTTAGATGATCTAATCTTGTCGAAATCAATTCTTTCCACCACCTTTTTCGGCAAGAACACCTGTTCTCCTTCTTTTGTCATAACGCGTTGTACGTCATTATTAATCCGCATTCTAAATTCTGCAATTGTAGTGGACAACCTTAACGAGCTCCACTCCGTTGTATAACACCCGTTAACCAATACTGGTGGTCCTATTAGTTTTTCACCAACTGGCACCTGATCTTCTGGTTGGCTGGTTGTACAGCTCACTACCGAACTTTCACTGGTTTGCACCAGTGAATTACATTCAGTAGTGACCTTTGGTTCATCAATCAAATCTTTTGTAGACTCAGGTATTACGTGAGTCAATTGTGACTTGCGTCTAGCGGCACTGGCTGGATTCTCTGGTTCAAAAAACCAATTTGTTTCCACCGCTCTTTTGTGTGTTGGTGCCGTAAATTTCGCGTTGGTGGAATCACCAACACGTTGTCTTTTATTGTTATTTGATTGTTGACCTTGTCTTGTTGGTGACAACGGAACCTCCTCCCAAATCGTCAAAAAATCATTTACTTCGAATGAATTCATTTTAATCTAACGAGAACAAAAATAAATTAGTAATATATATATTGTTTTACTAAATTGGACAAAATGAACATTATACTATCACCAACATGACGGCACTACCTGTCTTAGTAAATTTTTTTTTTTTTTTTTTTATTAAATATATTATGCTTGTTGTTTACGTTGTAAGGTGTATCACCTTTCCATCATCGTAAACTCATCATAATCTGCAATTCTATTAAAAAATTTAACAAATGAAGAACTCATGAATTTTTAGTTGCATACATTTATTATGTACTCTAAAAATTTAATTTTATAACATTAATTTTAATAAATTATGGTAATGCTTCAGCCGTCGATGGAATCATTGGTGGCATTCCTGGTGGCCGCCCAATATTTGCCCTTGCTAAGCGCCATTGCACTGAATCATACCGCAAACTCGGACCCAATTCTTCCAGTTCGGAATGTATAAAGTATTCCTCCAAACCATCCGTGATCATATTACATATGGTTTCAAACGTCATTCCACTTTTAATGGTGTACCGCTCTGAATACCGGTATTGATTATTCGTTGGATTCATTGTTACCTAATCATAAACCCAAAAGAAATATTATTATTATTTATTTTTAAAACATTTTACCACATAAAACAACAAGACGGACAAACAAATATGACAACATACAAAAAAAAAAAAAATTTTTTTTTTTTTTACAGATACTATCATAATATAGTATCATCATTTGCTTGTACCAATGGACAGATTTTTGTTACGGGCCTCGTAAGCGAACTATGTTCTGTCTTTATTTTTACCACTCGAACAACTCCATCTTCACCTGGATGTACTTCTTCAACTCGTCCCAGTGGCCAAAATGTTGGTGATGTATTCTCATCTTTTAATAAAACTACATCGCCTTCCTTAATATTTTGTTGTGTTGTTTGCCATTTTGTTCTTTGTTGTAATGTATTTAAATATCCCTTGGACCATTTGTCCCAAAATTGCTGTGTCATATATTGCATATGTCGCCATCTTTGACCTGGTGCAACCTTGTCCAATATTTCAGGTTCAGGCACAGCGTTAAGTGGCCGTCCAATCAGGAAATGACCTGGTGTTAATACTTCCAAGTCCTCGCTTCTATTTTCCATGACTGTTAACGGTCGAGAGTTTAAGCATGCTTCGATTTGACATAGCAATGTTACGTATTCTTCATACGTGTAGACATTTTTACCTATCACTCTACGGAGATGATACTTCACCGCTTTAACTCCAGCCTCCCATAAACCTCCAAAATGAGGTGCTCCTGGAGGATTAAAATGCCAACTAATTCCCTTTTCGCTGAAATGTTGACTCACATTCGGACTTGCTTCCTGCAATGCCTTTGTTAACTCCTTATTGAGTGTAATCTGTGCTCCTTTAAAATTTGTACCGCAGTCGGAGTAAACATCAGTACATAGACCCCTTCGTGCAACAAATCTCCTAAATGATGCTAAAAAGGCTGACGCTGATAAATCTGATACTAATTCCAAGTGTATAGCTTTCGTAGCCATACAAACAAATATACAAAAATAACCCTTATACGTTCTTGACGTTCTATGCGATGACATTTTTAAAATAATTGGACCTGCAAAATCCATTCCGACATGACTGAACGGTTTAGATATATTTACCCTACAACTTGGTAAATTTCCCATTAATTGTGTATACGGTTCCTTTTTGTGACGAATACAAGTTGTGCATTTAGCTATCTGTCTTGATATTATTCGTTTTCCATTAATTATCCAGTATAAATTCCTGCTCGTATTTAAAACCAAATTGACTCCACCATGTAGAGTGTCTTTATGTATTTCATTAATGATTAATGTTGTAACATAATGATTTGATGGCAGTATAACTGGGTGCTTGTTTTTGTATGCTACATTTGCGTTGGTTAATCGTCCACCTACACGTATGATTTTATGTTGATCCAAAAATGGCATTAATGTCAACAACTGGCTTTTTTTATCAATTGTTTTATTTCCAATCAAACGATTATATTCTTCGGAAAATGATCTTTGCTGAATTAGTTTTAATATTAAATTTTCTGCAGCATCCATTTCTTGTTTATTTAATATTCCTACTCTTTTAGCGTTTCCCTTTGTTGCGTTGTTATAAAATCGTAGTATCCATGCAATTGTTCTCTTTAATAACATGAATGATGAAAAACGCGAAAACATATCATCAGTAGTGGTTAATAGTGATACAACAGTTGTTTTCTTCACTTCTATTGCAGGTACTGTCAATGAAATTTTATTTTCTGGCCATTCTTCCTCAGCTTTTACCAACCACGTTGGTCCATTCCACCATAACTCATTCGTTATGATTTTTTCAGCTGGTATTCCTCTAGAGGCTAAATCTGCAGGATTAAATTCTGTTGGTACGTGTCTCCAACAGCTTGGATCTACTTTATCCTGTATTTCACTAACTCTATTAGCAACAAATGTTTTCCATTTCGATGGATGATTATGAATCCATTGTAATGTAATTGTTGAATCTGTCCATGCAGTAATCGAATAATTACTTAACCCCATTGAGCGTATCGTTGTTTCAATTAGTCGGGCCAAAATTAGTGCACCACATAATTCTAAACGTGGCAATGTCACCGGTTTTATTGGTGCTACCTTGGTTTTTGATGCAATCAATTTTGAAGTGACAACTCCATCTGAATTTTGTATTCGTAAATATATTACTGCTGCGTAAGCTTTAATTGAAGCGTCGCTGAATCCATGTATTTGAACATTGTTTGATTGTAACGTAATACCTAACCATCTAGGTATTCTAATTTTATTTAATTGTTGTAGGCTTTCTTTAAAAAATTGCCATCGTTCCGCAATTGATTTATCTACTTCTGCGTCCCAAGAGTTCCCTGATATCCATAACTCTTGAATTAGTAATTTTGCTACTACAATTACAGGTGTGATCCATCCTAAAGGATCATATAATGAAGCAACTTGTGATAAAATAGACCTTTTAGTAATCGCTTGCTGAGTTTTATCTAATACTGCAAATGTAAAATAATCCGTACCAGGATACCATCTTATTCCGAGTGTTTTAATTGTATTAGATTCGTCAAATTGAAATGTCTCTTTCAATTCCCTGTGTGCTAATGGTAACTGCTCTACTATCTCTGGATAATTACTGGCCCATTTTCGAAGATTAAAATGTCCTTTTTTTAGCATCTGTATGCATTGCTGTTGCAGTTCCTTTGCTTCTTCAATACTATCTGCCCCACTTAATAAATCATCCACATAAAAATCAAGTAACGCTGCCTTTGCAGCTAATGGATAATTTTGTTCTTCATCCGCCGATAATTGTTGCAATGTCTTAATTGCTAAATATGGAGCAGCTGATGTGCCGAAAGTCACCGTTTTTAACTCATAATCAGTGTCCACCTTTGTAATCGGGTCTCTCCAAATTATTCGTTGGTACTTTCGATGTTCTGGATGAATTAAAATCATACGATACATCTTCTCGATGTCCGCTGTTATGGCTACTTTATATTTTCGCCATTTCATTAAAGTGGAAAACAATGTTGGTTGTAATGTTGGTCCTATCAACATTTGTTCATTCAATGATTTTCCATTTGTTGTTTTTGCTGAAGCATCAAATACAACTCTAAGTTTCGTCGTAGTACTTTCTTTAAACACTGCATGATGTGGTATATAATAAGGATTTGTAGACTGCTCATTTGATACCTTTTCCATCTAGTTTAAATCTATATATTCATCGAGGCACTTTGAATATTCTTCATCTAGTGTTGTATTCCCTTTAAATTTATTCTTTAGTACTTCATAACGTTTTCTGGCCATCTCTCGAGATGACCCTAGATCTGGACATCGTCCATTTATAAATGGCAGTTTCACTTCATACTGTCCATTTTCAAGTCTTGTATGCGTTAACTTGAACATATTTTCACATTCTTCATCCTCTGGTTTCAAAGTTTTTTGAGTGGGAATTTCTTCTAATTCCCAAAACTTTTTTAATTGATGACATATCTCATCAGTCTGCCGTTGGATAACTGTAAATGTTTTTGTTTCTTGACTGGATATTCGTGGACTATTCCCTAGAAGTATCCATCCTAATGTAGTCTGTATTGCTACTGGTGCATCCTTTGGTCCCTTGACCAATCCATTTTGGATAATATTTGCATACGTTGTTGCTCCAAGAAGTATATCAATATTTCCTGGAATATAATAAGTGGGATCTGCTAGCTCCAGATTCTTCAGATGGTCCCACTGTCTTCTAATAATTTTACATGAAGGTAACATATCTGTTATTTTCTTAATAACTAGCATAGATACTTTCATGCTAGACGTCTTTGTCTTATTATTATAAATCTGTACTTGAACCTTTTTATTGGAAATTGCTGTTTGACCTGTACTCAAACCAGTAATTTCCACCTTGGCTGATTCACCTGGCACCCCTAATTTCTTACAAACATTCTCTGTAATAAACGATGATTGAGATCCAGGATCAACTAAACAGCGTAGCGTTATGCATCGCCCATTGCGATCATAAACTGATACTAATGCTGTGGCTAACAACACATCTTGTTGTTCAGCACAAAAAAAATTTGACGATTTTAATATCTCCAAACTATCAGCCTTGTCCACCGCTGGTGAACTTTCAACCTTATGTTGATTTTTGACCCCCTGTGGGCCACCTTTTGTTCCAGGAACATTTTTCAAAGTACTATGTAACCAACCACTATGTTTTTGGTTACATTTTTTACATCGTTGTTGACTCGGGCAATTATTAGCACCATGATTGCTCGAAAAACAATTAAAGCATCGTCTACTTTGTTTTATACAGTTTTTCCGTTCATCAACGTTCATTTTCTGAAATTTAAAACACTTTCCAACAAAATGCTGTCCATTACAAGCTGGGCATTTTGAAGTAGTAGCGATGTGGTACGTTCTTGTACTAATTGGTGTCGGCTTCGTCATTGTAGTTGACTGTGACACCGCTTCTAGAACTCTGAACCTTGTGTTCAGAAATTTCTTGAATTGTTCTAAAGAGGGTAGGTCTTGAGAATCACCTAATTCCTCCTCCCAAAGTTTCACCGTTGTAAATGGTAACTTTAGCACCAGCAAATAAATAATTAATGAATCCCATTTGGATACCATTACACCAAGTGAATTTAATTGCTGTTCACATTCCTCAGTCGTCTCGATTAGTTGTCGTAGCGATTTACCAGATTCGTTTAGTATTTTTGGTTGATTCACCAAAATTTTTATCTGTGTATTAACCAGCAGTCGTTTGTTCTCGTACCGCAGCTTGAGTTTCTCCCATGCTGGCTCATAATCATTGCCTGTTACTGGTACATGTTTCAGCAGCCTTTCTGCTTCACCAGTTAAACAGCCCTTTAAATACTGCAGCTTCTGGACTGCGTGAAGTTGTGTGTTGTTGTGTATGATTGAAACAAACAAGTCGTGAAACGATCTCCATTCATTATAATCCCCATTGAATTTTGGAAGCGTTATACGTGGTAATTGTACTTGATTATGTACATTCGACGTTGTATTAACATTTTGTTGTTGTAGTGGTGGTACGCCGAATTTGTTTGAATCTACATTTTGTTTAAGTTTTAAATTATCCTTTAAGTCGCCAATATACTCTGTATACGCAACTTCTATATCAGAATAAACATCTTCTGTGATATAATCGTCTACACACTCTTCAGCAGAATTTTCTATTAATTCTCGAATGGCCAGATCATTTAATCCAAATTCATACCAACTGTTACTCAAATCGCTGATTTTAGTTTCATAAAATCCAACGGTTCGTTTTTCCAGTTTTGTTTTCTTGCCGTTGATAATCGATTTTTGAATTCTCTCTGCCAAAACCTTTTGTTTTGTTAGGGTACTTTTCAATGACGCAGTCATATTGAAATAAAACCACTTTATCGTCCTTGATAAACTAGTTTGCCTCTTGTATGAAATGATTAAAAAATGTTAGTCCCTAACAAGAACTACTTATATTAAAATTGCCAATCCTAATTCTAATTACTAACTATTATCAACCAATTTCTTTGTGTCAAATATTCAAATTTCACAAAATCAAACGGACCTGACAGTATCCGGTTCGAAGAACCAAAATGTTCGGTGAGCCTGCTAAAGTTTCTGAAATAAAAAGTTTAATTTCTCCTTGAACTAAATAAAAAGAAATCTGCTTGGTTTACGTTCAATTTTATTTTATTTAAATATTTATTAAAAATGATGAATTTCAAATGTTACAATAATAATTATTAATAAAAAAACAAACAAACAATTTGTATTATTACTTTACTCTTTAATTAATTAATCTCAATTATGTTGCTAATTGTTAACGTTGATGTCGCTTCTATCGTCTCAGCAATTGTGTTCATACCATTAGCCTGACTGTTATCTGAAGTTCGATCAGCTAATTGTCTATCTACTACAATTGCCGTTGGGCGACAATTAGAGTAGATTTCAACAATTTTATAATGTAGCGCAACCTGGTGGATCGTTTAATATTGGTTTTGTTCAATATTGAATTTTGTTCCACAAAACCTAGAAATTGGTTGATATGACTAATTCTCTGAGGTTAAATAATCTAATTTATTTATGATATTTCCCTAATTAATTTATGTTGAGGTTAGGTTGCCTGTATTTATTTATACGTTTGAAACTATGTTGATTAAATTACATTTACCAGATTAATATCAAATACAATATACCTGGTAAACCATAATCAACGATAATAATAAAAAATAAATAAATTGTTTTGTAAAAACAATTATCTAATAAACTAATTTAAATCAATTAATAATAATAAATTGTTTTGTAAGAACAATTATCTACTAAAATGACTACTAAATTAACATTCGATCTATAATTCGATAAACGTAATCTTAATTCGACACGTGATCGTAATGTGGCGCAATCTAACCTTAATTTTATTAAATTAATTTAACCGAATTTAACCTCACTTTTTATTTAAATTTTGCAACGCGTGATTTTAATTTTGTATAATTATTAAACGTTTTGATTTTTTATAACTTCATGCGGTTTTCCGATTTAACCTAACTTTAATTGATATTATTTTTTTTTTAAATAAATTCAATTCTATACTTCAATAATTAAATTCAAAAATAATTCTATATTAACTTCTAACAATTCACTAATTGAATTTAAATACTTTAAAATCGAATTCTAATAATTCGCTAATTGGCAATTTTAAATTAATTTCACTTTATTTATTTATTTCTATAATCTACAACTTTGTTAATTATTTAGAATAAATTAAATTAAATTTACTTTACCCTTTTTAAAAATAATGAGTTAATTAAACCAAAGAAAATATATTGCATAGGAACAATCACAAATTTTCCACAATTACTTGTGCCACTTGTAATTTTATCCGTATACAATAATTTTTCTTACCTTTATGTATATGTGTAGATATAAAATAATTTTAAATTATTTTCTTGAAATTACTTGCTGCTGCTGCCTTTGAGAATCGATCGATGAGACTGATAAAATTCTCAATTTGCCTATCGTTTATATAGCCTAATCTATTTTAAAATTTACATTTTCTATATGGTGTTACCATATTAAATTTTAAATCATTTGACCATAATGGTCATAACATTTTATCCTAAGGTTTTCCTGAAAACCTTTACTAACCTTTTTTCCTTTAGAATATTATTACCTATAATTTCTCTACTAAATTTTCCTAATTCTAGCTAATTTTCCTGGAAAATTCTATTAATAACTTTTGCTATAAAATGCTATAAAAACGTTCAGCCCTGAACAATTTAATTATTATTAAGTTGTCCCTACTGATTTTTATTACGAGAGAGTACTTTCGTGCAGTTTATTTTATCCCGCTCGCACAAATTGCATCTCGCTCATACTAATTGGGTTTTTCATTTAATTTAAAAAAACATAAATTCTATTTTTATGTTTATTTTCCGCGATTTTTCCTAACATAATTAGATTCGCGATTCACTTTTCTACCGGGTAGAAAATTTTCATAAGTCTACGCGGATTATTTTACTCGCAATCTACTCCGCAAGTTTCGGTTTGACAGATGAAATGCCGGCATTTCATCTAAATTTAATTCGTAAAATTCGGATTATTTTCCACTATTAATTCTGGTAAGTTATTAAAATATGAAATTAAGAATTCATTAGAATTCTAAAAATATAAGAACATCATGGATGTCAGCTATATTAAAGCTGATATTCATCTAAACCTTTTGCTTTATTTTTCAGGTTATGCCGGCACATGAATCAATATTAGATTGAATTTAGTAACCAATATCCACCTGATATTGGTTGCACTTATTTGGGGATTTAAACTACAGGTAAGTACCTATCGATTGAATGTAATATGTATGGAAAACATCAACAACCTTCCATGCTATTTCAACATGAAATTTACACATGTAGTTGTTGTTGTTTTTCATATTAAATATAAACAAATATTGTATGACTTTAATAAATTTATTTTATTAATCCAATTTTCTCTTTTTAGGATGAACATTGCTGGATGAACAATTACTTTGAAGCTCATTCAAAATTCTGGCCTGTGTTGTTGGTCTATATCTCTTTTGTATATTGGCTTTAGGATTTGGAGGTATTTTTTCAACTTCTTCATGGTTCTGTCCAAGTGGAATTTGTAATTGCGAGGTACCTTCTCCAAATTCCAATACTTCATCAGTCGAGTTTACATCATAGGTATGAGATTCTGATGCTCCGAAATCATTACCAGGTAGTCCAACCACAACACTTTCCATTCCTGTTAACGCTACTATACGATCTTCATTTTTTGTTAATATTACTGGATTTGTACCACCACCAGTCTTATTTTTTTCAAGCATTTGCTTCCTCAGTTTTTTTTTTGTTTTTTTTTTAAGTCAAACCAAACCTACAATTAAAAATATGAATTAGAGTTATAAATTACTCTTCAATTTATTTGTTACCTTCTTCCAGCCATCAGAATCTCTATTTGGAAAACCTTCTGCATTTAACAAATGAGTGAGTGATTTCCAAAGATCATTTACATTGCTTTGGTTTTTGCTTGCCTTAACAAATGCTCCGGTAACCATTTCAGAATTATTTTCGAAAAAATTCAGCATTTGAATTGATTTGCAGTTGTTATTTTTTTCATATTACTCCTAAATTTAGGTTAGTGAAACAAAAAATATTTATTTAGTATAATTGAATTAATGTTATTGAATATCATTATTATTTATTTAAAATAAAACAAAAATATTAAAATAATTATTATATATTGTTAATACAGCTATTTTTACTTACATTTTATTTGATCGTTTCGCTATCACAGATGTAAAACACAAATGATACTGTGTCGAAAAAATCGACAGTCGATTTTGTCATAACATACTGCCATTCGCTTCTGTGTCGAACTTCGAATTTTTCGAAAACTTAATATCTTGCCACTGGTCAGATAGAAGCAGAGCATGTCTTAGAAGAACATTTTAAACCAATTACATTACCACTCAAAAATGTTGCAAAAGCATTAGAGCAAAAATCAATTTATCCTGAAATAAAGCAAGAAAAATCATTTGGTGTAATTAAAAAAGAAAAGAAATCAAGATTCTATGATGATGTTTCTAGTATAAGACAATCAAACAAAACTGATTCTGATGATGATAGTGTAGGTGAATCAAATACTTTATATCAAACATCTACGCCTAAAAAATTTTTGATACAACTTTTGGGCCATATTTCGATCAAAGTTCTGCTGAATGGAAAATTGGTAATAAACAAATACAAGTAAAACAAAATGAAATAATTATTGATGAAACTTCATACATTACTTCAATTGGATTGCAAGAGTTAATATTTATGAAAAATGCAGATCCAACTAAATATACTGATGAAGACATATACAAAAAAATATTAACGGAAACCAATGCACATAGGCGTGAACATGATTCAAATCAATAAATCAGAGGAAATAGAAGTAATAAATATAATGTAATAATTAAAAAATTATTTCCACATCAGTATAATACTCGAAAGCCATCCTCATCAGGCAAATGTCTTATGATGAAAGTTTCTAAAAGAAAGCTTGATTATGTTTACTGGGATGATCCAAATGAGCTAGTTGATAGATTGCAGTTGTTAGTAGGTTCTAAAAAGGCTGGTCATAATAATCATAATAACGAAATTATTTGTATTTTGGAGGAGTTGAGAGAGGCTAATATTATACAATAAAAGGAAATATTTTAAAGAAATCACATCATTTGCAAATATGCCTATAGATAGTTTTGGTCGTACCGTCCAGCCAATCAGAAAACCTTTACGAGGCCTAATGAGGCCTATTGAACCTATTGGACCTATTGGAACAACAGGACCTATTGGACCGACAGGATCTATTGGACCAACAGGATCTATTAGTCCAACAGGACCTTATGGAATAGGATTTATTTTGGATGAGAAAAATGATTATGACATTCAAAATAAACGAATTGTTAACGTTAATCAACCTGTTCAGAAAAATGACATTGCAACAAAAGACTATACTGATGATTTAATTGAGAAAAAGGTTAAGCTTGTATTGGATGTTTTACAAAAAGAACAAAAAGCTTTGTTGAAAAAATATGAAACATTTGAAACTTTTGTATTTAACCATATAAAAACAATATAAGATTCAAAAAAGGTTGATAAAAACAATACAATTGTTACTAAACCTTTTAAAGTTAATACTGATTCAAAGTATGAGTGAATGCAAAATATATGTATATATATAAATAAATACTATAGTATAATAAACCTTTTACATCAAAATGAGTAAGAAGGATGTTGTCGATGAATTACATAGACCAGCTCGAAAAAACTTTTGCCGACGACGTGTTATTATTAAAGGTTTTGATGATCTTTGGCAAGCTGATTTAGTTGAAATGGGTGCATATGCGAAATCTAATAAAAACCATCGATATCTTTTAACAGTAATTGATACATTTTCTAAATTTGGCTGGGCAATTCCAATTAAAAACAAAACCAGTAAAGAAGTAACTAAAGCAATGGATACAATTTTCAAAGTCGGAAGAAAACCAAAAAATCTTCAAACAGATGATGGAACCGAATTTTTTAATAAAATTATTTAAGATTTAATGCAAAAAAATCGCATAAATCACTATACTACATGCAGTTCCTTAAAAGCATCAATAGTTGAACGTTTTCATAGAACTTTAAAGAATAAGATGTGGAAAAACTTTAGTGTCTTAATGGGTCATATAAATGGATTCATATATTAAAACAATTAATTAAAGAATATAATCATAAAAAACATCGCACGAATTTGCACCTGGAACGTTCGATCATTATCTACTCCAGGTGCATCTAACGAACTCATTAATGTACTTGGCGAATACAAAGCAGATCTAACCGCAGTACAAGAGATGAACTGGACAGGTACCGGAATTTTAGAATGTCGTAGGAGATCCTGGGCCATCTATTATAGCTGTCAAGAAAGAATTCGGAAATTCGGATGCGGCTTTGTGGTGGGACCAAAATTAAAAAACAACATCATAGGCTGGAACCCCATCAATGAGCGCCTATGCAGCATCCGAATTAAAGGAAAATTTTTCACATCACCGTGCTGTGCTGCCACGCCCCCACTGATGATTCTGATGACGTGGACAAAGATGATTTCTATGACGCGCTGGCGAGTGCGTACGACGGATGTCCACGTCATGACATTAAAATCGTCATAGGAGATTTTAATGCAAAGCTTGTTAAAGAAGAAATCTTTGGAAAAGTAATTGGCAAGCACAGCGACCATGATGAGACCACAGACAACGGACTACGGTTGATAAATATGGCAGCTATGAGAAATATGGTTATAAGTAGTACTATCTTCCCTCATCGTAATATTCATAAGCTCACCTGGCGATCAACAGATCAGAGAACAACTAACCAGATCGATCACTTTGCGATTGACAGCAGACATGCTTCGGATGTAATGGATGTTTGCACCAGAAGGGGTGCAAACATAGACTCGGTCTACTATCTCGTGATGGCGAGAGTCCGCCAGCGTGTGTCTACACACCGTATATACACATTTAGAGGAACACCAAAATTTAACACCGAAGCATTAAAATCGCAAGTAGTCGCCAGAAGATATGCGAACACAGTAACTCGTATGATCTCGGAACGTCCCATATGCGCAGAATCCCCAGTTGACGAACAATGGAAACAATGCTCCTCCATCATCAAATCGGCAGCTGAAGAAGCCATTGGTTTCACCGTACCACCATCTAGAAATCAATGGTATGATGATGTATGTAGAACCACCCGCGAGGAAAAGAACATTGCATATCGCAACTGGATGAGCAGAAAAACAAGGCGTGCATATGACGAATATCGGCTGAAACGGCGTGAAGAGAAAAAAGTCATACGAGCGAAGAAAAGAGCTTATGAAAACGAGCAATTCAAAGAACTTGAAGGGATTAGAGGCATAAATGAGGTTCGCAAATTCTACAAGAAGATCAAAGCACAACAACAAGGCTTCGTGCCTCGGACCTCCGCGTGCTATAATAAAGATGGGAACCATATAACCAACCCTGACGACATTCTAGAAAGATGGGCAGAGCACTTTTCAGAGCTTCTATGTGGTGAAATAACAGCTGGAAATAATACCACGGAGAGTAGCTTTGCAAGTATTCCACTCAATACCCAGGAAGAACCACCACCTACCCTGGAAGAAGTTCACAATGCCATCAAAAACCTGTAGAACCATAAAGCACCTGGAGTTGATGGCATCGCAGCAGAACTATTCAAATATGCTAGTGATGATTTGGTAGGGTGCATGCACCAAATTATCAAAAAAATTTGGATAGAAGAAAGCATGCCCACTGAATGGAATACCAGTATTATATGTCCCATTCCGAAGAAGGGTGACCGGTTGAATTGCTGCAACTATCGCGGTATTAGTCTTCTGAATGTGGCATATAAAATCCTGTCTAGTATAATCTACGTGCGCTTGAAACCACACATGGACCGTGTTGTTGGTAAATACCAATGTTGTTTCCGTCCTGGAAGATCAACAACGGATCAAATCTTCACACTGCGGCAGATCCTGGAGAAATGCAAAGAATTCAACGTGAGCACCTACCACCTGTTCATAGATTTCGCCGCTGCATATGACTCGATAGGAAGAAACGAGCTTCTATAAGCTATGTTGGACTTCGGTTATCCTGTAAAGCTCGTGAACATGTGCAGGATAACTCTAGCTTGTGCGTTATGTGCAGTGAGAGTGGCAACGCTATCTGTAGGACCTTCCAAACGACCAAAGGCTTCAGGCAAGGTGACGCACTCTCGTGCGATCTCTTTAATATCGCACTTGAGAAGGTGGTGCGCGAATCCGGGATAACGACTACTGGCTCGATCATTAATAAGTCCTCCCAGATACTTGCCTATGCTGACGACTTAGACATCATCGGCAGAACACAAAGTGACGTCAGCGAAGCTTTTGTAGCAGTTGAAGAAAGTGCACGGAAGTTAGGTCTGCGGGTCAACGAAGCCAAGACGAAATATAGGGTGGCAACGAACAGCGAAGTCACCCAACATAGAATTGGTCAGAACATTACCATAGGGTCGTACAATCTTGAGGTGGTCAAAAACTTTGTCTATCACGGCGCTATGGTAACAACGGATGGCAGTAACACCAGCCTAGAAATAAAGCGCAGAATCGTTCTGGCCAATCGCTGTCTATATGGTCTCTATAGACAGTTTCGTTCAAAGGATCTTGTACCAACAACAAAGAAGATAATATACAAGACACTCATTGTGCCAGTACTGTTATATGGATCAGAAACCTGGACCTTGGCGAACCACGATGAGCAGCTCTTGGGATCCTTTGAACGGAAAGTGTTGCGCATGATATACGGTCCTACGCTCGAAGAAGGGATCTGGAGACGAAAGAACAACCACGAGCTATATAAACTTTTCCGCGACGCTGACATAGTCAAAAAGTTCAGAGTCCAACGACTTAGATGGCTAGGTCACGTGGCGAGAATGGACGAGCAGGTTCCAGCAAACGTGGTTTTTGAATCCAGACCGGAGGGCAGGCGCAGAAGAGGAAGGCCAAATCTCCGATGAAAGGATTGCGTTGAAACGGACGTAAGAAGGCTCAACGTCGCCGATAATTGGCGACTGGCGGCGCAGGACAGAGACCGTTGGAGAAATTCCCTCTTCTCGGCCTTGACCCAGTAGGGTTGTAGTGCCGTATAAGTAAGTAAGTAAGTAATAAAAATGCGACCATATGATGTTACAAAACAAAATTCTAAATATTTACTATCAACTGTGTATTCACATATAAAACAATTTACCGATTCATATATAATTTTATAAAATAAAATTGAAATTCTAAAATAAATTATTCAATAAAATTTACAATTTCAAGTAATAGTAATTGCAAAGGTTTCTTTCATAGAACTAACATTAATTATATATCTAGATCTTCTGACTCATACTCATAATCATGTTGATGTGGTTTCAGTTGATGCTTCTTCACTTGGTGTTGTTGTTAATTCTTATTTTTTTTGTGAAATTAAATCTAAATCCATTAATTATATGAATTAATAATATTGATTATTTCACAATACCTAATTCTCATCATTATACAGTCACATTTCAATGGATCTGTATTGCACATACAATTACTACAATTAATATCAAAGTGTCGGAATTTCAATATGAAATCAAATATTATTTGTTTATAATAATTTTCAATTAAATTATAATTAGTTTCTAAGAAGTTCTTTATTTCCAACATATTTAACAACATGATTTCTTAAATTAGAATAACTTTAATTATTATTTCGATAATCTCGCATATAATCTCATAAGTTTAAGACAATAATCTGCACTATTAGAAGCCAACATACAAATTGGTTGGTGGTGATCATGAATTGAGTATTCCGTTTCATCATTCACTAATCTTATCAATATCTTTTGATAATTTTCAAAATGTTCTCTATACTCATCAATTAAAAAATCTTTATTTTCGTTTAAATAATTTGTTATTATTATTAATTGTTTATTAAAATTAATTTTAGATAATGTCTCTACATCAATATGAAATTTACTAATTGTTTTAAGATCCTCCCACGTCATCCTACAAAGTTAAAGTAAATTGGGTATCTAATTTTAAATTCATAAGAATAGTTTTTTTAAAAGAAATAAAAATCATAAAATATTCAACCATAACCCAGCGGTAAAAATCTATGCTAAAAAATTAAAAAAAGGTAAAAAAAATTTCATTTTCTACTGCAGATACAATATCTATGACCATTACATACATTTTCAGATCAAACCATTTTTTCGTGACGTATACTTTCACTGTGACTCAATTAATTTGTTATTGTTAATTTATATGGATTTAGTTAGATATTTATAGTAAGTCCTTAATTTCATAATTTGGAATTGTCTTAAATATTCAATAAAAATTTTTTTGTTTATTTAATAAAAATCTTATTTGTTTACTTTTAACTCAATTTATAACACAAATTTTTCAAACTTATATATGAATCTGATTAGGTTTCTGTCTTAGTATATACAAAAAATAATGATACTTAATATGTCCACGCAAAAAAAAAATATTAAAATTTCTAAACCACACCAAAAATTCTTTACAACAACAACCATATATTAAAAGTATTCTTATCAAAACAAACATAAAAACCTCAGAGGTTTAACAAATTTGGGAGTTTGTTCACACTTTTACATAATCAAACAAACACACAGAATTATACATATGCAAACTGACATACCGACAGACCTACAGACCGACAAAACGACAGACCGACAGACTGACAAAACGACATACCGACAGACAGACAAAACGACAGACCAACAAAACGACAGACTGACAAAACGACAGACTGGTAGACCTACAGACCGACAAAACGACATACCGTCAGACAGACAGACAAAACGACAGACCGACAAAACAACAGACCGACATGCGAACAGACCCAATCACACGCGAACAAACCCGAACATATACACCACGTGACATGAACCCGAACAAACCCGAATCACACACATACACACAGCGACAGACCGACAAAACTACAGACCGACAAAACGACAGACTGACAAAACGACAGACCGACTGATACACACTAAATTTATTAGCACAGTATTACAACATCAAACATGCTTATACCAATACCAAACACCAAAACTCGGGGTTTGCTGGCAGTGTATCCAGAACTCTCCTAGCCCCCTCTACTTATATTTTGTTTAATTCGGTTTTAGAATTTTTAATTATTTACTGTGTGTCTTTTTAAATAATAATATTATTGGGTAAGTAAGTTAGTAGAACTATATTTATGTTTTTTAATTTTAATATAAAGTTTTTTTTTTTTTGTTAAATTAATATTTAAAAAAGAAAAAGAAATTAAAAAAAAATTTCTTAAATAATCCAGAGCAGATTTTTTTTAATGGAGCGAAGCGGAACATTTTTTTTATTTAAAGGAGCGGAGCAGGAGCGCTTACTAATGGAGCGGTGTCTGGAAAAGAGCGTTCGAGCGTTTTTAACCACCGCTCCGAATCCCTGATATGTAGATGAAACCATCTACATATAACTTATCTTTAACTTTATTTGATCTCTGCTTTCAAATCAAATACACATATTATTTTAAAATTGAAACAAAAACTGATAACAAACGAATAAAGACGTATAAAGAAAAAAGTTTTCACCATTTTGTTTTATTACTGGGCAACCAAAAATATGCACTAGCATGTTTTTTTACACCACTTTATTTAAAAATGAGTAAGGTTGAAATCTGTTACAGGTAAAACAACGAATTTTAATTCCTATTTTGTTAAGGTACCATATTCTGTAGTTTTTTTTATGGATTTTTTTTTTTTGGGTTTTTTGTGTGTGGAATAACTTGTTGGTGGCAAAAATCATTATGGATTTTGTAATTGTACAACGCCATAAATTTTTTCCCACACCATATTATTGTTATAAAAATTAGTAAGGTTGAAATCTGTTACAGGTAAAACTACGAATTGTAATTCCTATTTGTTAAAGCAGCATTTTCTATGGTTTTTTTGTGGATTTTTTTTTGTTAATTTTTTTTTGTGGATTTTTTGTTTGTGGAATAATTTTTGGTGGCAAAAATCGTTATGGATTTTGTAATTTGTGAATTTTGTCCCCATTTATCAAAAAATAATAAAAAATCATTGCCTTCTGTAAATTTTTTTTAGAATATAAATATTGTAAAAATTGTCTTTATTTCTTTATGTTTGAAAATGTGAGAATTTATTTTATACAGTATAGTTAAGGGTATTATAGAAATATCTTCGAACAAAAGGTTTTTGATAGTATTTGATTGTATAGCACCATGCAATTTTCGAAGCTTACTAGAAGCCGATCAACTAGAGTCAGTGAAACCAGATACAAATTTTTTCATATACTCTGGTGCAAGTGACAATTACAGCAAAAAACAGCAGGGTATCTGATATCGAAGAAACTAAAAAACAACAATACAAGCATAATTCCAATGTGCCACCGTGTTCTTATGATTTAAGCCTGGGCTACATTTTTTCCATCGGTTCAGTTTCTCAAAGATCAAATTTGACGTCTCCATATATCTTATATGAGAAATCGATTGAGTGGACACATAGGTCGAATCGAATCGAAAGAGTTTGGAACGATTGGAATTTTGCAAATCCAAACTAAAGGAAATGTCAAGAGAAATGAAATTTGACTGTTTCAAAAATAACAAAAACAAAATATATGTGGTTTGATCCATTGCGATCGGTAACTATGTGTTCAGTCTACTTAACCGTCGAATCGAAACTGAAAGTCGATGAATCCAACAAAAAAGTCGTTGAATCCAACAAAAATATACTGTCTCCGAAAAAAAGTCGTTGCATCCAACAAAGAAGATGTTGTATCCGAAAAAAGTTAATTGTGAACAACTGTTTGTTACTAAAACTTGAGATTTGTCTCTTTTATTAAAATTTTCTCAAATCATAGTTGACGTTTTTTTTTTGAAATATTATTTTTTTGAATGCTGAGAAAATAAATTAAAATAAAATTAAAATGTCAAAATGTTTCCGATATTTCTTACAGTAGTGGGAAATTTCATCTCTGTCTGTACTGTATAATTTTACATGCTATCTCTTTTCATTTTTGCTAAAAAAAGTCATCACGACTTTTAAAAGAATAATGGAGCTTGACCTCAAGTTCATTTTTAATTCCAAATTGAATCAAAAAGTTGAACCCAAAATTCGCGTAATAGTGGAAAATCAGTTGAATTAAAATTGGTTCCAAATTAAAACACAAAGTTGATTAAAAATAGAACTCACCCATATATAATCGAGTTAATTTTAGAATCCATTAAGAATCCACTTCACAAACCACAAGAATGAAATTATGAGAAAATGTTATGAGATAATACATATTTTTTTTAATAAAGTAACCAAAATACATAATTAAAAAAATTGACAAAGTCAAAAATAAAAAAACAAATATATATTTTTTAATAATATTAATATAATTTATGTGTACGAATCGGCATTGCTCATTTATATACATATATGAATCGACTATTTCTGGAATTATATAATTACAAAATTTTTAAATTTATGTAACATTATTTTGGTTAAAATAGGTACTCAAATATCTAATTTAAAAATAATATTTTATATTCGTTTTAATTTTGATAAGAATGTAGCGCTTTTGATCTAAAATTATTATTCTTTTTTGTAACCAAGATGTTTTCTTTCGGCGTCTACTTTTTCTCCTGACGATTTTGCCTAATAATGATAATTATTGCAATTTATACTTGTTGTTGCGCATAACATGACCTAAGTAACTTACCTTTGTTTCTTAATGGACAGTACTAGGTGTTTGTATATTGATCTCTCTTTTACAATTATTTTTGCCCATATCATACAACGCAACTTTCGCTTGCTCGATTCTGTTTCGTACGAGTTTCAAAAATAAAATATTTAAGTACGAATAGATGTCACTAATGTCAATTATTTCCAACTATTCTTTCATGCATGAGTTTTAATAAAAAATTAAGCGATAATAATTACATGAAGATGCCTTGCTTATTTTTGGGAGTGTGATAAAAGTTGACTTTGCCAACGAACTAAAATGTCACGGCTGTCATAAATGATGTTGAAATTTCTGTCAGCATTTTTATACTGTTCTCGTCTATAAATTTAATTAATTAGTTGGAAATACAATCTAACCCTGTTTATATACGGGTTTTTGCCTTTTTAAATACCGTTTTCACTTCGTAAACTAACATGCTTGCTGGGACCATCAAATCAACATATACGTAGTTATGTTGTTTCGCGAATCTTTGAATAACTCAGTAACTCAGATCAAAGAATTAAAGGATAAAGTCCGTACATAATTTTACACTATAAAGTAGAAATTGAATTCAAGTAATTTCTTTTTATATTTGACTCTTTCACACCTCATATATAAACTAATTAGTGTCGTCTCTCTTTGACCATAAATATACAATAAATATGTATAGTGTGACCAGCGTATAAAAATAGGGTGCTAGTTTTCATACAATTTTCAATAAATTTGGCATAATTTAAAAAAAATCTAGATTTTTGTTCGCTGCGATGGTATCACTGCTAGTTATATCTCTGTTTGTGTGTGTGCTGTCTGTTTTATCAAGTTCGAAGTGAATATTTAAAAGTTAAAATTATTAAATAAAAACTATTGGTGAATTAATTACAAACTATATTTATTAAACAAAATTAATGGGGGGCAAAGGTTGGTACTGGCCCCAGACAGGGTATATTCCTAACATGTACTCTGATAAAAACTAGGGAATGCCTTCTGGATAACACCTACAGATCTGCCAACAAATCCAACTCTCACCTCCTAGAAGGTAGGTAACATAGTTATCTCCCGGGAGCCCCCTGGTAACTTACTTCGGAAAGGCTAACGAGAGTGGGTGAATGCGAACTCCTAGCGCAATAACTAGGTAAACGAACATCAGTTAGGCTTACGGGCGCGGCGCGGACTTACGTTCACGGCGGGTACGTAATTAGCTATCGGTTAGGCGGAGATGGAAACTTCGAAACAAAAAGGCAACAAAAGATAAAAAATGGTAGTAACACAAAACAAAAATATTACCCCAGGTGGTAATCCATCCAGTATGGAGAATCCACTCTCTACGGAGACCGAACCCACGGATTCTGGGGGGATCGTTTATTACTAAATTTTACGAACAACGAGCAACCAGGGGCTATGCCTTTAGTAGCAGAGTTAATAACATCGCCAAGTGAACCGGCTAGCAACCGGCGCTTAGGGGTATCCGGGCCTCTAAGTGTTAAATATGTTACCGAGACAGCCAGCGGCCAGCGGAAAGAACAACCGGAAGGAGAATCAGCTTCAAAGGGTTGCAACACACCAGATAACCCGTTCCATAAAAGTAGAAAGATACCTAGAACACCGTCAGCAGAGGCAGAAATACAGACCGAAGAAATGGTTATTGACCTAGTAACCAGCTCGGAGAAGAAAATCACAGGTAAGAAGCCAGAAAACGAACGATGGAATTTGCAGATGATATGTAGCAAATGTTAACGTAAAATAGAGGATCCGGATGCTACAGAGGAAAAATAGCTACTGAAAATCCAAGAAATAAATAGGAATATGATACAGGTAGCAACGAAGCAAAAGACCACTAGTGTGGATATTAAGAACGGGCTAATGAAATTACAGGAAGCCATAGAGGTGATATGGCTATGTAAAAAAGAGAAGAAAGATAGAAGTCGTGCAACAGTAAACAGGAAACAGGTAGGAACAACAAGCGGCAGACAAGCAGAGCACAAAAGTGGAGAGGCAGTAACACCGAAGACTCCAGGGAAAAGAGCCAGGGAGCAGGAGGTCACACCCAAAGGAACGATTTCGTCGCCTGCACAGAAGAAGGGTAGAGGGGAAGGAGAAAGTGAGTGGGCGCTGGTCACAAAAACAACTAACGCCAGTACAAGAAACGATACAAATTCAAACAGTGGACAAATACCAGCAGGAAGAATAAGCGCAAGACCACAAAGAGCGCGAAAAATGAGTGAAGCAAGTACGAAAACAGCAAAACAGGAGGATAAAAGAGGAAAAAACAGAAGAAAGGGGAGAGCGGAGAAGCCAAGATCCGAGGCCATCCTTATTAAACCAGCGGAAGGAAAAACATACGCGGACATCCTTAAAGAGATTAGGGGCAGAGTCGATCCAGCAACAACAACAGCTGAAATAAAAGGAATTCTCAGAACGCAGCAGGGCGATGTCCTAGTGGAATTCGACAAGAAATCGGCGGATAAAGAGAAACTCACCTCAGACCTAAAAGATATGCTAGGGACAACAGCAAATGTCAAAGACCTAACGGCCAAACCAACAGTGGAAATCCGCGACTTGGACTGCTTCACAACAGTGAAGGAGGTGCAAGAGGCCTTGGACAGAGACCTAGAAAAGAAAGTGAGTTGCAGACTGTCTCTCACAAAAGCAAACGGCAGAGAGCAAAGGATGGCAATTATAGAAATGGAGGAAGCAGATGCAAGAGTACTCCTGAAGACTGCAAAAATAAAAGTCGGCCTAATAAGAAGCAGAATAAGGAGAAGAACAGAAGTGGTACGGTGCTTTAGATGCCTCAAATTTGGACATTTAAAGAGACAGTGCAAAGAAAATGAAAGAGGAGACCTGTGTTATAAATGCGGACAAAAAGGACACACAGTCAAGAACTCCACACAAGCCGCCAAGTGTGTACTGTGCGCCGAACTCAACATAAGAGAAGTAGATCACATATCTGGATCAGGGTCATATAGAGCTTTCAGGTTTGCTCTAGAGGAGGCCAAAAGACGGCATAGATGATCAAAGTAATGCAAGTTAATTTACACAGAAGCAGAGTAGCAGGTGATCTACTAACGCAGGTCGTACAAGAAAAAGGGATTGATATACTGAAAATCAGCGAACAGTACAAAAATAAGGACAATAGCAAATGGTATACGGATGAGACAAATACAGCAGCCATTTGGATCGGAAATCAAAGAAGGATACACGTCGAAGGACACGGGGCTGCAAGAGGTTTTGTCTGGGTTAAATGCAGCAGGTTCACCATAATAAGCTGCTACCTCACACCGAATCAGACGGCGCAAGAGTATTGTGAAATGATCGAGCATCTAGAGGACACAATAGCGGACATAGATGGCAGCAAAATTGTCGCAGGAGACTTCAACGCCAGAGCCGTTGAGTGGGGTATGCCACAAACAAATAGCAGAGGATCACAAATACAAGATATGGCAGCCAGACAAAGCCTAATAATATTAAGTACTGGAAACACAACGACGTTTAGAAGACCGGAATACGCAGAAACGATACCAGATATTTCGCTAGCCACAGAAAACATAGCTGAACACATACAGGAGTGGGCGGTTCTAGAAGATTATACAGCGAGCGATCATCAGTATATTACATTCAAGATAAGCAGCGCAGAAAGAAGACACGCAGAGAATATCGAAGGAAACAAAAAATGGAACGCAGCTAAACTCGACACCACAAAATTTGCAGATTCATTAAGAAACAACTTCGATGAGACAACACAAGCGATGCAAGGAGTTGAAGGCAGAGCAAGAGCGGAGGCAGTGGTACAAGCTACAATGAACGCTATCACGCAAGCATGCGAAGCATCAATGCCACGGAAAAGCAGAAGGGTAAACAGGCAGGCAGTATATTGGTGGACGGAAGAAATCGCTGAATTAAGAAGGAAATGCTTGCACCTACGTAGAGCCGCACAAAGATCCAGAAGTAGACCAGAAGCAGCAACTACATCAGCGGAGTATACAACATCCAGGAAAAGCCTACGCGACGCTATTAAGAAGAGTAAGAACATCAGATGGAAGGAGCTCTGTAATGACGTCAACAACGAGCCCTGGGGGTTGGGATACAAGATAGTCATGAAAAAGATAAGAGCACCAGCAGCTGCAAACGAAATGCCAGCAGAAATAGCACAGAATATCGTTGGTACTCTCTTTCCAACGCATCAAATAAGAAATTACAGTAGTGAGATAGAAGCAGACGAGGAAATTCCAGAGTTCACACAAAAGGAACTAGATGAAGCAGCAAGGTCAATGAAAAACAGGAAGGCACCGGGACCTGATGGAATTCCAGCGGAGGCGATTAAAATAGCGGTAGCTACTTGCCCACAAATGATGCTGAACATGTATAATACGTGTTTGAAGGAAGGGGTTTTTAGCCAAAGGTGGAAGGTAGCGCGCCTGGTCTTAATCGATAAAGGTAAAGGAGGACAAATCTCAGCATCATCTTACAGACCACTATGCATGCTAGACACAGCTGGAAAATTACTCGAAGAATGGGAGATGCAATAAGAAGAGCTGGCGACCTGTCACACATGCAGTTCGGTTTTCGGCAAGGGAGATCAACACTAGATGCAATCCAGGTAGTGGTAAAAAAAGTAGATATGGCGGAAGCAGGTAATCATCACTCTAGGAAAATCGTCATGTTCGTAACACTAGATGTCAAGAATGGTTTCAACTCAGCAAGATGGAGTGATACGATTGATGCGCTGAAGAACAACTTTCGCATACCAGAGTTCCTCCTGAGAATGGTAGCAGATTACCTGAACGATCGCAGTGTGTTATATAACACCGAAAGCGATAACAGCAGGGGCAGCACAAGGCTCGATACTGGAACCAGACTTGTGGAACGCGCTGTACGACAGCCTTCTCCGTATAGAAATGCCACTAAATGCATGGCTATCAGGATATGCAGATGACTTAGCAGCTATGATTGTAACGAGAACAACAGAAGAAGCACAGATCAAACTAAACCAGGTTATGAGAAGTGTATGCAACTGGATGAATATTCACGGGTTAGAACTGAAAAAGTTTTGCCAAAACTGAAAAAGTTTTGCTGACAAAGAAGAGAATTCCAACTATAATTCCGGTGCAAGTGGGAGCTGAAATTATACAAACAAAGGAGGCAACAAAATATCTTGGAATTATGCTAGATTCCAAGCTGAATTATCGGCGACAGATTGAGGAAGCGTCAAACAAAGCGGCAGCAATCACAAATCAGTTAAGCAGGATTATGGCAAACATCGGTGGCCCAACACCAACAAAAAGAAGACTGATAATGACGGCAATGCAGTCCATTCTACTGTATGGAGCAGAAATCTGGGCAGACGCACTTAATAAAGCATACTGTAGAAAGCGCGTAGCAGCGGTACAACGGTGGGGAGCTCTCCGTGTCGCGTGCTCATATCGGTCGGTCTCGTACCCGGCGGTAAATGTAATCGCGAACGTTATCCCGATCGATTTGCTTGCACAAGAAAGAAAATAAATATACACAAGAGCTCCAGAAGTAAGTAGAAAAGAAGCAGCTACATAAGCAAGACAGCGTAGCGTAAATATATGGCAGGAACGATGGACCAACGACCAGAGAGGAAGATGGACGGCTAGACTGATCCCACAGCTTCAAGATTGGGCTGACCGAAAACACGGAGAGGTTAATTTTTATGTTACACAATTCTTGTCAGGTCATGGGTACTTCCGTACCTAGCTACACAAAATGGGAAAAATAGCTAGCCCGCAATGTCGAAACTGCGAGACAATAGAAGACACCGCCTAACACATACATTCTTCGAATGTGAGATGGCAACAACGGAAAGAAGCGCACTTGTCGCTGAAGTTGGTCACGTGACACCTGAAAACGTCATAAGCATCATGCTAGACAGTGAATACAAATGGAATGCGATAGCTGTATTCATTGAAACAATACTTCGCAAGAATAAGAGGTTGAAGCATCTAGAAGATCCACAAGCACAACAACACAACAACTAGGAACGAGATACAATATTACTAGAAAAGGAAGAACAGCACGATCCAACTCGAAGTAATACGAAAGTGGTCCCGAGTTGGCATTCATCGTGGGACAAGGAGGGTGGGGTTTTAGTCGGTAGCCAAATAACATCTCAACATCATGGACTCCGACACCCTGAAGAAGTGCGGACCCTTCCTCAGCGTCTCTAAAAGATTTCCCTACCATCCTACGAAAAAAAAAATTAATAATTAATTAATAAAAACTGTAAAAAAAACATTTAATATAATGAAGTGTGTAGTTAAAGATTGTGGAAATTATGATAGAGTAAAAATTCATGGTGTCTGTTTTCACAGGTAAGCGACGTCTTAAAAATGTTTTATGAATCATTTAAAGGTTCCTTGTGTAATTTTGTTAGTTTTAGTTATCAAAATATAACACTTTTAATTCAGAAAAGTTAAAATATCGCGATAAAATAAGTTCAGTGAATGAGATGTCAATGTGTGTGTATGCAATGTGTATGTTCATTGTACAACAAACAAATTGG
The DNA here is from genome assembly GCA_963920725.1 of Rhamphomyia laevipes. NCBI lineage: Eukaryota > Metazoa > Arthropoda > Insecta > Diptera > Empididae > Rhamphomyia > Rhamphomyia laevipes. Next base: position 103,677,427 of record OY987255.1, read on the forward strand.
CGGTATAATAAAAAAAAAGGTTTTTTACATTTTCTTAGAGTAAATCGTACAAACATATAATAAAAAACATTTATTTTGTATTTTTTAAGTAGTTTAACTATATTTAAAAACAACAATAATGCATTTTTCATTCATAAAATTAATTTTTTTGTCAAAACAATTAACGCTTAGATAATTTTTGTTCACACATACATTAACATTGGGGTACATTTTGAAATGGAGTTGAATTTAATACAGTCTCGCCGTGTGTTTTACTTTAAAGGGTGCTTTGACTGTTTTGATAATATTGCATTTCTTAGACAACATAATTATTATTCAATTAATTTGTTTTAATTTTTTTTAGAATACCAGTGATAAAAAAGAAGAGATATTTGGTTAACTCAAATAGGTGTCTCAAACGAATCTGTTCGCAGTAAATTTACTAAATTAATATTATTCAAGAGAAATTAAAATTAAAACTTTATAAATAATATAAATAAAAACAAAAATCTTACAACTAATTTTTTTTCTTTTTTTATTTATCTCTTATTATTTGTACTAATGATCAAAAGGCTAGAGCGTTTTGCCCAGCCCAAAAAAAAATTCCTACTAAAATGGACTACCTAATGTATAGATAATTTGTTGTATGAGTGAGCGTTAAATGCTTCAAATAATTTTATGCACACTTTATCCTTTAATTCTTGGAACTGAGCTCAGTAATGTATACTTTCCATCTATTTAGTGTTTCCTCCGGATATGTAATTACCTTGCCATCTTTGTCTTTTAAAATGCAGTTTTTTTATTTTTATTTGTAACTAACTTTATTTCTGTATTCATTTAAAAAGTGCTGTTACATTTCTCTAATTTTTCCAACTCTCAACACTGACCAGTCCAGTAAGAATATTGTTTTTCTAATTGTGGTTGTTGATAGACTTGTAGAGTACTTATTTTTTTACAGTTACTACGTTTTTGGATTAATAGTAATATCTCATTTATCATCTAATATTTATTGATTCTGCAACATGTATTCTGAGCAGATAATAAATGATTTTTCCACAAAAAAAAATCATAGAAAATGCTGCTTTAACAAATAGGAATTAAAATTCGTAGTTTTACTTGTAACAGATTTCAGCCTTAATAATTTTTATAAAAATAATATGGTGTGGAAAAAAATTTATGGCTTTGTACAATTACAAAATCCATAATGATTTTTTCCACCAAAAAGTTATTCCACACACAAAAAACAAAAAAAAATACATAAAAAAAACACAGAAAATGGTACCTTAACAAAATTTCAACCTTATTCATTTTTTAAAAAAACCTGCTAGTGCATATTTTTGGTTGCCCAGTAATAAAAGAAAATGGTGAAAACTTATTTTCTTTATACGTCTTTATTCGTTTGTTATCAGTTTTTGTTTCAATTTTAAAATAATATGTGTAATTGATTTGAAAGCAGTTTTTTTAAAAAATGATTAATATCTGGAAATCAAATAAAGTTAAAGATAAATTATATGTAGATGGTTTCATCTACATATCAGGGATTCGGAGCGGTGGTTAAAAACGCTCGAACGCTCTTTTCCAGACACCGCTCCATTAGTAAGCGCTCCTGCTCCGCTCCTTTAAATAAAAAAAAATGCTCCGCTTCGCTCAATTAAAAAAAATCTGCTCTGGATTATTTAAGAAATTTTTTTTAAATTTCTGTTTTTTTTAAAAATATTTATTTAACAAAAAAAAAAAAAAATTATATTAAAATTAAAAAACATAAATATAGTTCTACTAACTTACTTACCCAAGAATATTATTATTTAAAAAGACACACAGTAAATAATTAAAAATTTTAAAACCGAATTAAACAAAATATAAATCAAAATTTTCAAATTATAATCAGCTGTTATTTAACCATCAACACAAATATATATCCCAACATGCAAACTTTTCATTTTCCCGGCAAGCAAAATTTTGGATTGATACCTAAGTAACAAAACTTACACGAATGTATTCAAATAGGAATTTAAAAAATATGAAGGAGCGAAACCCTCTAAATTTTTTAGTGACTGCTTCGCTCTTTCCCAGCTAATTTTCTGCCTTCAAGACAAGGGCAGGAACTGTCACTAGCATTTCCTCACACATATAAAACTATAAGAGAAAAAGAGAAATGTGATGCATAATTTTTCGTTCGGCACATAACCACAGCCACACCGGGAAAAAGTAAACACAGCACATACTCACCGGCAATGACAACATACACTAGTACCATTGTTTTATCGTTTTACATGTAAATTTTTAAAATTTGTATTAAATCGAAAATTTAAAAATTTATTTTACATAAAAAAATTAAATTCATTAATAAAATATAATATATAGTGTTAACTAGTCTTTTAAATACTTTGAAAAAAAAAAGAAAATATTGTAAGTATTAGACATAGTATCTATAATATTTATAGAATTAAAAAAATTAAATATTTTATATTTATAATAAATTTTAATAAACAGAACGCACGATCCCTCCCAATTAGTTTGAAGGAGCGCCCAGCAAAAAATTTATTGTCGAAATGGTACTTTTGATGAACTAATTATTATTTCGTAGAACTGAAATTATAATTTAATTAGCTAAATAAAGTAATTTTTGGCATTGTTTTTTTTTAAAGAAAATTTAAATCAATTTTTATTTTTATTAACAGATTCTGAAATTATTATGTGGGAAGTTCCAAAACCACCACCCATCGTTATTGAGGACAACAAAGAAAACACCGAAGATTTGTTCAATGAAATGGATGGCATTTTAAATATAACAAATTCAATAGCAAAAAGCTATCAACCTATCAGACCACCAATAGTTAATATTGATTTTAAATGTTAATATATATTATTTGTCAATTATTATTTAAAAAAGATAAATAAAAAATAATTTTGAACTCTCAAATTTAATGTGAAATTCGAATTTTGAAAAAGGTAGTTCTCAATTTTACCGTAAGAGATTTTTTGAATAACCCAATACATGTCTTAGCAAAATAAGACACTTAAGCAACAACAAGTACCAGACATGTCTTTAATGTGTCTTCAAGACGCGTTTTAACTTTTCTTGGAAGTATGGCATGCAGCACCATCTTGTTGAAATACAAACTCGTCATCATCTCTTTTTAATTGTGGAATCGATGGTAACAGATGATTTTGAAGAATTTGCTGATACTTCACACTGTTGACTATTCCATCTACAAAGTGTAAGCTGCCAACGCCTCTTGCTGACATGCATCCCCATACCATAGCCGAACCAGGAAACTTCACTTTTTTATTTAAACAATCTTTATGAAATTGTTCAGTTTTCTTTCGCAACACTCGTCGCCTAGTGTCCCATACGCTAAGTTCAAAACGTGATTCATCGCTCCATATAATTGAATACCAATCACGTTTTAACCATATTTTTCGCTCCTTGGCCCAACGAAGCCGATTTTTTTTCTGGATCGGCGTCAACAAAGGTTTAGATTTTGCCTGTAAATTTTATAATTTGTTTTTCAAAATATAATTATTAAATTATCTATTTAAATTTACTTTATAAAAACCAAATCCAATTTTTGATAAAGCCCGATTTGTTGTTGATACCGAAATTGTTTTTTTAATTTTATCGGACCACTTTTCTGCAATTTCAGCACATCCTGAACGACGGTTTTTCCGGGAAATATTTGCCAATGAACGCAAATCTCATTCAGATACCTTGGATGGCCTACCTGGTCGTCGCTTGACGGTAGATAACCCACTTATCCTATATTTTTCGCAAATATGCCTCACCGTTGACCGAGATAATTGCATTTCTTTTGCAATTTGGTAAGTAGATTTACCTTTCTTAAAGTTAATTATAATAACCTGTCTTAAATCATCAGATAAATCCTTACCACGAAACATCTTAATAATTAATGAGTTACTAATAAGAAAAATTAGCAATTATAATAATTGAGAAATAACAAATTTAACGGTACTCGAAATTAACAAAGGAAACATTCTTACAACCGCTATGTTGAGTATTAGAAACAAAGTTTTATATATAGGCCTTTATTTATGAATATAATTTAATTTAAAGAGTTATTGTTTTTTTATTTCTAAAATTATGAAATTTAATAAAATTTATTTTATTTAGTAAAAAAAATGTATAGTTTTACTTTTTTTTTTAAATTATTCGGTTATTTCAATACGTAACCGAACTGCAATTGTTACTTCCGCGAAATTCTGAAAAAAAGTAGGTAGGCCCTAATATATGATTTTGGGCTCGTATATCCTTTTAATCAACAGAAGTGAAAAGAAGGATAAAATAGTTAATATATTATTTTTATCAAAAGAAGTGATAAATTGTTTTTATTAGCTATAAATTAAAACTGAGTGAAAAATACATTTTTTTTTTAATAAGAAATTAAAATAATTATGTAACACTTATTTCTCATAATTGAAGTGAAGAAAATTTTTTTTTTCAAAGAACTTAAAGGTTTAAATTAATAAATAAAAATTTAAAATAAATAAATAAATATTTATATATATATTATCATAATTAAATAAATAAATACCAAATAACTAGTGTTCAAAATATATACATGTTATAAATCAATAAATAATCAATAAATAAAAATAATAGGAATCAATACATAAAAAACTAAAATTATCAGTAAATTAACGGAAGAAAAATAACCAAAAATAAACGAAAATAAATAACAAAATCTACATCTCTAAGAAACAACGAAGAAGTAAAATACAACATCATCAATACAACATCATCAATACACCATCAATAGAATCAACTAGAATTTTCATCAAAGGCGACCAATAATATTTCAAATAAGGTATGATTAGTAATATAAGCAATGAGCAATAGTGATATCGATAATTTAACGCAATTAGTAAATTCAATAACAATTAATAATAATAGAAACGAAAATATTTCTGGTAGTGCTTTTTCGCAAATAAATAATAACACGCACAACAATTCTAATACTCCTACAAGAAACATGACCACCTTATCCCTCAATATAGATCCATTAAAATACTTTCAAAAACTTCCCGAATTTTTTGGCGACTATAGAGAGTTACAAAATTTCATAAATTTAATCGACAAAGTTCATCACATTCTGTTAAAATACGATGATCTAGGACAAAGTATATTTTCTGATTTAATAAAATCAAAACTAAAAAATAAAGCTAGGGAAGTAATAGAAATAAATAATCACATTACTGGTTGGCTGGAAATAAAAGAAATCTTAATAAATAATTTTGGATATAGATTAAGCCTAGAAGAATTATTCGACCAATTACGTGGTACGACCTTTAAAAGAAATTGTATAGATTTTTATAACGAAATAAAAATTAATTTAAGGAGATTAAATGTGAAAACTAGATTATCTATAAATGATGACTTACAAACGAAAGAACAAACAATAACGAATAACAAAAATTCTGCCTTAGCGATATTTAAAAATAAAATTCCAGAACCAATGAAATCAATATTGTATTGTAGAAATCCTGACAGTTTAGAATCTGCAATGGAAATTCTTTACGAAGCCGGTTATGCTCATAATAATAATTCAAATTCTCCTAAGTATCAAAATTCGAGTCCAAATCATTATAATAAAATTCCTAATTCAAATAATAACAATAATAATAACAATAAGAGCAGAAATAATTATGAAAATTTCACCCATAAAAAAGAAAATAATATGAATCACCCTGTAAGACATTTTAATAGAGATCAGAATTTTTCAAGAAATCCTAATAAACAATTTAATAATTACAATAATTCGCAAAATCAAAGATATTTTAATAATCCCAGACAACAAAATTATGTACAAACTTCAAGGCAAGTTCCCGAAAATCCTTTTAAGCAAAATCCTTTCAGACAAAATCATTTTTCTAATAATCAAAATTACCCAAATAATCAGAACTACCAAAGTCATCAAAACCGTTTACCTCCTCCAGAACCCATGGACATAAATACAAACGAAGTCATAGAAACTAATTTCACAAATTTTTCAATTACAACTCCTGAAATTGCTTTGCCTTATATCCTAGTAGAAAATAAAAATAAAATATTAAAATTCATAATAGATTCAGGTGCAATAATAAATCCCGAATTATGTAGTCAAGAGGTTCGAAAACCGTTAGATAAAACAATTATTTTAAGGACAATAAATCAAGAAGTCCAAATAAAAGAAAAAGCAACTACGTCTCTTTTTAAAGAATTAGGAAATCCGTCAAAGAAAATCGAAATGTACATATTCCCTTTTCATAAGTATTATGGTGGACTTATAGGAAACGATATTTTAATTCCACTTAAATCGAAAATTGATTACGAAAACGAAAATCTTCAGACTCAAGAGAAAAAAGTAAAACTTCAATTTTTCAATAATAAACAAAGTTTTAGTGTCAAATTAAACACGAAAAGCGATTTTGAAGCGACCATCCCTGTTTTGCAAAAAGAAGGTTTAGCCTATCTTAAAAGAAGTCCTTAGATGGGACAATTACCTTGCATTTATAATGTTGATAGTTTTACCGTGAAGGCACAGCTACGCAAAGAGTGCGATGGCAGCCATGTTGTTAATTTTAACCCATTCGAAACAGAAATAGTAAATGGGAAAATTTTATTATTAGAAGATCAAATTTTAGATTTACAAGATAATAATTTAACACTTGATAATGAAAATCAAGAACAATTAATGAAAATTGATCAATTTTCACAATCAAAATTACAAGAAAATTATAATAATTTACAAATTGAAAATAAGAAATTACAAGATGAAATTGATGAATCTAATATAAAATATTTGGATATTGATAATGATATGAAAATGTTACGTATACAATTTGAAAATAAAATAGCTGATTTGGAAAATGAAGTAAAAATTTTAACAAAAAGTCGTGGCAACAGTCCAGAAAATATAATGACAACTTCATGTGAAATGTCAGGTGAAACTGATAAAATCAAATTAGAAAATGACAATTTAAAATGTAAAATTGATGAACTAAATGCTTTAATGAATAAATGTGAATCAAATGCAACAAATGTTGAATCAAAATTAATGATGGAAAATGTTGATTTACAAAATAAAATAATTAATTTAGAAACATCATTATTTAAAGAAAATCTATCTGATATAGAAGTACCGATTATTAATTTTAATATATTGAAAAATTTATTTTCAATATATGTTCAAACTGATTTAATTGGTAATGATCGTGATGCATTGGAAACAGCTTTTAAAACTGTTAAAGATCGTATATGGAAAATTGAAATATTAGAGAAAAATTTAAAACAAATGTCCGATGAAATATCAAATTTAAATGATGAACGTTCGACATTATTAATTAAAATCGATACATTAAAAACTGATAATGAAAATTATAAAATTGAATGTGAAGAATTAACTAAAAATAATGGTGTTTTATTAGATGAACTTGATAATTATTATAAAAAATTACAAACAATATCTGAACATAATGAAGAAAGTTTAGTTATATTAGAAAAACTAGTTGTAGATAATGAATTAGGTCTAAAAGCTATACCATTAATAGAATTTTAAAAAAAAGAAAACATAGATATACATTTTGTATCAAGTAGCAACCACACTTCTAATGCCGATATAGAGAGACTTCATAATACTATCAACGAACATTTGAGAATTTTAAGGCATGATGATAATATACATACTGATACAGTAGAGGAAAAAATATTAAAAATTATATATTTCTACAATAATACCATTCATTCAACTACAAATCAAAGACCTGTAGATTTTAATAATGGCAAAATAAAAGATGAGGAATATGTTAACATTAGAGATAGAATATATTCTAGAATATAGAATAATTAAAATTAATAAGCTGAATGATAATAGACAAGATTTTAAAGTAGAATCAGGTCCAAATTATATTGTAGATATTAGGGGAGGGAAAAACTATGCAAAATTTAGAAATATAAACACTGAAAAAATAGATGAAAATCATATTATAGATAAAGATAACGGTTTAAAATACTATAAAGTCCATTTGAAAAAGAAAAAGAGGTTTCAAGATAATAACTTTCCAACAATTTCTGCAAAAACCCAAAAATAAAAAACTAAAAGAAAATTTTCTATTTCAGGTGAAAATGTTTCGGCTAACATTCCCCATTGTTCTAATAAACCTCCCTCTATACCTGTCACAAGTAATAGAAGTCCAAAATCTGAACAATAATAATGGATATGTAACAATAAAACTAAAAGATAAAAAAATACTAAAAGATATACTAAAGTTATGCATATGATAAACATTACAGAATACGAAATTACAAAAAATATAATTTTCAATAATATCAAAACTATATAAAAAAAGCCAATATATTACAGCCCATGTACAATACAATTATACATAATTTTCATTTATGAGAAAGAAAAATACATACACGTATTTTATCTAAATAAATATATTCATCAAACGGAAAATAGAATAAAATTGTTAGAAGATGAAGTAGAATATATGCAAAGACTCTGTGCCATTAATTATGATATAAATTTATTAAAGAATCATATAGATGATATAGAACAGATAATATTAACAAGTAAATTAGGCATGCTTTCAAAAAACATTCTTACAGATGAAGAATTAAATCTTTTACCTGATCTGCAATCCCTAAAATTAAAATTGTTGTAGCCTTTCATTTAGACCAAATTTTACTTATTACTTTAATACCAAAGTATAACGAAAACACGCTATCAGAAATTTTAATAGAACCAATACCAAATAAAGAAAATAAAGTAATACTTTTAAATGACTATAAAGTATTAGTTGATAGTAAAAATCATATTTTTAAACCTTACGTAAAAGATTTTTTTTTTTTTTTTTTTTTTTTTCCTTTATCACTCCTCCTGGGAGCATAGGGCTTCCACTTGGCATCTCCATCTCACTCGGTTGGTTGCAGCTGTCTTTACACAATTCCAAGTGAGATTGCATTTTCCTAGTTCCAGGAGTACCGATCGTCTCCAGGTGTTCTTGGGACGGCCTCTGGATCTTTTGCCTTGAGGATTCCATTCTAACGCCATCCTGGTTATACTGTCGGCTTTTTTCCTGATGGTATGTCCAATCCATTTCCATTTGCGCCTCTTTATCTGTCTCACAATTGGTTCCTCTCTTGTCATTTCTAACAGATTTACGTTGCTGATGATGTTTGGCCAGAATATTCGACATATGATACGGAGACATTTGTTGATGAATACCTGTAATTTTTGAATGATGTTGTTCGAAATCAACCAGGTTTCGCTACCATATGTTAGTATTGATTTAACACATGAGTTGAATATTCTGAGCTTCGTGTTTCTGGAAATCTGGGAACTCCTCCATATAGGTTGTAGTTGTCCGAATGCTGACTTTGCTTTTCGAAGTCTGTTATCAACATCTGCTTCTGCGCCGACGTCTGTTGTTATTACACTACCTAGATAGCAGAAGCTATCTACATATTCGACGGGGTTTCTTTCGATGGTAATGTCTCCTCTGTTGCAGGTGTTGATTCTCATGGCCTTAGTCTTCTGGATATTTATCTCTAATCCGGCGCATCGTGCTAATCTTGCGAGGTGTTCTAATTTAGCTTGGATGTCGCTGAGCTTGTGTGAGAGTAGACAAATATCGCCCGCATAGTCTAAGTCCTCGAGTTGTCGTGTGAGACTCCAAGTTATTCCACGTCTCTGCATGCAGACTTCTCTCATAATTTCATCCAGGACAATTGTGAACAGTTGAGGTGAGAGTGGGCATCCTTGCTTTACTCCTGTGTTTGTAGTGAAAGAGGCACCGATGTTTCCATTATGCAGTACCGCGAGATCCGCATCTTCGGACATTGCTCTAATAATGTTAATTATTTTCTGGGGTACTCCTTTCTTACTTAATGCTCTCCATATTGCAACTCTCTTGATGGTGTCAAAGGCCTTCTGGAAATCAATGAACAGATAATTTACGTAAAAGATAATTTAATGAAAAACTTAATGGAAATTGAAGATAAAGATTGTATTTTTAACATAATTAATTTTAAAGAAGCTCATTGTATAATGAAAAAGTATGAAAAAGATGAAATTAAAGAAATTGTACCTGGAATTATAGGTACGAAGAATATTAATACATTGTTAATTGATCAGAATTGTAATAATTTAATCGGGAAGTAATTTAATAAAATATAAAGATTGTAAGTTAAAAATAAATAACGTTTTATATGAAAACTATTTTGTAAAAGTACATGATAAAGTAATATTGCCATATTAATTATAAAACAATGATAAAAGAAAATAAAACAATAAAATTAATTAAACTTGAAAAAATACACGTAAATAATACCTATAAATAATAATAGAGAAAAGTTAAATGAAATTGTATCAAAAAATATCAAGATTATGTAATAAATATATCAATTAATTCGTTTATCATTATTATTTAAAAAAAAAAACAAAAAAAAACTTTATAGTAAAATTAAAAAACATAAATATAGTTCTACTAACTTACTTACCCAAGAATATTATTATTTAAAAAGACACACAGTAAATAATTAAAAATTTTAAAACCGAATTAAACAAAATATAAATCAAAATTTTCAAATTATAATCAGCTGTTATTTAACCATCAACACAAATATATATCCCAACATGCAAACTTTTCATTTTCCCGGCAAGCAAAGTTTTGGATTGATACCTAAGTAACAAAACTTACACGAATGTATTCAAATAGGAATTTAAAAAATATGAAGGAGCGAAACCGCTCCGCTCCCTCTAAATTTTTTAGTGACTGCTTCGCTCTTTCCCAGCTAATTTTCTGCCTTCAAGACAAGGGCAGGAACTGTCACTAACATTTCCTCACACATATAAAACTATAAGAGAAAAAGAGAAATGTGATCCATAATTTTTCGTTCGGCACATCACCACAGCCACACCGGGAAAAAGTAAACACAGCACATACACACCGGCAATGACAACATACACTAGTACCATTGTTTTATCGTTTTACATGTAAATTTTTAAAATTTGTATTGAATCGAAAATTTAAAAATTTATTTTACATAAAAAAATTAAATTCATTAATAAAATATAATATATAGTGTTAACTAGTCTTTTAAATACACACATCAAAAAAGTCTAAGCAACACCATGTAATTCCGCTGTAACTTTTTTTAATTTTATGGGATTACCTCAATTTTTTTGTCAAATGTAGGTACATTGATTACATATCGACACAAAAAAATTTACCTGAAAAAGTGCAAAATCCCGTTAATTAGGGAATAAAAACCAAATTTGTAATGTTTTTCAAATTTTAATGTAAATTATTTTAATATTAAATGTACAGTTCATTTTATTTTTATTGTTTTTGATAAATTAATTAATATGAGGTATTGCCTCCTCTTGCATTTAGAACAGCCTGGTACCTTTTGGACATTTAAGTTATTAAATTATTAAAGAATTTTCTTGGTATTCGAGCCCAATTCTCTTGAAGCAGATTAAAAAGCTGATCTCTAGTTGTAACTGTATCCAAATCATTGAGAATGCTTCTTTGAAGTCTATCCCATGTATGCTCAATGGGATTTAAGTCCGAGGATTGTGCTGGCCAGGGTAACACCCGAATTTCTTTATGGTCTAACCAATTTTTTAGAATTCGTGCCGTATGTGGTCTGGCATTGTCATGCATTAAAATAAATTCTGATCCAATTTCCGATGCAAATGGAAGCACAACAGGTTCAAGTATCTCATCAATATAAGAAGCTGCTCTTAAATTCCCATTTGGAAAAACGAGATTGGTTTTTCCATCAATTGAAATTCCTGCCCATACCACGACAGTGCTTCCGCTATAACTGTGGACTTCCTGCACATTTCTTAACCTTTCTATGTTGCCAGATCGTCTCCAAATTCTACTTCTTCTTGTATCTGGATGAAATCCGAATCGAGATTCATCGGAGAACAAAACTGTAGAACATTGTTCATTTGTCCAATTTTTGATAATTTCACACCAATTACTTCTCAGCTCTCGATTCCCACGACGTATCGCAGGACATCTCAATGGGCAACGAGAGTAAAGACCGGCTTCATGTAGTCTGTTCCTGATAGTTTGGTCACTAACAGATATGTGTTCAGCTCTATGCAACTCCGACTGTAATTGTCGACCTGTTAAATTGCTGTGCCGGCTGGCTTCAAGTACCAGATACCGGTCCTGCTGTGAAATTGTTGATCTTCCACGACCTGGATATTGCTCCCTTGGGCTTCCAGTGACACATTGCCGCTGCCACAACCTACAGATAACTGCCCTGTTTACGTTGAAAGCTCTGGCAACATCAGCTTGGCTACTTCAACATTGAAGCATTCCTACGGCTTCATGCAATTCTACGTAAGATGACGACGTATATTACTGTTATTACACTAATTTTTTGTTTGCACACGAATTTAAAGGATTTTTTTTTAACTAAACTCGCTAAATTCTAAAACAACAATAATTAAAATTTTGTGACTTTTTGGTTTTTATTCCCTAATTAACGGGATTTTGCACTTTTTCAGGTAAATTTTTTTGTGTCGATGTGTAATCAATGTACCTACATTTGACAAAAAAATTGAGGTAATCCCATAAAATTCAAAAAATTTACAGTGGAATTACATGGTGTTGCTTAGACTTTTTTGATGTGTGTACTTTGAAAATAAAAAGAAAATATTGTAAGTATTAGACATAGTATCTATAATATTTATAGAATTAAAAACATTAAATATTTTATATTTATAATAAATTTTAATAAACAGAACGCACGATCCCTCCCAATTAGTTTGAAGGAGCGCCCAGCAAAAAATTTATTGTCGAAATGGTACTTTGGGTGAACTCATTATTATTTCAAAGAACTGAAATTATAATTTAATTAGCTAAATAAAGTAATTTTTGGCATTGTTTTTTTTTTAAAGAAAATTTAAATCAATTTTTATTTTTATTAACAGATTCTGAAATTATTATGTGGGAAGTTCCAAAACCACCACCCATCGTTATTGATTGAGGACAACAAACAAAACACCGAAGATTTGTTCAATGAAATGGATGGCATTTTAAATACAACAAATTCAGTGGCAAAAACCTATCAACCTATCAGACCACCAATAGTTAATATTGATTTTAAATGTTAATATATATTATTTAAGTCAATTATTATTTAAAAAAGATAAATAAAAAATAATTTCGAACTCTCAAATTTAATGTGAAATTCGAATTTTGAAAAAGGTAGTTCTCAATTTTGCCGTAAGAGATTTTTTGAATAACCCAATACATGTCTTAACAAAATAAGACACTTAAGCAACAACAAGTACCAGACATGTCTTTAATGTGTCTTCAAGACATATCCATAGGATATCTCTCAGTAGTCTTCAATGACGCGTTTGCTGGGTTACTCCAAACAAATTTTCCGCTTCGGAGCCACACAGGCCTTCGCTCCAAATCCCTGCTTTCAGTTATATTTTCGAAATAAAAATAAAAAAGAATTCAGGTGGCTTTGTACGAAATGCAAAAAATTATTTTGTCGAAGTGGCATAGCAATAAATAATGATTCGTGAATTTACCTGATTTTAAGTAAATTAGCCAAAAAAAATTAAAGTCAGGTTTTGTAACAAAACGTTATAATAAGTAATTATTATTTGATTTTTATTGTAATGTTTGTACAACAATTTATATATTTTAGAAAGCAAGAATAATTTCATTTACCACAAAAAACTTATTTTTTATTTAATTAATTTATTAAATTAGAAAACGAAAAGAAGCGATCTTATTTGATTGATGACAAAATTCCGATTCTCTGAATAATTTTTAATTCTAATATAAATTTATATAATTGCAATCAAAAACGCTCTAAGAGCTTTTTATATAAAGAAAGAGAACTACTTTGATTTGATTATATAAAGAAAGAGAACTACTTTGATTTTTAATTGTGAAGTTTAATGATGTGCCGTTGACCATGAGATTAAACATGCCGCCGCCCTTGAAAGTATCTGCGAATAAACAAGAAAATTGAAATAATTAATTATGTTTGCAGATATTTTTAATAATCAGGCAGTGGTAGTGGAGCTAGCGAATGTGTTTGTCGGCGAAGTATTTTTCCTTTGGATTGAACGTCAACTACTCTAACTTTATCGTTTTTGCCAGGATAAAGAGATACAACTCTGCCTAACCGCCAGTGTTGAGGTGGTGCATTGAACGTCAACTACTCTAACTTTATCGTCTTTGCCAGGATAAAGAGATACAACTCTGCCTAACCGCCAGTATTGAGGTGGTGCTGAATTATCAGCAATGAGTACCAGGGTACCAATTGATAAATTTGAGTTGTGATTTTTCCACTTATATCTTGGTTGTAGATTCAGCATATATTCCGCAGACCAACGTCTCCAAAAATGCTGTTGGGAGGCAGAGAGCCGATGGAATCTTTGTAGTAGACATATTTTGGTATCTTCTGAATATTGCATCTCAGGTATGGCATTGAGGGGACCTCCAATTAGAAAGTGGCCGGGAGTTAGAGCTGTCTCATAACTTGGGTCTGATTAAAGTGGTGAAATTGGCCGTGAGTTTAATATAGCTTCGATTTGGGCCAGCAATGTGCTCATTTCTTCAAATGTAAACTGATGTTCCTGAAGCGAACGATTTAACAACGTTTTTGCAGATTTAACGGTCTTATGTGAAGATTTACCTCGGAACCCAGATGAAATTAATACAGGACCACAAAAATCAACTCCAGAAACATAAAATGCTCTGGCTGGTTCCACTCGACATTTAGGTAGGTCACCCATAATTTGATTAAATAATTTTGGTTTGTAGTGGAAACAATATGCATTTATTTACTACATTACGTACAACGGTTCGGCCATTGATGATCCAGAACCTTTGGCGTAAGATAGCTATCAACGCTTGAGGACCTGCATGTAAATTAGAAATTTGTAGTTTGGATATTAGATGTTATAATAGAAAAATCACCTAGTAACAAATATAAAAATATTATTTAAAATAATATTTATTTTAAATGAAACAATATATAATATATTAAATTTCATTTCCTTGACGCTCTTTTTTATATTTTAAATAAAAATATATAAATTCAAATATCATTCTTCAGAAATAAAATAAATTAATTTTCCCACAACAAAAACTACATAATTGTTGCAATATCAACAATTATGCATTTTTATAAATTACTAAAAATAAAGAATTCTAATTTACACGCGCATAGATATTTTTGCAACCTTGCAGTTGCAAATATTCAAAGAACCAACATAATTAAGTTATAAAATAAAGTACAGTTAGTCTGAAGTGCACAGTTGAATCGTTATCATTAACTTATAATTTCGTTTCTGTAAATCGTTTTCTTATATTATATAATTAAAAAATAATAAATAAATGTAATAATAATTTTGTGTTAAATAATACAATTTTGTGTTTTATTAATTTTTTTTTTAATCCTGGAAAACCTTGAACTAAAATTGGCGCAGTCGGTAGGATATGCTAAGGATATCAAGAATAATTAAATTAAATTATTAAAATCCTCACGTTTCAACGTTTTATAGCATATCTGAAAAAAAAATCAAAGTGAAAATTTTTGTCAAAAGAAGTGGCAAAAATCAGATTTTATAAACAAAAATATATAATTATATATATATCCTTTTAATCAACAGAAGTGAAAAGAAGGATAAAATAGTTAATATATTATTTTTATCAAAAGAAGTGATAAATTGTTTTTATTAGCTATAAATTAAAACTGAGTGAAAAATACATTTTTTTTAATAAGAAATTAAAATAATTATGTAACACTTATTTCTCATAATTGAAGTGAATTAAATTTTTTTTTTCAAAGAACTTAAAGGTTTAAATTAATAAATAAAAATTTAAAATAAATAAATAAATATTTATATATATATTATCATAATTAAATAAATAAATACCAAATAACTAGTGTTCAAAATATATACATTATATAAATCAATAAATAATCAATAAATAAAAATAATAGGAATCAATACATAAAAAACTAAAATTATCAGTAAATTAACGGAAGAAAAATAACCAAAAATAAACGAAAATAAATAACAAAATCTACATCTCTAAGAAACAACGAAGAAGTAAAATACAACATCATCAATACGCCATCAATAGAATCAACTAGAATTTTCATCAAAGGTGACCAATAATATTTCAAATAAGGTATGATTAGTAATATAAGCAATGAGCAATAGTGATATCGATAACTTAACGCAATTAGTAAATTCAATAACAATTAATAATAATAGAAACGAAAATATTTCTGGTAGTGCTTTTTCGCAAATAAATAATAACAGGCACAACAATTCTAATACTCCTACAAGAAACATGACCACCTTATCCCTCAATATAGATCCATTAAAATACCTTCAAAAACTTCCCGAATTTTTTGGCGACTATAGAGAGTTACAAAATTTCATAAATTTAATCGACAAAGTTCATCACATTCTGTTAAAATACGATGATCTAGGACAAAGTATATTTTCTGATTTAATAAAATCAAAACTAAAAAATAAAGCTAGGGAAGTAATAGAAATAAATAATCACGTTACTGGTTGGCTGGAAATAAAAGAAATCTTAATAAATAATTTTGCGTATAGATTAAGCCTAGAAGAATTATTCGACCAATTACGTGGTACGACCTTTAAAGGAAATTGTATAGATTTTTATAACGAAATAAAAATTAATTTAAGGAGATTAAATGTGAAAACTAGATTATCTATAAATGATGACTTACAAACGAAAGAACAAACAATAACGAATAACAAAAATTCTGCCTTAGCGATATTTAAAAATAAAATTCCAGAACCAATGAAATCAATATTGTATTGTAGAAATCCTGACAGTTTAGAATCTGCAATGAATATTCTTTACGAAGCCGGTTATGCTCATAATAATAATTCAAATTCTCCTAAGTATCAAAATTCGAGTCCAAATCATTATAATAAAATTCCTAATTCAAATAATAACAATAATAATAACAATAAGAGCAGAAATAATTATGAAAATTTCACCCATAAAAAAGAAAATAATATGAATCACCCTGTAAGACATTTTAATAGAGATCAAAATTTTTCAAGAAATCCTAATAAACAATTTAATAATTACAATAATTCGCAAAATCAAAGATATTTTAATAATCCCAGACAACAAAATTATGTACAAACTTCAAGGCAAGTTCCCGAAAATCCTTTTAAGCAAAATCCTTTCAGACAAAATCATTTTCCTAATAATCAAAATTACCCAAATAATCAGAACTACCAAAGTCATCAAAACCGTTTACCTCCTCCAGAACCCATGGACATAAATACAAACGAAGTCATAGAAACCAATTTCACAAATTTTTCAATTAGAACTCCTGAAATTGCTTTGCCTTATATCCTAGTAGAAAATAAAAATAAAATATTAAAATTCATAATAGATTCAGGTGCAACGCATTCAATAATAAATCCCAAATTATGTAGTCAAGAGGTTCGAAAACCGTTAGATAAAACAATTATTTTAAGGACAATAAATCAAGAAGTCCAAATAAAAGAAAAAGCAACTATGTCTCTTTTTAAAGAATTAGGAAATCCGTCAAAGAAAATCGAAATGTACATATTCCCTTTTCATAAGTATTATGATGGACTTATAGGAAACGATATTTTAATTCCACTTAAATCGAAAATTGATTACGAAAACGAAACTCTTCAGACTCAAGAGAAAAAAGTAAAACTTAAATTTTTCAATAATAAACAAAGTTTTAGTGTCAAATTAAACACGAAAAGCGATTTTGAAGCGACCATCCCTGTTTTGCAAAAAGAAGGTTTAGCCTATCTTAAAAGAAGTCCTTAGATGGGACAATTACCTTGCATTTATAATGTTGATAGTTTTACCGTGAAGGCACAGCTACGCAAAGAGTGCGATGGCAGCCATGTTGTTAATTTTAACCCATTCGAAACAGAAATAGTAAATGGGAAAATTTTATTATTAGAAGATCAAATTTTAGATTTACAAGATAATAATTTAACACTGATAATGAAAATCAAGAACAATTAATGAAAATTGATCAATTTTCACAATCAAAATTAGAAGAAAATTATAATAACTTGCAAATTGAAGATAAGAAATTACAAGATGAAATTGATGAATCTAATATAAAATATTTGGATATTGATAATGATATGAAAATGTTACGTATACAATTTGAAAATAAAATAGCTGATTTGGAAAATGAAGTAAAAATTTTAACAAAAAGTCGTGGCTACAGTCCAGAAAATATAATGACAACTTCATGTGAAATGTCAGGTGAAACTGATAAAATCAAATTAGAAAATGACAATTTAAAATGTAAAATTGATGAACTAAATGATTTAATGAATAAATGTGAATTAAATGCAACAAATGTTGAATCAAAATTAATGATGGAAAATGTTGATTTACAAAATAAAATAATTAATTTAGAAACATCATTATTTAAAGAAAATCCATCTGATATAGAAGTACCGATTATTAGTTTTAATATATTGAAAAATTTATTTTCAATATATGTTCAAACTGATTTAATTGGTAATGATCGTGATGCATTGGAAACAGCTTTTAAAACGGTTAAAGATCGTATATGGAAAATTGAAATATTAGAGAAAAATTTAAAACAAATGTCCGATGAAATATCAAATTTAAATGATGAACGTTCGACATTATTAAATAAAATCGATACATTAAAAGCTGATAATGAAAATTATAAAATTGAATGTGAAGAATTAACTAAAAATAATGGTGTTTTATTAGATGAACTTGATAATTATTATAAAAAATTACAAACAATACCTGAACATAATGAAGAAAGTTTAGTTATATTAGAAAAACTAGTTGTAGATAATGAAGTAGGTCTAAAAGCTAAACCATTAATAGAATTTTTTAAAAAAGAAAACATAGATATACATTTTGTATCAAGTAGCAACCACACTTCTAATGCCGATATAGAGAGACTACATAATACTATCAACGAACATTTGAGAATTTTAAGGCATGATGATAATATACATACTGATACAGTAGAGGAAAAAATATTAAAAATTATATATTTCTACAATAATACCATTCATTCAACTACAAATCAAAGACCTGTAGATTTTAATAATGGCAAAATAAAAGATGAGGAATATGTTAACATTAGAGATAGAATATATTCTAGAATATAGAATAATTAAAATTAATAAGGTGAATGATAATAGACAAGATTTTGAAGTAGAATCAGGTCCAAATTATATTGTAGATATTAGGGGAGGGAAAAACCATGCAAAATTTAGAAATATAAACACTGAAAAAATAGATGAAAATCATATTATAGATAAAGATAACGGTTTAAAATACTATAAAGTCCATTTGAAAAAGAAAAAGAGGTTTCAAGATAATAACTTTCCAACAATTTTTGCAAAAACCCAAAAACAAAAAACTAAAAGAAAATTTTCTATTTCAGGTGAAAATGTTTCGGCTAACATTCCCCATTGTTCTAATAAACCTCCCTCTGTACCTGTCACAAGTAATAGAAGTCCAAAATCTGAACAATAATAATGGATATGTAACAATAAAACTAAAAGATAAAAAAAATACTAAAAGATATACTAAAATTATGCATATGATAAACATTACAGAATACGAAATTACAAAAAATTTAATTTTCAATAATATCAAAACTATATAAAAAAAGCCAATATATTACAACCCATGTACAATACAATTATACATAATTTTCATTTATTAGAAAGAAAAATACATACACGTACACCACATATTAGAAAAACGAGAGGTTTAGTAGACATGCTAGGTAAAGGATTAAAATATATAGCAGGAACAATGGAGCATGACGACGAGGTAGAAATAAAAGAGCAACTAGACGCATTAGTTAAAAATAATAAAAATCTATTGTATGAGAATAATAAACAAGTTCGTATTAATAACGACATCTCTCAACAAATAAAGAATATCACAAAACAAATAATCCTTCAACAGAAAAATATTTCTGATTATCTAAATAAATATATTCATCAAACGGAAAATAGAATAAAATTGTTAGAAGATGAAGTAGAATATATGCAAAGACTCTGTGCCATTAATTATGATATAA
Source organism: Rhamphomyia laevipes (assembly GCA_963920725.1). NCBI lineage: Eukaryota > Metazoa > Arthropoda > Insecta > Diptera > Empididae > Rhamphomyia > Rhamphomyia laevipes. The sequence continues at coordinate 103,697,543 of OY987255.1, forward strand.
ATTTATTAAAGAATCATATAGATGATATAGAACAGATAATATTAACAAGTAAATTAGGCATGCTTTCAAAAAACATTCTTACAGATGAAGAATTAAATCTTTTACCTGATCTGCAATCCCTAAAGGACATTAAAATTGTTGTAGCCTTTCATTTAGACCAAAGTTTACTTATTACAGTAGAGGAAAAAATATTAAAAATTATATATTTCTACAATAATACCATTCATTCAACTACAAATCAAAGACCTGTAGATTTTAATAATGGCAAAATAAAAGATGAGGAATATGTTAACATTAGAGATAGAATATATTCTAGAATATAGAATAATTAAAATTAATAAGCTGAATGATAATAGACAAGATTTTGAAGTAGAATCAGGTCCAAATTATATTGTAGATATTAGGGGAGGGAAAAACCATGCAAAATTTAGAAATATAAACACTGAAAAAATAGATGAAAATCATATTATAGATAAAGATAACGGTTTAAAATACTATAAAGTCCATTTGAAAAAGAAAAAGAGGTTTCAAGATAATAACTTTCCAACAATTTTTGCAAAAACCCAAAAACAAAAAACTAAAAGAAAATTTTCTATTTCAGGTGAAAATGTTTCGGCTAACATTCCCCATTGTTCTAATAAACCTCCCTCTGTACCTGTCACAAGTAATAGAAGTCCAAAATCTGAACAATAATAATGGATATGTAACAATAAAACTAAAAGATAAAAAAAATACTAAAAGATATACTAAAATTATGCATATGATAAACATTACAGAATACGAAATTACAAAAAATTTAATTTTCAATAATATCAAAACTATATAAAAAAAAGCCAATATATTACAACCCATGTACAATACAATTATACATAATTTTCATTTATTAGAAAGAAAAATACATACACGTACACCACATATTAGAAAAACGAGAGGTTTAGTAGACATGCTAGGTAAAGGATTAAAATATATAGCAGGAACAATGGAGCATGACGACGAGGTAGAAATAAAAGAGCAACTAGACGCATTAGTTAAAAATAATAAAAATCTATTGTATGAGAATAATAAACAAGTTCGTATTAATAACGACATCTCTCAACAAATAAAGAATATCACAAAACAAATAATCCTTCAACAGAAAAATATTTCTGATTATCTAAATAAATATATTCATCAAACGGAAAATAGAATAAAATTGTTAGAAGATGAAGTAGAATATATGCAAAGACTCTGTGCCATTAATTATGATATAAATTTATTAAAGAATCATATAGATGATATAGAACAGATAATATTAACAAGTAAATTAGGCATGCTTTCAAAAAACATTCTTACAGATGAAGAATTAAATCTTTTACCTGATCTGCAATCCCTAAAGGACATTAAAATTGTTGTAGCCTTTCATTTAGACCAAATTTTACTTATTACTTTAATACCAAAGTATAACGAAAACACGCTATCAGAAATTTTAATAGAACCAATACCAAATAAAGAAAATAAAGTAATACTTTTAAATGACTATAAAGTATTAGTTGAAAGTAAAAATCATATTTTTAAACCTTACGTAAAAGATAATTTAATGAAAAACTTAATAGAAATTGAAGATAAAGATTGTATTTTTAACATAATTAATTTTAAAGAAGCTCATTGTATAATGAAAAAGTATGAAAAAGATGAAATTAAAGAAATTGTACCTGGAATTATAGGTACGAAGAATATTAATACATTGTTAATTGTTCAGAATTGTAATAATTTAAATATAAATATATCGGGAAGTAATTTAATAAAATATAAAGATTGTAAGTTAAAAATAAATAACGTTTTATATGAAAACTATTTTGTAAAAGTACATGATAAAGTAATATTGCCATATTATACAACAATGATAAAAGAAAATAAAACAATAAAATTAATTAAACTTGAAGAAATTTAACAAAAAAAAAAAAAATTTATATTAAAATTAAAAAACATAAATATAGTTCTACTAACTTACTTACCCAAGAATATTATTATTTCAAAAGACACAGAAAATAATTAAAAATTTTAAAACCGAATTAAACAAAATATAAATCAAAATTTTCAAATTATAATCAGCTGTTATTTAACCATGAACACAAATATATATCCCAACATGCAAACTTTTCATTTTCCCGGCAAGCAAAATTTTGGATTGATACCTAAGTAACAAAACTTACACGAATGTATTCAAATGCTGTGACCAGAGCAGAAATTTACACACACCACCATAAGTTTTGGAAATTTCCTTTTCATATAAATTTTGATAAGCGCCATCTATAATGAGAAGTCGGATGGCTTTTTTGAGATCACAACAGATGCCGGAAGCATTAATATTTTATTTATTTATTTAGTTTTACAATTTAAATTGTAAAATGTCTGATTTTTCAAAGTTCACTACTACATACAGAAAAAAGAAATCAGGTATACATTTCTTTTTTTAGACACCATACAACGCAAAAAACTCCATACAAAACATACATGTCAAAAAAGGAAAGGAGTTTTTTCGACGGAAGGAAATTTCTGCTATGGTAGGTACAAAATAGGAATTTTAAAAATATGAAGGAGCGAAACCGCTCCGCTCCCTCTAAATTTTTTAGTGACTGCTTCGCTCTTTCCCAGCTAATTTTCTGCCTTCAAGACAAGGGCAGGAACTGTCACTAGCATTTCCTCACACATATAAAACTATAAGAGAAAAATGTGATGCATAATTTTTCGTTCGGCACATAACCACAGCCACACCGGGAAAAAGTAAACACAGCACATACACACCGGCAATGACAACATACACTAGTACCATTGTTTTATCGTTTTACATGTAAATTTTTAAAATTTGTATTAAATCGAAAATTTAAAAATTTATTTTACATAAAAAAATTATTGTAAATTATTGTAATTATTGTTAACTAGTCTTTTAAATACTTTGAAAATAAAAAGAAAATATTGTAAGTATTAGACATAGTATCTATAATATTTATAGAATTAAAAAAATTAAATATTTTATATTTATAATAAATTTTAATAAACAGAACGCACGATCCCTCCCAATTAGTTTGAAGGAGCGCCCAGCAAAAAATTTATTGTCGAAATGGTACTTTGGATGAACTCATTATTATTTCGAAGAACTGAAATTATAATTTAATTAGCTAAATAAAGTAATTTTTGGCATTGTTTTTTTTTTTAAAGAAAATTTAAATCAATTTTTATTTTTATTAACAGATTCTGAAATTATTATGTGGGAAGTTCCAAAACCACCACCCATCGTTATTGATTGAGGACAACAAACAAAACACCGAAGATTTGTTCAATGAAATGGATGGCATTTTAAATACAACAAATTCAGTGGCAAAAACCTATCAACCTATCAGACCACCAATAGTTAATATTGATTTTAAATGTTAATATATATTATTTAAGTCAATTATTATTTAAAAAAGATAAATAAAAAATAATTTTGAACTCTCAAATTTAATGTGAAATTCGAATTTTGAAAAAGGTAGTTCTCAATTTTGCCGTAAGAGATTTTTTGAATAACCCAATACATGTCTTAGCAAAATAAGACACTTAAGCAACAACAAGTACCAGACATGTCTTTAATGTGTCTTCAAGACATATCCATAGGATATCTCTCAGTAGTCTTCAATGACGCGTTTGCTGGGTTACTCCAAACAAATTTTCCGCTTCGGAGCCGCACAGGCCTTCGCTCCGAATCCCTGCTTTCAGTTATATTTTCGAAATAAAAATAAAAAAGAATTCAGGTGGCTTTGTACGAAATGCAAAAAATTATTTTGTCGAAGTGGCATAGTAATAAATAATGATTCGTGAATTTACCTGATTTTAAGTAAATTAGCCAAAAAAAATTAAAGTCAGGTTTTGTAACAAAACGTTATAATAAGTAATTATTATTTGATTTTTATTGTAATGTTTGTACAACAATTTATATATTTTAGAAAGCAAGAATAATTTCATTTACCACAAAAAACTTATTTTTTATTTAATTAATTTATTACATTAGAAAACGAAAAGAAGCGATCTTATTTGATTGATGACAAAATTGCGACTCTCTGAATAATTTTTAATTCTAATATAAATTTATATGTAATCAAAAACGCTCTAAGAGCTTTTTATATAAAGAAAGAGAACAACTTTGATTTTAAGTTACAATTAGAAACTCTAATAGTTTTGTTTATAAGAGTAAATTTGATTTTTAATTGTGAAGTTTAATGATGAATAAAGTTGTGCCGTTGACCATGAGATTAACCATGCCGCCGCCCTTGAAAGTATCTGCGAATAAACAAGAAAATTGAAATAATTAATTATGTTTGCAGATATTTTTAATAATCAGGCAGTGGTAGTGGAGCTAGCGAATGTGTTTGTCGGCGAAGTATTTTTCCTTAGGATTGAACGTCAACTACTCTAACTTTATCGTTTTTGCCAGGATAAAGAGATACAACTCTGCCTAACCGCCAGTGTTGAGGTGGTGCATTGAACGTCAACTACTCTAACTTTATCGTCTTTGCCAGGATAAAGAGATACAACTCTGCCTAACCGCCAGTATTAAGGTGGTGCTGAATCATCAGCAATGAGTACCAGGGTACCAATTGATAAATTTGAGTTGTGATTTTTCCACTTATATCTTGGTTGTAGAGTCAGCACATATTCCGCAGACCAACGTCTCCAAAAATGCTGTTGGGAGGCAGAGAGCCGATGGAATCTTTGTAGTAGACATATTTTGGTATCTTCTGAATATTGCATCTCAGGTATGGCATTGAGGGGCCTCCAATTAGAAAGTGGCCGGGAGTTAGAGCTGTCTCATCACTTGGGTCTGATTAAAGTGGTGAAATTGGCCGTGAGTTTAATATAGCTTCGATTTGGGCCAGCAATGTGCTCATTTCTTCAAATGTAAAATGATGCTCCTGAAGCGAACGATTTAACAACGTTTTTGCAGATTTAACGGTCTTATGTGAAGATTTACCTCGGAACCCAGATGAAATTAATACAGGACCACAAAAATCAACTCCAGAAACATAAAATGCTCTGGCTGGTTCCACTCGACATTTAGGTAGGTCACCCATAATTTGATTAAATAATTTTGGTTTGTAATGGAAACAATTATGCATTTATTTACTACATTACGTACAACGGTTCGGCCATTGATGATCCAGAACCTTTGGCGTAAGATAGCTATCAACGCTTGAGGACCAGCATGTTAAATTAGAAATTTGTAGTTTGGATATTAGATGTTATAATAGAAAAATCACCTAGTAACAAAAATAAAAATATTATTTAAAATAATACTTATTTTAAATAAAACAATATATAATATATTAAATTTCATTTCCTTGACGCTCTTTTTTTTTATTTTAAATAAAAATATATAAATTCAAATATCATTCTTCAGAAATAAAATAAATTAATTTTCCCACAACAAAAACTACATAATTGTTGCAATATCAACAATTATGCATTTTTATAAATTACTAAAAATAAAGAATTCTAATTTACACGCGAATTATATTTTTTATAAGTATATATATATTTATTATATATATATGATTTATCGAACACTCAAAGTAATAAAAAATAGAAATTACACTTTTTTTTAAACATTTATTAAAATTTAAATTTAGATCAAAAAACACTTATTATCTTGAATTGTCATAACCAACTGATCATAATTAATATTATAAGGTTTAATGTTAATTATGATTTACAAATAAAGTGCTGACGTTTCGTCTAGCTGTTTTGTGGGAAAAAACTGATGGGAAAATAATTTTAAATAATTTTGAAAATAATTATTAATATAGAATTATTAAGCTCAAGTTACATACATTATATTTTAAATAATTTTATTTAAAATATCATGGATCCACGGCGTGATAGATTAGGTGTAGATGATATATACATAACTCCTCCAGGGTTAGATTCGGAATTCTCCTGAATTTCTATACTGGTTGTACCTTTTTCTTTTACCGCGGTATTTAATATTTCTTTTTCTATTGGTTTTATTTCGTTATTTATAATTGTAACTTTATTTCCCTTCAATTTTTGCCACATTATTATACAAATAATTCCTATTAATATGATTACAATAATTATTATATTAATTCCATATGATACATTTTTATGAAATTTTAATTCTTTAATTTCTTCTATATTTTGAATATGATTAGTTACAATGTTATCAAAAGTTATAGCTTTTACAAATGTTTGATTAAAATTATTATTTGGATAAAAATATCTATCTTCGAAAATGTTTTTTTTATTGAAAAATGTTTCTTGATATATTTTAATTCTACAATTATAAAAATTGTAATATTTCTATCATCACAATTTTGAACCAAGGTTTCTTTTATAGCATTTTTTACTAACAGTATTTCATCATCTAAAATTTCAATTTTAGTTTTATTATTATATTTAAGTTTACATTGATTATTCAGAAAACAGTTTTTACTAATTTTTAAATCTTTTAACATTGTATTTTCTTGATAAGTATAAATTTGATTTTCAATATTTACAATATATTCATTATTTTCATCAATTTCAAAATTATCTTTATTTGGTAATGGTGTAATTAATTTAAGATCTGTTTGAATTTAATTTTGTGGAATTTTTATAGCTAAAACTAATAAATGATTTTTATATTGCATTATTCCTATCTTAATTAATTTTAATTTAAAAAAATCAATTTGATATTGTTCAATTTCATCCGCTGTTAATATACTTGGATGTATAATATTGTGTTTTGCTGATACAATATTGTCTTGAATTTCATTTATCTTATTTTCTAAATATCTTAATTTTAACATCTGATCTAAATATAATGAATGGCTTATTGTTTGTATATTAGCTTCTTTTATATCGTTATAAACATTTAAAATTTTTTGTTCTATCTACTTCTATGTATTGCATTTTTTCATATATCAATAGTTTCGTTAAAATGATTGTTAATTGAAATTTGCTTATTAATTGTACTTATGGAATTATGATTGTTTTCATCTACAATTTTAAGATGTTCTTCTATCTCTTCTTTATCATCATTATCCATTGTGCCGAAAAGCCATTTATTTACAGTACCTACTATATTTAACAAACCTCTTTTTACTTTAATTGTGTTTGGCATTATTGATTTTACTTTTGCTCGAATAGTTCTAATTTCATTTTCTATTAAATTCTTATTATCTATTTTTACCTTATCTAAATTATCTTCGATTTGAGAAAGTATATTATTTATCTCTACTGGATTAATGACATGTAAAACTGTTGTTGTTTCATTCACCACTTCTACTTCTCGAATTTTAATTTGAATGTATCCAGCTTCTTCATGTATTGGGTTGACTTGTAGCATCCCTTGAGTTTGCGTTATTGATAACACTACTATTATGATGATTTTTAATATCTGTGAATAAAGGTCTTTTAATATTTGAAAAATGTATATTTTTTAATGATTTTATTCTATAATATGGTTCGTTTTTATGTCTAAGTCTTTTGTAATTTCGGATTGCGCCTTTTTCTCTTGTCTCTTCATAATTTTCTCTTTTAACATTTCTTTTGCTTATTACTGCTTTTTTCATATCATCTAATCTCTGTCTAAGTATTTCCACTTCTACATTATCCTTTGCTTGGCTTGGTGTACATTTTATTGTAGTATGGTATCGATTATTATAGTTTCCTATAGCGATCTACATCTTCATTGATTCTGAAAGTTGTTTATCTTCAATTCCTATTATTTTTTCTATTAAAGTTGAATGTAATCGTTCAATATCAGCATTTCCTGTATGGTTGTTTGGTTTTGTTAGATGAACTTCTACATTTTCTTGTTTTAAATATTCAATTATTTGTTCTGATCTGAATTCATTATCCATTATTATTTTTTTTGGTTTTCCAAATTTTGCAAAATGTTCTATAATTAACCTTTTTTTATTTCTCCAATTTCGATCTATTATATCATAGACTGTTGCAAATTTTGTTAATTTATCTATTATGGTTACAAATGTTTGTTTTTTAAAATGAAATATATCTAAATGAATAATTCCATTCTTTTCCTGTGGAGTCTCTGTTAATGCAAATTTTGGTTTGATAGGTTTTCTATCGTATTTTATTTCTGTACATTTAGTGCAGTTATTAATAATTAATCGTATATGATCTTGTAATTTTGGAAAATAAATTTTATCTTTTAAACTATGGTAACATTCATTTATACCGCTATGCATTGATTCTATTGTATGATACAGTGAAATTTGTTTATGTAATTGTTCTTCAGTTCGAATTTCTACCGCTCTTTTTGAACTCTTAATAAATTTTATTTTTGAATTATTTGCAAATAATGAAATTATTATTAATTGTATTTTATGATAGTCTGTATCAATCACTTCTGAATAAATACCTATACGTCCTGGTTTTATATATCTTTTCAAAATTTCTTTTGTTAAGTTTTCATCTTGTAATGGATTTATTTCAATTATGCTACGTTTATGTAATGTTTCAAATTCTTTTCAAATTCGTTTCAAATTCTTTATTTATTGATTATTTATTGATTTATATAATGTATATATTTTGAACATTAGTTATTTGGTATTTATTTATTTAATTATGATAATATATATATAAATATTTATTTATTTATTTTAAATTTTTATTTATTAATTTAAACCTTTAAGTTCTTTGAAAAAAAAAATTTTCTTCACTTCAATTATGAGAAATAAGTGTTACATAATTATTTTAATTTCTTATTAAAAAAAATGTATTTTTCACTCAGTTTTAATTTATAGCTAATAAAAACAATTTATCACTTCTTTTGATAAAAATAATATATTAACTATTTTATCCTTCTTTTCACTTCTGTTGATTAAAAGGATATATATATAATTATATATTTTTGTTTATAAAATCTTATTTTTGCCACTTCTTTTGACAAAAATTTTCACTTTGATTTTTTTTTTTCAGATATGCTATAAAACGTTGAAACGTGAGGATTTTAATAATTTAATTTAATTATTCTTGATATCCTTAGCATATCCTACCGACTGCGCCAATTTTAGTTCAAGGTTTTCCAGGATTAAAAAAAAATTAATAAAACACAAAATTGTATTATTTAACACAAAATTATTATTAAATTTATTTATTACTTTTTAATTATATAATATAAGAAAACGATTTACATAAACGAAATTATAAGTTAATGATAACGATTCAACTGTGCACTTCAGACTAACTGTACTTTATTTCATAACTTAATTATGTTGGTTCTTTGAATATTTGCAACTGCAAGGTTGCAAAAAATTCTATGCGCGAGTTATGTATATATCATCTACACCTAATCTATCACGCCGTGGATCCATGATATTTTAAATAAAATTATTTAAAATATAATGTATGTAACTTGAGCTTAATAATTCTATATTTATAATTATTTTCAAAATTATTTAAAATTATTTTCCCATCAGTTTTTTCCCAAAAAACAGCTAGACGAAACGTCAGCACTTTATTTGTAAATCATAATTAACATTAAACCTTATAATATTAATTATGATCAGTTGGTTATGACAATTCAAGATAATAAGTGTTTTTTGATCTAAATTTAAATTTTAATAAATGTTTAAAAAAAGTGTAATTTCTATTTTTTATTAATTTGAGTGTTCGATAAATCATATATATATAATAAATATATATATACTTATAAAAAATATAATTGGCGCAGTCGGTAGGATCTATCTCCGTAGAGTATAGATCTAGTGAAACGAACTATTATAATTGAACAAAGTGATAATAATTATTAAAAAGACAAAAAGTGGGAAACGAAGTAAATCAAAGCAAAATTTAGTGATTTACGTAGAAACAACTCATAAATAAAATAAATATTTACAACTTTTTTTTAAAAATAAATATATATATACATATAATTTTATATTTGTGTATATTAAAATGTCACAAGATCAAATAGCACAATGTGTAGTTGCTCTAACACAGTTAGTGGCACATAATAACCAACCGCAAAACTGGAGAACAAGAATTGAGGGAGAAATCCGCTTTTTACCAATATTTAATGGAGAAGTTGGAACACTGCCTTCTTTCATTGGATCAGTAACCAGCCTTCTAGCAAATTACGGAGAAGAAGCTAATCGAGTTTTCAAAATAATTTATGACAGCAAAATTCAAGATACTGCCAAAAATCTATTAAATATCAGTCCACCAGAAACTTGGGAAGATTGCAAAAATAGATTGAAAAAACATTTTAAACCAGCTAAGGACCAGATGGCAATTACAAAAAGTATTGGAGCTTTACAGGTAAATAGTATTAAGCAATTAGTAGACAAAGTGAAAATTATTGTTGAAGATATAACAGAATATGCTGCTTTTGATGATAATCAAAATGTTAGTTCAAAAAATTAAAGAATTAGCATCAGGGCCATTAGCATATGCAATAATGAGAAAAAATAATTTAACTGAAATTAGAGATATACTTGATAGTTTTATAGGGCAAGATCTATATAATTTAAATCCTAGTTTTTTGAATAAAAGTGGTTATAAAGATAAATCTGGTTAAAAAAGATTGAATACAAATTATAATAATAATAGACACAATAATTATTACGAACCACAAAATTCTAGTAGACAACACCAATACAATAATTTCAACCACCAACAAAATTTAAATAGATCGGAACAATATAGAAATAGTAATAATAACAATAATCAACAATACAGAAATAACAACAATCAACAATATAGAAGCAACAATAACAATCAACCAAGAAGAAATGACTATTATAACAGAACACAACAAATTAGACAAAACAACGACACACCTCCTGTACCAATGGACGTAGATAATATTAGTAAAGAAACAAATGCTATAACTGATACATTTTTTATAAACTAGCCTCGGATCATAGAAAAATATTTACGTTATTAACTATACAGGGAGATGAGTATATTGCATTAATAGATACAGGGTCAACAATTAGTATATTAAATAAAAGTAAATTTCCAAAAATTAAATATCAAGTAATCAATTCTGAAAAAATAAGTATTAGTACTATAGAAGGAGAAGTAAATAAATCAAATGAAACAGTAGCAACATTATGTCCAGAAGAATTTAAATGTCCAAATAATGCAAGATTTAAATGGATAGCTATGGAATTAGAAAAACCTTATGATATGTTAATTGGTATGGATTGGATAAAAAAAAATGTTAAAGTAATAAATATAGAAAATCAAGAAATTATTATGAATAATGGAGTAAGTCTTCCATTCCTAACTTAAATCCTTCAAGAAGAGGTAAATGTTTTGGAAGTAAGTGAAGTTCAAAATCTTCAATTAGATAATTTAAATAAAAAAGAAATATAAATTATTGAAAAAATTATGAGAAAACATCATAAGCTTTTATATAAAGAAGGAGATATTTTAACTAATACAAATACAGTTAGTTGTTCATGAAATAAAAACAACAACAAATGAACAAATTAATTCAAAACTTTATAGATATCCACCCCAGCATGAAGCGGAAGTTAAAAAACAAATGGAAGAAATGGAAAAACAAGGTATAATTAGAAAAAGCAATAGTAGATATAGTTCACCAATAATAGTTGTACCGAAAAAAAAGGATAATTCCGGTAAACAAAAATTTAGAATTGTTGTTGATTATAGACGACTAAATCAAGTAACACTTGATGATAAATATCCGTTACCAAATATTGATAGTATATTAGATAAATTGGGAAAAGCCAAATATTTTAGTACGATAGATTTAGCAAAAGGATATCATCAAATACTTATGTCAGAAAAGGATATTGAAAAAACAGCTTTTGTCACTCCATCAGGTTTATATGAATATCGAAGGATGCCGTTTGGATTAAAAAATGCTCCTGCAACATTCCAGAGATTGATGAATGAAATCTTAAGAGAATATATAAATCAAATATGTGTAGTTTATCTAGACGATATACTAGTTTTTTCAACCACAATAGAAGAACATGAAAAATCATTAAATAAAATTTTATCAAGACTTCAACAACACAATTTAAAAATTCAAATAGATAAATGCAGCTTTATGAAAAAGGATACCGAGTCTCTTGGCCATATTCTCACAAAAAATGGAATTAAACCAAACCCAGAAAAAATTAAAATTATTGAAGAACTAGAAATACCAAAAACAGAAAAGAAATTGAAAGGATTTTTGGGAGCAACAGGATACTACCGTAAATTTATGAAGGACTATTCAAAAATAGCTTATCCAATGATTAAATACTTGAAAAAAGGAAGTAAAATTAATAGAAATGATCCTCAACATATTGAATCGTTTGAAAATTTAAAACATTTAATTGTATCACATCCAATTTTAAAATTTCCAGAGTATGACAAACCTTTTACAGTAACAACTGATGCCAGCGATTATGCAATAGGAGCAGTATTGTCACAACAAGGACATCCAGTCTGCTACGTATCGAGAACTTTGAATAATCACGAAAAAAATTATAGCACCACAGATAAAGAATTTCTAGCAATCATATATGCTGTAAACTATTTTAGACCGTATTTATATGGAAATAAATTTAAAATTGTGACTGACCATGTACCAATTAAATATTTAAATAATAAATATAAAGGTAAAGAATTTTCACAACGACATCAAAGATGGTTATTAAAAATTCAAGAATATAATTATGAAATAGAATATTTACAAGGTAAAGAGAATAAAGTAGCTGATTATTTAAGTAGATTAGAAAAAGTAGAGAAAATAAACGAAGAAACTGATTTAGAATCAAATTTAGCACAATCTGATACAATACCCTCAGTAGACGAACAGTTGTTAGATCATATAGGAATAAAAGACGATATAGTTAATAAATATAAAATACAAATAATATTAACATATAATCCAGAAAAAGAATTTGAAACATTACATAAACGTAGCATAATTGAAATAAATCCATTACAAGATGAAAACTTAACAAAAGACATTTTGAAAAGATATATAAAACCAGGACGTATAGGTATTTATTCAGAAGTGATTGATAGTTAGTTAGTTAGTAGTAAGGGGGGGGATTACATCCCCAACACTAGGCCACTAGTTGGCCCATAGGTATCCCCTTCAATAACAACAATATTTCCCTCTACTGCTCTTCAAGCCACCCCGCATTCTTAACAAACTTTAACAGCTCTCTGACCGGGATCCCTGCTAACTCCTGTAGTCCATCGAACCGGTAATTACCCAAGATGCGATACCTACTTCTGCTCAATGCGGGGCAGTCACACAACATATGACTGACATCTTCCGCTACACCCAAATCATGACACCCTCTACATGAATCCCCCGTGGTGAGTCCCAGTCTCTTGGCCATTTTCCCTAAGAGACAGTGCCCTGTTACTATGCCTACCGACATTCTTAGGTTGCTCCTATTCTGTGATAAAAGCAGCTTTGTTTTCCTAAGATTTCTCTCCGGCCAAAGCTCTTTCGTCACCCGACAAGTATCGGTATTGACCCATATCTGCTTTACATTCATTTCCGTAATCCTGTCAATCTCTTTCTTCGCGACTCCCAGTGGGATGAGAATGGATTGATCAGCCTCCCTTATATCCTTCTCAGAGCCCTTCCTAGCCAGTTCATCGGCTTGCTCGTTTCCATGTATGTCGCTATGACCAGGTACCCAACACAGTTTTACCGTACTAATCCTGCAGAGTGTCTGAAGCACATCTCTACATCTCCTAACCAAGCTTGATTTTACTTCCGTGGAATCAAGCGCCCTGATAGCGGCCTGACTGTCGACATAGATTGTGATATTCTCGTTTGATATCACCTTCATCATTGCCAGTGTTGCCGCATGCTCTATGGCTAATACCTCCGCCTGAAACACACTGCTGTGGTTCGGCAACCTCACTGATTCTTCTATATTTAGTTTTGCTGAGAATACACCTGCACCAGTTCCACTGGCTGTCTTTGATCCATCCGTAAATATAGCAATCCCCCTGTCCGGTATCACCAAATCCCTATCCCATTCATCCCTTGTCGGGATTTGAATGCTGTATTCTTTCTCAAAGAGCATCTGTGGTACTAGATAGTCTGTCTGCACTCCTCTAGTGTCCAATCGATATTCTCCCAGTATCTTACTATGTGTATACGGCTTAAATTTTAGAGCATAAGATTCACGAAGTCTCAGCGCCGCCTTTGCTGCGTTGTTTTTAACCACCTCGCTCACTTGATGTAAATCAAGAATTATCTCCATGCCTTTAGTTGGTGTGGTACGAAGAGCTCCCGTGACACTTATGCACGCCAATCTTTGTACCCTTTCTAACTTTTTCATCATTGTTTTCTTCTCCACTGCCGGCCACCATACTAGCGCGCCGTACGTGAGTATAGGTCTCACGACGCTGATGTATAGCCAGTATGCTATGTCCGGTTTAATACCCCATTTCTTCCCGGAGAATCTCTTGCATGTAAATAATGCAATGGTTGCCTTTTTCACCCTTTCCTCAACATTCATATTCCAATTCAATTTGGAATCCAGTATAATCCCTAGGTATTTAGCACTGCTTGAGAGTGTCAGCTCCACTCCGTTTAGCGCTGGTAGATTAAAGACTGGGATTTTCCTTTTTCTGGTGAAAAGAACCAGCTCTTTTGATACAGTGATTGATACAGACTATCATAAAATACAATTAATAATAATTTCATTATTTGCAAATAAAAGGTTTGTCATACTCTGGAAATTTTAAAATTGGATGTGATACAATTAAATGTTTTAAATTTTCAAACTATTCAATATATTGAGGATCATTTCTATTAATTTTACTTCCTTTTTTCAAGTATTTAATCATTGGATACGCTATTTTTGAATAGTCCTTCATAAATTTACGGTAGTATCCTGTTGATCCCAAAAATCCTTTCAATTTCTTTTCTGTTTTTGGTATTTCTAGTTCTTCAATAATTTTACTTTTTTCTGGGTTTGGTTTAATTCCATTTTTTGTGAGAATATGGCCAAGAGACTCGGTATCCTTTTTCATAAAGCTGCATTTATCTATTTGAATTTTTAAATTGTGTTGTTGAAGTCTTGATAAAATTTTATTTAATGATTTTTCATATTCTTCTATTGTGGTTGAAAAAATTAGTATATCGTCTAGATAAACTACACATATTTGATTTATATATTCTCTTAAGATTTCATTCATCAATCTCTGGAATGTTGCAGGAGCATTTTTTAATCCAAACGGCATCCTTCGATATTCATATAAACCTGATGGAGTGACAAAAGCTGTTTTTTCAATATCCTTTTCTGACATAAGTATTTGATGATATCCTTTTGCTAAATCTATCGTACTAAAATATTGGGCTTTTCCCAATTTATCTAATATACTATCAATATTTGGTAACGGATATTTATCATCAAGTGTTACTTGATTTAGTCGTCTATAATCAACAACAATTCTAAATTTTTGTTTACCGGAATTATCCTTTTTTTTCGGTACAACTATTATTGGTGAACTATATCTACTATTGCTTTTTCTAATTATACCTTGTTTTTCCATTTCTTCCATTTGTTTTTTAACTTCCGCTTCATGCTGGGGTGGATATCTATAAAGTTTTGAATTAATTTGTTCATTTGTTGTTGTTTTTATTTCATGAACAACTGTATTTGTATTAGTTAAAATATCTCCTTCTTTATATAAAAGCTTATGATGTTTTCTCATAATTTTTTCAATAATTTATATTTTTTTTTTATTTAAATTATCTAATTGAAGATTTTGAACTTCACTTACTTCCAAAACATTTACCTCTTCTTGAAGGATTTAAGTTAGGAATGGAAGACTTACTCCATTATTCATAATAATTTCTTGATTTTCTATATTTATTACTTTAACATTTTTTTTTATCCAATCCATACCAATTAACATATCATAAGGTTTTTCTAATTCCATAGCTATCCATTTAAATCTTGCATTATTTGGACTTTTAAATTCTTCTGGACATAATGTTGCTACTGTTTCATTTGATTTATTTACTTCTCCTTCTATAGTACTAATACTTATTTTTTCAGAATTGATTACTTGATATTTAATTTTTGGAAATTTACTTTTATTTAATATACTAATTGTTGACCCTGTATCTATTAATGCAATATACTCATCTCCCTGTATAGTTAATAACGTAAATATTTTTCTATGATCCGAGGCTTGTCATACTCTGGAAATTTTAAAATTGGATGTGATACAATTAAATGTTTTAAATTTTCAAACGATTCAATATATTGAGGATCATTTCTATTAATTTTACTTCCTTTTTTCAAGTATTTAATCATTGGATAAGCTATTTTTGAGTAGTCCTTCATAAATTTACGGTAGTATCCTGTTGATCCCAAAAATCCTTTCAATTTCTTTTCTGTTTTTGGTATTTCTAGTTCTTCAATAATTTTAATTTTTTCTGGGTTTGGTTTAATTCCATTTTTTGTGAGAATATGGCCAAGAGACTCGGTATCCTTTTTCATAAAGCTGCATTTATCTATTTGAATTTTTAAATTGTGTTGTTGAAGTCTTGATAAAATTTTATTTAATGATTTTTCATGTTCTTCTATTGTGGTTGAAAACTACACATATTTGATTTATATATTCTCTTAAGATTTCATTCATCAATCTCTGGAATGTTGCAGGAGCATTTTTTAATCCAAACGGCATCCTTCGATATTCATATAAACCTGATGGAGTGACAAAAGCTGTTTTTTCAATATCCTTTTCTGACATAAGTATTTGATGATATCCTTTTGCTAAATCTATCGTACTAAAATATTTGGCTTTTCCCAATTTATCTAATATACTATCAATATTTGGTAACGGATATTTATCATCAAGTGTTACTTGATTTAGTCGTCTATAATCAACAACAATTCTAAATTTTTGTTTACCGGAATTATCCTTTTTTTTCGGTACAACTATTATTGGTGAACTATATCTACTATTGCTTTTTCTAATTATACCTTGTTTTTCCATTTCTTCCATTTGTTTTTTAACTTCCGCTTCATGCTGGGGTGGATATCTATAAAGTTTTGAATTAATTTGTTCATTTGTTGTTGTTTTTATTTCATGAACAACTGTATTTGTATTAGTTAAAATATCTCCTTCTTTATATAAAAGCTTATGATGTTTTCTCATAATTTTTTCAATAATTTATATTTCTTTTTTATTTAAATTATCTAATTGAAGATTTTGAACTTCACTTACTTCCAAAACATTTACCTCTTCTTGAAGGATTTAAGTTAGGAATGGAAGACTTACTCCATTATTCATAATAATTTCTTGATTTTCTATATTTATTACTTTAACATTTTTTTTTATCCAATCCATACCAATTAACATATCATAAGGTTTTTCTAATTCCATAGCTATCCATTTAAATCTTGCATTATTTGGACATTTAAATTCTTCTGGACATAATGTTGCTACTGTTTCATTTGATTTATTTACTTCTCCTTCTATAGTACTAATACTTATTTTTTCAGAATTGATTACTTGATATTTAATTTTTGGAAATTTACTTTTATTTAATATACTAATTGTTGACCCTGTATCTATTAATGCAATATACTCATCTCCCTGTATAGTTAATAACGTAAATATTTTTCTATGATCCGAGGCTAGTTTATAAAAAATGTATCAGTTATAGCATTTGTTTCTTTACTAATATTATCTACGTCCATTGGTACAGGAGGTGTGTCGTTGTTTTGTCTAATTTGTTGTGTTCTGTTATAATAGTTATTTCTTCTTGGTTAATTGTTATTGTTGCTTCTATATTGTTGATTGTTGTTATTTCTGTATTGTTGATTATTGTTATTATTACTATGTATTTCTATATTGTTCCGATCTATTTAAATTTTGTTGGTGGTTGAAATTATTGTATTGGTGTTGTCTACTAGAATTTTGTGGTTCGTAATAATTATTGTGTCTATTATTATTATAATTTGTATTCAATCTTTTTTCACCAGATTTATCTTTATAACCACTTTTATTCAAAAAACTAGGATTTAAATTATATAGATCTTGCCCTATAAAACTATCAAGTATATCTCTAATTTCAGTTAAATTATTTTTTCTCATTATTGCATATGCTAATGGCCCTGATGCTAATTCTTTAATTTTTTGAACTAACATACCACTAAATATATTTATTATTATTTCTAGATTATCATCAAAAGCAGCATATTCTTTTATATCTTCTACAATAATTTTCACTTTGTCTACTAATTGCTTAATACTATTTACCTGTAAAGCTCCAATACTTTTTGTAATTGCCATCTGGTCCTTAGCTGGTTTAAAATGTTTTTTCAATCTATTTTTGCAATCTTCCCAAGTTTCTGGTGGACTGATATTTAATAGATTTTTGGCAGTACCTTGAATTTTGCTGTCATAAATTATTTTGAAAACTCGATTAGCTTCTTCTCCGTAATTTGCTAGAAGGCTGGTTACTGATCCAATGAAAGAAGGCAGTGTTCCAACTTCTCCATTAAATATTGGTAGAAAGCGGATTTCTCCTAACTGTGTTAGAGCAACTACACATTGTGCTATTTGATCTTGTGACATTTTAATATACACAAATATAAAATTATATATATATATATATTAATTTTTAAAAAAAAGTTGTAAATATTTATTTTATTTATGAGTTGTTTCTACGTAAATCACTAAATTTTGCTTTGATTTACTTCGTTTCCCACTTTTTGTCTTTTTAATAATTATTATCACTTTGTTCAATTATAATAGTTCGTTTCACTAGATCTATACTCTACGGAGATAGATCCTACCGACTGCGCCAATTATATTTTTTATAAGTATATATATATTTATTATATATATATGATTTATCGAACACTCAAAGTAATAAAAAATAGAAATTACACTTTTTTTTAAACATTTATTAAAATTTAAATTTAGATCAAAAAACACTTATTATCTTGAATTGTCATAACCAACTGATCATAATTAATATTATAAGGTTTAATGTTAATTATGATTTACAAATAAAGTGCTGACGTTTCGTCTAGCTGTTTTGTGGGAAAAAACTGATGGGAAAATAATTTTAAATAATTTTGAAAATACATTATATTTTAAATAATTTTATTTAAAATATCATGGATCCACGGCGTGATAGATTAGGTGTAGATGATATATTCATAACTCGCGCATAGATATTTTTGCAACCTTGCAGTTGCAAATATTCAAAGAACCAACATAATTAAGTTATGAAATAAAGTACAGTTAGTCTGAAGTGCACAGTTGAATCGTTATCATTAACTTATAATTTCGTTTATGTAAATCGTTTTCTTATATTATATAATTAAAAAGTAATAAATAAATTTAATAATAATTTTGTGTTAAATAATACAATTTTGTGTTTTATTAATTTTTTTTTAATCCTGGAAAACCTTGAACTAAAATAGGCGCAGTCGGTAGGATATGCTAAGGATATCAAGAATAATTAAATTAAATTATTAAAATCCTCACGTTTCAACGTTTTATAGCATATCTGAAAAAAAAAATCAAAGTGAAAATTTTTGTCAAAAGAAGTGGCAAAAATAAGATTTTATAAACAAAAATATATAATTATATATATATCCTTTTAATCAACAGAAGTGAAAAGAAGGATAAAATAGTTAATATATTATTTTTATCAAAAGAAGTGATAAATTGTTTTTATTAGCTATAAATTAAAACTGAGTGAAAATACATTTTTTTTTAATAAGAAATTAAAATAATTATGTAACACTTATTTCTCATAATTGAAGTAAAGAAATTTTTTTTTTTCAAAGAACTTAAAGGTTTAAATTAATAAATAAAAATTTAAAATAAATAAATAAATATTTATATATATATTATCATAATTAAATAAATAAATACCAAATAACTAGTGTTCAAAATATATACATTATATAAATCAATAAATAAAAATAATAGGAATCAATACATAAAAAACTAAAATTATCAGTAAATTAACGGAAGAAAAATAACCAAAAATAAACGAAAATAAATAACAAAATCTACATCTCTAAGAAACAACGAAGAAGTAAAATACAACATCATCAATACAACATCATCAATACACCATCAATAGAATCAACTAGAATTTTCATCAAAGGCGACCAATAATATTTCAAATAAGGTATGATTAGTAATATAAGCAATGAGCAATAGTGATATCGATAACTTAACGCAATTAGTAAATTCAATAACAATTAATAATAATAGAAACGAAAATATTTCTGGTAGTGCTTTTTCGCAAATAAATAATAACACGCACAACAATTCTAATACTCCTACAAGAAACATGACCACCTTATCCCTCAATATAGATCCATTAAAATACCTTCAAAAAATTCCCGAATTTTTTGGCGACTATAGAGAGTTACAAAATTTCATAAATTTAATCGACAAAGTTCATCCCATTCTGTTAAAATACGATGATCTAGGACAAAGTATATTTTCTGATTTAATAAAATCAAAACTAAAAAATAAAGCTAGGGAAGTAATAGAAATAAATAATCACGTTACTGGTTAGCTGGAAATAAAAGAAATCTTAATAAATAATTTTGCATATAGATTAAGTCTAGAAGAATTATTCGACAGTAGTGTATTTATATATGTTCTGGCTCAAAGGAAATGAGCAAAAATAATGAGCAAAATATTGAAAATAAATTCTATACTGCATACAAATAAATGAGTATTTAAAGAATTTTTGCACATCAATTATTAAGTAATTTTTACCTTAATGAAATTCGACACCGCTTTAATTTAATTAAAAATATTTATACTTAATTATAATTCCATTTTTTTTTTTCAACTTCCGGTCAAGAATAATATGTAACATGATCTAAATTAATTTACTTTTCCAAAAGTATTGAGAATTTTAAGGGTCAATGAATTAATCCGGATGCAGGTGCATTAATATTGTTTTTTCACACGTTTAAAATTTAGCATAACCAGCTAATTAATTTTTTATCTGATTTAATGCAATAAAAATAATTAATTTTTTCTAATCAATATTTGTATAATTAATAATTCTGTCAATTATGCAATATTCAAACTCGATTAATTTCACCAAAAATTATTATTACCGGAAAAATAATATCATATTGCAAATGTTCTAAGGAAAAATAATCATGTTTGAACATGTCTTTTGAAAAAAAATGCTATTAAAGGAAAAAGCATATCATATTTCAATAAATTTAATTATAAAAATATTATTTTTCCCAATTTAATATGTCAATTCATTATTAATAAATTAATTTCAGATTTTCCCACGGTTGATTTGTATAAAATGGCGATCAATAGCTAAAATAAATTAGTTGAATTCCCAACTTATAAGTTGATATTTTAAATTGTTATTTTTATTAAAATGAAAGGTTTTATTTGTGAATTTTGTGCCATGTGTTTTTCCAGAAATTTTAATTTAAAACGGCACATTGCAGTCATCCATCGCGGCCGGCAAAATAGTGCATCAATTTCTGACATTGTTAAAGAACAAAGAACTTTACAATGTGAAATTTCCGGTAAAAGACGTTGCGAGAAATGCAATGTCGAAGTTGAGGTTGAAAAATGGAATCAGCACATCCGAAAAAATTAGCATAAGGCAGCAGTTGGTGAAACGGTTGGTAAAAACTTGAAGATGCTAAAAAATGCATTCGGCGGCTTTATAAGAAGCTATGCATTGCAAAATAAAAATGAAGGTATATCAGATATACAAAAATTTCTCATCGATATCAAGAATGATATAACATCACTAATTTTCGACATACTTAACGAGCAAGGATCAATAAAATTTAATTTGGAACTCTTTGGCGAATATTTGAAAATTAGCAAAGGCAGCAATAAATCTGCAGAAAACTGGGCAATAGAAATGAAATCATTCATTGCAAAAAGTAAGATTATAAGGAATGAATATGAATTTAATGAAATTTTAAAAGAAATGGTCCAAGAGATTGTTGCCAAATCAGACGAGTTTCAAGAACGTGATTCCGGATGGTCATTAATAAGAATTTCCCACGTAGAAATAAATACCAATAAATATAAACCTATAAAAGGTTCAAGTTTTATTGATCTGCCTGATTTTATAAAGAATAAAAAAGCTTGTATTAATGTGCAAAATGAGGATAAATTTTGCTTTAAATGGGCGATAATATCAGCTGTTTTTAATCTCGATAACAGAGATAATCCTTATCGTACTGCCTCATATTGTATCGAAGACATATCAAATTCGCAAAATCAAATTGAGAAAGAAAATGCATTGATAAAAGAACTGAATTTTGGCGATATGTGCTTCCCCATTAAACTTCAAGATATAAAAATATTTGAAAAATTAAATCAAATAATAAGTGTGAATGTTTTCGGATATGAGGAAAAACCCAACAATAAATTTGATATAACAGGACCATTTTATTGTACAAAAGAAGAAAAATCATTCCATGTCAATCTTCTGATTATAGAAAAAGATGGCCGCTCTCATTTCGTATGGATAAAAAGTTTATCAAGACTTTTGCGAAGTCAATTAACTAATTTTACTACAACACTTTTTTTCTGTAACGCTTGTCTTCACCATTTTAATAATGAACGCGCATATACAATTCATAAAGAAGAATGCGGAAAAGTTGTATCAAAATTACCTAAATTGGAAGATGCATTTATCGAGTTTAAAAATTATGAAAGAGCCCAAATTGCACCTTTCGCATATTATGCAGATTTCGAATCAGTGTTAGAACAAATATCTACTTGCGCCCAGAATCCTGAGAATTCATCAACAACAAATATTAATTTACACAAACCATGTGCATACGGATTCTATCGGAAAAGTTCTTTTGATGAGAATGAAAATAAATTTATTTCATATACAGGTAAAAATATATATACATTGCTCAAAAAGTTTTATATCGAAATACTAATTTATATTTTTTTTTTGTTTAGGTGAAGATTGTGCAGACAAATTTATATCGGATTTAATAGAAGACACTAAAGCAATTTATTAAAAGTTTTATCAAAACCCAAAGAAAATGAGTCCTCTAACAGCTGAAGAAGAAAATAGTTTTTCAACGAATAATATTTGTCATATATGTAAGCATATAATTTTAAGTTCTAGATATAAGGTAAGAGATCACTGTCATTTTTCGGGAAAATTTAGAGGTCCAGCGCATAACTCATGCAATTTATCATATCGGGTACAAAACTTCTTTCCGGTTTTTTTTCATAATCTATCAGGATATGATTCACATTTATTTATCGTGGCTCTTAGCAAGCAAACTTCTAGAATAGATATTATCCATCAAACTAAAGAACGGTATATATCATTTTCAGTAAGAATTCACTTGGATAGCAATCATAGCTATGTTATAAGATTTTTAGATTCAACGCGTTTTATGCCTGAAAGTCTAGACACTCTGTCAAAAGATTTATCTGACTCGGACTTTATAACAACAAAATCGGTTATAAAAGATGCGGAAAAAATTAATTTGCTAAGCAAAAAAATACCATTCCCGTACGAATACCTTACTTCTTTTGAAGTGTTAAATGAAGAAAAATTGCCGCCCATTAATGCGTTTAATAACAAATTAAATGACAAATCATGTACTTCGGAAAAATATGCAATAGCTCAATGCGTTTGGGAAAAATTCGATTGTAGAAATATTAGAGAATATATGATGACATATCTTAAAAGCGATGTGCTACTCTTAACGGATATTTTCGAATGTTTCAGGCGCACCTGTCTAGAAAATTATGAGTTAGATCCGTGTCATTATTACACAGCTCCAGGTCTTTCGTGCGACGCTATGTTAAAACTAACCGGAATGAAATTAGAACTTCTTACCGACATTAATATGCTAAACTTTTTAAAAAAGGGATACGCGGGGGTTGCTCTCTTAGACATTCTAGAGCTAATAATCAGCATATTGGAGAACGGGATCGTAGCAAAAAAAGTAAATATATGACATATCTAGATGCTAATAATTTGTATGGGTGGGCTATGTCTCAACCTCTACCTTATGGAGGATTTTCTTGGATAGAAAATGCTAATGAAGTTTTGCTTACAAAAATAAATAGCCTCCCACATGAATCTGATGAAGGATATATTTTAGAAGTGGATCTCGAATATCCCGAAAATCTTCACGATTATCATAATGATTTGCCTTTCGCTCCAAAAAATCAGTGCATTAAAAATAAAACTCCTAAATTAATCGCTGATTTAAATAAAAAAGAAAAATACATTATCGATTATAGAGTTCTTCAACAATGTATAAAAACGGTTTAAAATTAATATATATTCATAGAGCTTTAAAGTATAATCAATCACGCTGGTTAGAAAAATATATAGCCATAAATACCGCATTTAGAACTGCTTCAAAAACCGTTTTCAAGAAAAAAAATTTCAAACGTATGAATAACGCAATTTATGGTAAAACTATGGAGAATGTTGAGAAACGAGTAGATGTAAAAATCGTAACTGATTGGGAAAATGGAAATGGTAGGAGCATTAATGCGCGTTCTTTAATGTCTAAATCGAATTTTCATAGCGTTGCAATTTTCTCTGAAAATATGGCTGCTATCCAATTAAAAAAATCGCAAATCATTTACAATAAACCTCTCTATATTGGCTTTACCGTTCTAGAGTTGTCGAAACTAAAAATGTACGATTTTCATTATTCTTACATGAAACCGAAATTCGGGGAAAATATTACTTTAAACTATATGGATAGCGATTCATTCATATATACTATTCTTACGGAAAAATTATATGCAGATCTTCTTGACGATATTAGAGAAGAGGATCCATTAAAACTTAAGTTTGATACGTCTGATTACCCTACAAATAATAGATTCCACATTCCGCTAAAAAATAAAAAAATTATAGGTCTCATGAAAGACGAAAACAATGGAGAAATAATGACTGAATTTATTGGGCTTAGAAGTAAGGTATATTTTATTGAAACAGACAATAACGATCAAACAAAAAAAGTTAAAGGTCTTTTATTCCTGTATGATCTAACAACTGTTCGTCTACTGAGTGTATTGTATCAGATTGTGCTAAATTTGATTCTAAATCAGTTTCTTCGTTTATTTTCTCTACTTTTTCTAATCTACTTAAATAATCAGCTACTTTATTCTCTTTACCTTGTAAATATTCTATTTCATAATTATATTCTTGAAGTTTTAATAACCATCTTTGATGTCGTTGTGAAAATTCTTTACCTTTATATTTATTATTTAAATATTTAATTGGTACATGGTCAGTCACAATTTTAAATTTATTTCCATATAAATACGGTCTAAAATAGTTTACAGTATATATGATTGCTAGAAATTCTTTATCTGTGGTGCTATAATTTTTTTCGTGATTATTCAAAGTTCTCGATACGTAGCAGACTGGATGTCCTTGTTGTGACAATACTGCTCCTATTGCATAATCGCTGGCATCAGTTGTTACTGTAAAAGGTTTGTCATACTCTGGAAATTTTAAAATTGGATGTGATACAATTAAATGTTTTAAATTTTCAAACGATTCAATATATTGAGGATCATTTCTATTAATTTTACTTCCTTTTTTCAAGTATTTAATCATTGGATAAGCTATTTTTGAATAGTCCTTCATAAATTTACGGTAGTATCCTGTTGCTCCCAAAAATCCTTTCAATTTCTTTTCTGTTTTTGGTATTTCTAGTTCTTCAATAATTTTAATTTTTTCTGGGTTTGGTTTAATTCCATTTTTTGTGAGAATATGGCCAAGAGACTCGGTATCCTTTTTCATAAAGCTGCATTTATCTATTTGAATTTTTAAATTGTGTTGTTGAAGTCTTGATAAAATTTTATTTAATGATTTTTCATGTTCTTCTATTGTGGTTGAAAAAATTAGTATATCGTCTAGATAAACTACACATATTTGATTTATATATTCTCTTAAGATTTCATTCATCAATCTCTGGAATGTTGCAGGAGCATTTTTTAATCCAAACGGCATCCTTCGATATTCATATAAACCTGATGGAGTGACAAAAGCTGTTTTTTCAATATCCTTTTCTGACATAAGTATTGCTAAATCTATCGTACTAAAATATTGGGCTTTTCCCAATTTATCTAATATACTATCAATATTTGGTAACGGATATTTATCATCAAGTGTTACTTAAATTAGTCGTCTATAATCAACAACAATTCTAAATTTTTGTTTACCGGAATTATCC
This sequence comes from Rhamphomyia laevipes, assembly GCA_963920725.1. Classification (NCBI taxonomy): domain Eukaryota; kingdom Metazoa; phylum Arthropoda; class Insecta; order Diptera; family Empididae; genus Rhamphomyia; species Rhamphomyia laevipes. The sequence goes on from OY987255.1 coordinate 103,723,756, forward strand.
TTTTTTTTCGGTACAACTATTATTGGTGAACTACACCCAAAAAAATGTTACTAAACTCACTGTAATATATGTAAATGTACAAGCAAAACAATTAGTAGTGGTGTACAATTAAATGTTACACTTACTATAACTACGTTATTCCAAATAATCATGTTCGGTGTTATAGCATTATTTTTGTATTACACATATTTATTATAGATGTCTGTGGTATTGAAATATATTGTAATTATTATAGAATAGAAATATGTTGCCCATACAAACCCATATTATTATAATCAGTAACTACAGCTTTCTGCAGAGCGACAAAAATGTGTTTAGGTAAGAGTTATAAATCCTATTTGTGCTACTCTACATTCTTATCATGCTTAAAAAAACTTCATGCATTTTTACCAGGAATATATTATTTTCATATGATATTTAGAAAGACTTATAACAGCTCGTCATACTACTTCCTCTACCATGTTTTCCTGTAGCGCCAACAGTAGAATTAGTTATCGAATCATGTTAATTCTAAACAGAGACAAGTTAGTTAACAGAAATATAAGGTGATAACAGAGTATTAACAAAAATGAAAATAAGTTGAAGTATTACACATTCCTTTTATGGGAACATGTATATCCTCATGTTTTAAATTATAAGTTTAGTACGAACGCGTTCGCACGTGATGGAGTTTAATCCAATTTTTAGTCAAATTTTGAGTTTAAAAAATAAAGTTTTTAGTATTTATCCGAACTTAGTGAAAGTTTCAAATTCATTTAGAAGACTGCAAGATTTTGAGGAATTGCTACAAGAAGCAATTGACCTAAAATTACAGTTGTGTCTTTTAAAAAAAATTAATTGGTACAATTCTATTTTGGAAGACAAAATAGAATTTTATTTTACATTATTAAGAAAAGTTGAAGTGCGACTGACAAAGGCAATAACTTATATTGACGACGCATTAGATTTCGAACCAGAAGACTCTACTTCCGATTTAGAATTAGACCTAATAGCACCTACGTGCTTTGATTTTATGGAACTGGAATTTATTGATACTGCATTACATTCATAATTAGCAGAATTCCAAAAACTACAGCGGTAAAAACAATTTATTAAAAAAACTAAATTTTGTTAAAGAATTTTATAATTGCAGTCACAGCAGTAATATTTTACAATTACAGTAGTAGAATTTTTTCCGTATACCTATAGTTTACCGCAGCTACAGCAGTAAAACATTAAAACGGTAAATTTTTTTTAGTTTTAGTTTCTGTCAAACGTTTATTGGAATTGTTTCAGCAAAATTAAAATTTTAATTAAGAAAAAATAGTTTTTTTTTAATTTTTTTTTTATACAGTGATTTCGTTCAGTCAAGGAGAAAGTTCAAGTGGCTCTGAAGCAAGTGTTTTTGTTTCAAATATTGAAGAAGACTTAATTTTTTTGAACGGCGAGGGAAGTGCATTATTTGTTTTATTTTGAAGCCAGTTTTAAAATGTTTAAATAAAAAGGATTTATCAACGCAATTGTCGGCTGTTTCTGTAGACTTTTTGTACGTCAAAACAAAGTACATGAAACATGGAATGATTGGAGGAGATGACAGGAAAAAAATTGCTGATTTAATTTTTAATTTTTTATTAGCAAAGTGGCCAGCCAAAAGGTATATAGATTTTAACATAAAAGTGCATTCTTGAAAATATTCGCCAGCAAATTTATTACAGGTTTCAAAAAAACGAGTTTATTAGACTTGTGAAACTAGTGACGGAAGTATTCCCAACTGAACATATATCCATTTGGTATATGCCCTCAAAAGGTGGTTTAAATTCTAAAGGCAAACTGTACACCGCATATTGTCATTACCACCAGTTGCTAATCGATTGTGAATTAGCGAAAAAGATTTCAAGGCAAAAAACAAAAAATCTGGAGAATTTTAATGGTAAAACTATTTCAATATTTTTTTAAAACCCTCTTTCTACACAGGCAAACTTCACTGTCATGACAGTTGCAAGAAAATATAAAATATTGTATTGACTAACAAATATTTATTCTTCTTGAGAAATTCATTCTTGTAGCTGTTATGCCAGTGCACCTTGCTCATGTATGGATGCAGATTGTCTGTATTATAAAATTAATGTTCTATTTAAAAAATTTATTCAGATCTAGAGTTTACCGATTTTTCTGCAATTGAAGCCAATGAAAGAGTGCAACTGCCAGAAGTGTTTAAATCTGACTGGATTTCATCTTTTAAAGTACGTCGCAAAGAAATTTTGGAGTCGAACTTTATACTTCAAGATTATTGCAAAAAATATACCTGTCTTTCAAGAGAAGATATTTTTGAAGAATTTGTAAGAAAGTTTTACATTAAACCATATTATGAAATACAATATTATTTATAATGCATGTAATAGATTCTGTTGGATGCAACATCTATATTTTCCAAATTTTCTGAAATAAGAAATATATCATACTTTAAAGAGGCTGCAGAGTTTATTGTGCAAAAAATACAAATATCAAACATAGAAGCACTAAAAAAACTACGAACATTCATCAAATTAAACAACCAAAGTAGGTATTTTGAAAGAGAACCACATTAAAAAAAGTAATTTCTGTTTCAATTGATTGACGCAAATATTGTTCGTGTCGTTGCCGTTAACTTTTTGAGTGCGACAGTTCTTGAATATTACTTATATTTTAATTAAAATCACTTAAATAAAATCTTTTTACAGAATCATATGAAATTATATCATTTCTTGGACTGCCATTTTTATTGAATAACCCAAATAAAAAATCATTGTGTGCTAATAAGGCCAAAGGATTTAGACCATCAAAACAGATGGTACAAGATTCTTTTGTTAAATTATTTGAGGTAAGTTATTGTTAAAATTATTTAATTTTATCGTTTATATTCTAAAGTTTTTTTTACAAATATGTAATAATTTGTTAAATTTCAGACTAAATGCTGAGAACTTTTATAAGGACAGACGTGTTACATCACAACCTTTTATGGTTTTAATTGGAAGATTATCGGATCCAGACGAAGTAATTGCACGAATATATTTTTTAGATAGGGAATTTTCGTTTAAATCTCCAATACGTGCCTTTGATTTTTTATATAAAATTTATATAGTTTTTAATTTAGAATATCCTATCGAATCCAATCACATATTCTTTTTTTTCAATCTGGTATATATAATTATTCAACTGATCATGATGACAAATATAACTCGCCTGACATTCAAGCTTTTATAAATGAATTAAATCTGCTAATTAACAAGAAAGTTTTATTATAAAATATTTAATTTTTCGTATTATTATTTTTTTGTATAAATTGCTTTAAGTTATTATTATTTTTTGTATGAATTGCTTTAATTTTTTATAATGCAGTGTTACAAGTCTGAATGTAAATTTGTTTTTGCAAAAGAAAATGTGATTGATTTCGTCAAACATTTAAGAGAAACACATAATGAAATTGAATATAAATGTATATCTCTTAATTGTCAAATGATTTTTGAAAATTATAAATGCTATTATAACCATTTAAGACGTCATTTAAATGAAGCCAATTCACAATCAAATATATTACAAAATGATAATGTCATTAGAAGTTGTAGTCCTAGTATTGAAAATTTGTATGAAATTGAAGTTGAAGAACAAGCAACAGAAAGTTTAGATATTCGCAATGAATTTTTATTTATGAATGAAAAATCAAGAATTTTAAGTTCTATTAAAAAATTTAGAGAAGATTTTCTGAAATTAATTCTAAAACTCCTGAGTTATGAGGAAATACCTCGAAATAAAATTCTTTTTGTAATTACTAATATATGCCAGCAAAATTTATTTTTGATTAATTTAATAAAAAACACATTCAATCAAAATTTAGATACGCAGATCTTAAATTTTTTGGACTTATTAGATAATATTATTTCTACAAACTTTAACTTTTCTGAACACATGTTAATTTCATATTTAAAAAAAATGAATATATATATTGAACCCAGAGAAATTTTATTAAATAGTATTTCGGATATAGTTACAAAAGACACAAGACAAGTTGTAATTAAAAAAAAGTTTTCGTTTTTAATAATACCACTAACAGCCACATTTGAACTATTACTATCTAAGGATCGTTTTTTGATAGATTTGGTAAAATATATTAATTATTTAGATAATTTGGATTGTGTTCATAACATAATACAATTATCTCTGTGGAAAAATAAAATTCAACAACTTGGTAACCAACCAGATATATTGTATATTCCATTGTGTGTTTACCAAGACGAATTTGAACCATTAAATGCTCTGGGGGCGCATAATACAGCGTATAAAGTAAACGGAATATATGTAAACATATGTTGCTTACCACCCCATTGGCGATCAAAAGTAGACTTTGTATTTTTATTTGCTTTAGTTTTTTCCGGTGATATGTCAAAATATGAAAATTTAATTTATTCGCACGTTAATGATGAGTTAAACAAATTACAGCAGCTTGGTATTAAAATTAACCATGAACAATACTAAATATGCTAAATTTATACCTATTATATTTTCCGGTGATAACTTGGGAGTGCATGTTACAATGGGCTTTTCTGCATGCTTTACATCTAATATCCTTTGCAGATTCTGCTATGCTAATAAAGCAGAGCGTAAGTGTATGATTGTGCAAAATAATTCGCAAATGCGGACCAAAGAAAAATATTGTGAAGATTTATTGAAAAATGATTCTCATTCGACCGGAGTAATAAAAGAATCTCCATATCGTGGTATAAAAGGCATGCACTGCCTAGATAATTGGTTCGTAGATGTTATGCATGATATTTTACAAGGTGTTGGTCATTATGATATTAGTCAGTGTTTGTTGAAATTTATTACAGACAAACTTTTCACTCTAGAACATTTAAACACCAGTATTCAAAATTTTGATTGGCCATCCGGTAACAATAAACCTGACATTATTGGTATTCACAATTTAAAAGCAAAACATCTAAAAGTCTCTGCATCAGAGATGATGGGTCTTATTCTTTACTTACCTCTCATAATTGGAGATATACTTCCAGAATATGAACTTAATGAATACAATCTTATATTAAAGCTCAAAGAAATATTGATGATATGTCTACAAAAATATTATGTACCAGGTACTTCGGAATATTTCAGAACTCTAGTCGAAGAGCATCATTCCTTATATATTAGTTGCTTTGGCCCTACACTGAAATATAAACATCATTTGCTCACTCATTATCCGGCGGTAATGGAAAAAGTTGGTCCTGTGTCATTATTTTGGTGTATGAACCAAGAGAGCAAACATAAAATTTTCAGAACAATTTATGATGCCATTGAGTGTAGAAAAAACCTATTAAAATCTTTTTCAATCCGCAATCGAATAAGTTTCTCCAATTTTTTAATATCTGATTTCCACGATAAAAGCATACAATTTAATAGAACTCCAAAAAAGATTACTACCGACGAAATTAATGTAAAATATAGTCTGTGTTTTAGTAATCGTAATACTTTCAACGTTATCCCCAAAATTGAATACATTGGAAAAGTGTATAAAATTAATTCTGTAGTGCAAATTAGCAAATACAAAGACGACGATTCTCCAGAATTTGCCACAATTCAACTTATTCTTGAGAAAAATAATATTTTTTTTTTATTTGTAAATTACTAGAATCTATAGGTTATAAGTCACGTTATTTAGCATACGAGATAAAAGTTCTTAATCAATACAAATTTATAAGATTACACGAATTAGTAGTTAACGCAACATCTAAAATTACAATGCTCGGAAGTGGCAAGACTTTTGTGAATTGGCTTCTTTAATTTTCCATCGAAGTTATCCTTAATTAATTAATATAAGCTAAACCAAATTATGACAATAATACAAATTGTTTATATAATTATTATTATTATTATTATTAATAGCTTGTTACACCCTTTATACATATTTACAAAAAAAGTATAATATAATTCAGTTTATAAATTCAATTTTAAGTTTATAATTCATTTTTAGTTTAAATCTTTAATGATTTGCAAAATTTTATATATATAATTTAGATTTTAAATTTTAAATTTAATTTTAATTCAATTTCAAATTTTATTAAATTAATTAATTTGGGTAAAAGCCTCCCCCAGACTTTTCCATTCATTTTTATTTATTGCTTTATCTTTCCATTGGCTACACGAAGTTGATATATCATCTTCCCATCTCTTTCGTTGTCTGCCTACTCTTCTTTTTCCTCTAGGCTTCCAGTTCGTTATTATAGATGTCCATCTGTGATCACGTAATCTTGCAACATGTCCTGCCCATCGCCATTTTAGCTCCTTAGATCGATGTACCACGTCAACTACTTTAGTTCTTTGTCTAATTGTTGTATTTTTTGTTCTGCTAAGACGGCTTATTTGTAATGCTGCACGTTCCATCGACCTTTGACATACCTTTAATTTTTCGTTATTGCGAGTCGTGAGTGACCATGTCTGTGCTCCATAAGTTAAAACCGGTAATATTGCTGCATCAAATATGTATTTTATGTTTTCATTTGATATGTTGTTGTTTAATAGTTTTTTAATACTCCAAAATTGCTTCCACGCGTTTGTAATCCTTCTATTGACTTCTTTATTTTGTCTTTCATCAAAGGACATTAATTGGCCTAAATATACAAAGTCTTCTACTTTTTCAATAACTTCCCCATCTATTCGAACCTCTGGTAAGTGTAGATTAGAAATTATTTTTGTTTTTAGCTTATTAAGCTTTAATCCAACTTGCTCGCTTTCTTCTTTTAGTTCTGTAATCATTTTAATTACTTCATCAAAATTTTTGCTAAATAATGCGATGTCGTCTGCAAAACGTAGATTATTTAAAAATTCATTATCTACTTTAATACCAACTTCAGCATTATTCCAACTAAGTTTCTTAAAAACTTCTTCTAGCACGGCTGCAAATAGACTTGGAGATAGTGGATCACCTTGTCTTACACCTTTATTCACATTAAAATACTCTCCTTCATTCTCCAGCATTATTTTGGCTTTGCAATTATTATAAATATTTTTAATTAAGCGGATATATTTATCATGTATATTATGATTTTTTAATGCTCTCCATATAAACACATGTTCTATACTATCAAATGCTTTGAGGTAATCGATGAAAGTAATAATAGTTGGTAGCTGATATTCTGAACTTTTCTCTAAAATTTGGTTTACGCTGTGTAGATGGTCGGTAGTTGAATAACCAGATCTAAATCCTGCCTGATCCTTCGATTGATTTGCTTCCACAGATACTTTAATTCTTTCTAAAATGCATTTTGCAAATATTTTATATAATGTAGAAATTAAACTTATAGGACGGTAGTTATTTATATCATTTTTATTTCCTTTTTTATGAATCAGTATTATAGTTGATAGTTTCCATTGGTATGGTATGTTTTCTGAGATAATGATTTTGTTGAAAATATTGGTTAATAGTGGTATGATATTATCACTACAATACTTTATATATTCAGCGTTTATATTGTCATTTCCAGCTGATTTTTCATTTTTTAGCTGCTTAACAGCTCCTAATATTTCTGTTTCTGTTAGTGGTGGAATGTCGGATGTATCATTTAGTTCTGGTGATAATTCTTCTATTTGTTGTTCTGACAATGTTGTTGTGTATAGGTTTTTGTAGAAATTTGTAGCCACTTTTAGTATATCTTTTCTGTTAGTATTTTTGGTGTTATTTGTGGATAGTTCTTCTATCCATCTTTTGCCTTCAGTGAAATTTTTTTTAATTTTTTTCAATGATCTTGTATTTTTTAGTGTTTCTTTTATTATATTTTCTTTATATTGTTTAATGTCTTTTTTACTTTCTTTCTTGATTTGTTTACGAATACTTTTTAATTCTTGTTTTTCATTTTCTAGAAGGAATTCTTTTGCTCTTAGTTCTTCTCTTTTTTTAATAAGGCTTAACGTCAAAACCGATAATTTATTGATTTTAGTTTTATTGGTTTTTAATATTTTACCAGATGTAGTAATAACTTTTTCTATAGAGTTATACAGATTCTGTATATCTTCCTCTTCGTTATTTACTAGATTTCTTGTATTTTCGACTACTGTTTGAGAATATCTAGCTAGTAATTCAGGTTGAACTTGTGTAAATAGTGTCTTGGGCTCAGATATTTGTCTTCTTTTTATAACATTGATGATAAATTTACCCCTAATCATTCTATGGTCTGAATCAAATTGAAAGTTATTTAATACTGACACATCATTAATGTTTTCTCTTTTGTTAGTTAATATTAGGTCAATTTCATTCTTTGTGTTACCATCTGGGGATTTCCAAGTCCATTTATTGTTGTCTTTCTTTTTAAAAAAGGTATTCCCTACTAGTAAATTGTGTTGCCAAATCCATTGTATTAAACGTTCACCTCTTCTATTTCTGGTACCATATCCATATTTACCCATAATTGCTTCTTCATTACTTTCTTGAAAACCTACTTTACTGTTGAAATCTCCCATTATAATCATATAATTACTATGGATTTTATGCATTGTTTCATCTAGTTTGTCATAGAATTTCTCTAAAATATCATCAGTAGCATTTTCTGTTGGTGCATATACCTGTATTATTGATATTTCTGTGGTATCAAATTTGAGTTTGAGAGCGATAATTCTTTCATTTACTGCAATAAATTCTACGATATTATTTTTAAGATCTTTATTAATAAGAAAACCAACTCCATAGATACCCTTCGTTTCTCCTTTGTAACATAATATTGTACCATTTGTTCTTTCAATGATTTCTTGCCCATATCTTCTAACTTCGGCTAGTCCTACTATATCCCATTTTATTTTACTTAAAGCGTTATCGATTTTTTCTAGTTTCTCTTCACTAGCTAATGATCTTGCATTATACGAACATATATTTAATATTTGATTATTTTTATCATTGCAAATTGCATTATTTATAAGGATTTTTTTATTTCTAGATATATCTTTATTCATACTTTGTATTATATTTACTTTTTGTTTACTTATGTTTGTATTAATTGATTTTTCTTGTTTATTTTCATTATCATTATTATAATCATTATTATATAATAAGTTTGGGGGGTATTGACCAAAATTTCCCACGGTGGTCAACCGGGTTGGGAAATATATTTTCGTTTTAATCTTATTCGTTGTGTTATTTTCATTTGCCTGGTTATCATCGGTATTTACTGTGTTTAAATTATTTACTTGCTATTTATTTGTTGAATTTCTACTTGATGTTGATATATTTTGATTTGTAATACTATTCAACAAGGTTGTTGTGTTGGTATTTTGCAATGGTGCTCCATTAGAATCAATAATATGTATTTTTGATTTTTTAGTACTTTGGTTAATATTCATAGTGTAATTTTCAGTTGTATCTTCTTCAAATGATCTCTGTCGTTTCTTTTTTTCTTCGTTGTAATAATTTTCGCTTATTTCATTTATTTTTTCCAATGATAATGCTCCATTCTGCGTGATAATCTCGCCTTTGTTTACTTTTGCTTCCAGTCCCTGTTCCTTTAATATTTTGGTGACTAATCTAAGTTTCTTTCTATTTTCTGAAATTTCCTTTGGGAGGTCATCACCGAATATAATTTTTTCAGGTAAATCGCGTAAGTTATATTTGTTGTTCATTATCATTTCTTTTTTCCTAAGTGTAGTTATGCCCATTATAATTGGTCTTGTTTTTCCTTTTTTAATTCCCAGTCTATATATGAAATCAATTTCATTTACTGTAAAATCTACCCCTAACACTTTTGTGATTAAGTCTATAATAGTAGCTTCTAGTTCAGCTTTATTATTTTCGGTTTCTTTAAGATAATGTATTATTATATTCCTTTTTTTTAAATCTCTTTCATTTTTTATTATCCTTTCTTCCATTTGTGTTTGTTTCAATTTTATTTCTTTTATTTCTGAATCAACATAAATGTTCCTTGAATTTATATTATCATTGACTAATTTGAAATTTGCTTCCATATCGATTTTAAGTCCAGCTATTGCTTCTAATATTTTTGCTTCATTCATTTTAATTTTAACTTATTTAATTATGTATCTTATTTACTTAATTTATTCGCCTGTATATATGCAGAATAATTTATTAATTTAAATATTTGATTTTATTAATGTTGGAACTTATTTATTAGTGGATTCAAAATTTTCATGTATATTATAATTAACGCCTAGAAATATGTTATTATATATACATATATTTTTTAGTTAATATTCAATCCAGTTTTTCATAATATATGTACGTACTATAATAATTTTCAAATCTTTTCTTTTATAATAATGATTTAAGTATAATAAGTTTGATGATTAGTGAATACCTATTAATATGTAATTATATATATAATCAATATAGATATTTCTTATCGATGAATTTCTGTTCTTTTAGATGGCGTTTCTTAAATATTGATAACAAATGAGTTTTTTGAAATTTCTTATCTATTAACCAAATAAGTTGTAGTTCTAGTCCAATTTTTTTTTTTTTTTTTGTATTTATGAATTTTTAATATTTTTGTTGTCCTTTTCTCTTTCTTTTATTTCTATCAGTTGGACTTTGAACTTTTATTTTTGTTATTTCACAAATTTTTTATTTTATCAAATTTTAATTTATTAGATATATTACTCACTTATCTTCAATATATGTTGTTCAGAATCTTTATCTCTATCTATATTTACTATTTCTACTTTTTTACGTAGCCAACTATTGCACTTTTTCACTTTTTCAATTATCAAATTATTTTTTACCAATCTACAACAACAGCTGTCAATCCTAACTATCGTTTATATAATACATTATATTAATTATATTAGTATATTATATATAAAATACAAAATTTGTAACAATATATGTAAAAAATAAAAATTAAATTTCTTTTAAAAGTTGTTTTTATTTAAAAAAAATCTATTAGGTTTTCAGGTAGTACCAGTACTGTTTAGATTGGTAACAATTTTAACATTAAAACCTTGCAGTTACAACAGTATATAGCCATTCTGTAGTAAGAAGACTTTACGTGTTGCTCTTATACAATTATACGGAAACAGAACATGTTTAATACTCTTGCTGCAGCAGGAAATTTGTGGACACACTCAATAGAAGCATACGTACATTTAATCAGATATGCTATTGTTATTAGAATGTTTTCCGTTTTCATTAATAATTGTTTTGTTTTATGCCAAAAAGAAAAAACTGCTGTTACAAGAGAAAAAATTATTTTTATAAATTATAAAATACTGGGGCGGCTTTACTATTTTGGACCTATTGCACTGATACTCTATTGATGTTGTGCTATGATATTATAGTATTTACAACTTTTTTATCACGCTAAAATAATACAATTATGTGTGTTGGTGCAGTGGTGTTTATTTTTAGTGGGCTTTAAAAAATAATGTAGATGCTGAGTACTGCTGCCAGTTTGGTATTTTTTTTTTGGGTGTATATCTACTATTGCTTTTTCTAATTATACCTAGTTTTTCCATTTCTTCCATTTGTTTTTTAACTTCCGCATCATGCTGGGGTGGATATCTATAAAGTTTTGAATTAATTTGTTCATTTGTTGTTGTTTTTATTTCATGAACAACTGTATTTGTATTAGTTAAAATATCTCCTTCTTTATATAAAAGCTTATGATGTTTTCTCATAATTTTTTCAATAATTTATATTTCTTTTTTATTTAAATTATCTAATTGAAGATTTTGAACTTCACTTACTTCCAAAACATTTACCTCTTCTTGAAGGATTTAAGTTAGGAATGGAAGACTTACTCCATTATTCATAATAATTTCTTGATTTTCTATATTTATTACTTTAACATTTTTTTTATCCAATCCATACCAATTAACATATCATAAGGTTTTTCTAATTCCATAGCTATCCATTTAAATCTTGCATTATTTGGACATTTAAATTCTTCTGAACATAATGTTGCTACTGTTTCATTTGATTTATTTACTTCTCCTTCTATAGTACTAATACTTATTTTTTCAGAATTGATTACTTGATATTTAATTTTTGGAAATTTACTTTTATTTAATATACTAATTGTTGACCCTGTATCTATTAATGCAATATACTCATCTCCCTGTATAGTTAATAACGTAAATATTTTTCTATGATCCGAGGCTAGTTTATAAAAAATGTATCAGTTATAGCATTTGTTTCTTTACTAATATTATCTACGTCCATTGGTACAGGAGGTGTGTCGTTGTTTTGTCTAATTTGTTGTGTTCTGTTATAATAGTCATTTCTTCTTGGTTGATTGTTATTGTTGCTTCTATATTGTTGATTGTTGTTATTTCTGTATTGTTGATTATTGTTATTATTACTATGTATTTCTATATTGTTCCGATCTATTTAAATTTTGTTGGTGGTTGAAATTATTGTATTGGTGTTGTCTTCTAGAATTTTGTGGTTCGTAATAATTATTGTGTCTATTATTATTATAATTTGTATTCAATCTTTTTTCACCAGATTTATCTTTATAACCACTTTTATTCAAAAAACTAGGATTTAAATTATATAGATCTTACCCTATAAAACTATCAAGTATATCTCTAATTTCAGTTAAATTATTTTTTCTCATTATTGCATATGCTAATGGCCCTGATGCTAATTCTTTAATTTTTTGAACTAACATACCACTAAATATATTTATTATTATTTCTAGATTATCATCAAAAGCAGCATATTCTGTTATATCTTCTACAATAATTTTCACTTTGTCTACTAATTGCTTAATACTATTTACCTGTAAAGCTCCAATACTTTTTGTAATTGCCATCTGGTCCTTAGCTGGTTTAAAATGTTTTTTCAATCTATTTTTGCAATCTTCCCAAGTTTCTGGTGGACTGATATTTAATAGATTTTTGGCAGTACCTTGAATTTTGCTGTCATAAATTATTTTGAAAACTCGATTAGCTTCTTCTCCGTAATTTGCTAGAAGGCTGGTTACTGATCCAATGAAAGAAGGCAGTGTTCCAACTTCTCCTTTAAATATTGGTAGAAAGCGGATTTCTCCCTCAATTCTTGTTCTCCAGTTTTGCGGTTGGTTATTATGTGCCACTAACTGTGTTAGAGCAACTACACATTGTGCTATTTGATCTTGTGACATTTTAATATACACAAATATAAAATTATATATATATATGTATATATATTTATTTTTAAAAAAAAGTTGTAAATATTTATTTTATTTATGTGTTGTTTCTACGTAAATCACTAAATTTTGCTTTGATTTACTTCGTTTCCCACTTTTTGTCTTTTTAATAATTATTATCACTTTGTTCAATTATAATAGTTCGTTTCACTAGATCTATACTCTACGGAGATAGATCCTACCGACTGCGCCAATTATATTTTTTATAAGTATATATATATTTATTATATATATATGATTTATCGAACACTCAAAGTAATAAAAAATAGAAATTACACTTTTTTTAAAACATTTATTAAAATTTAAATTTAGATCAAAAAACACTTATTATCTTGAATTGTCATAACCAACTGATCATAATTAATATTATAAGGTTTAATGTTAATTATGATTTACAAATAAAGTGCTGACGTTTCGTCTAGCTGTTTTGTGGGAAAAAACTGATGGGAAAATAATTTTAAATAATTTTGAAAATAATTATTAATATAGAATTATTAAGCTCAAGTTACATACATTATATTTTAAATAATTTTATTTAAAATATCATGGATCCACGGCGCGATAGATTAGGTGTAGATGATATATACATAACTCGCGCATAGATATTTTTGCAACCTTGCAGTTGCAAATATTCAAAGAACCAACATAATTAAGTTATGAAATAAAGTACAGTTAGTCTGAAGTGCACAGTTGAATCGTTATCATTAACTTATAATTTCGTTTATGTAAATCGTTTTCTTATATTATATAATTAAAAAGTAATAAATAAATTTAATAATAATTTTGTGTTAAATAATACAATTTTGTGTTTTATTAATTTTTTTTTAATCCTGGAAAACCTTGAACTAAAATTGGCGCAGTCGGTAGGATATGCTAAGGATATTAAGAATAATTAAATTAAATTATTAAAATCCTCACGTTTCAACGTTTTATAGCATATCTGGAAAAAAAAAATCAAAGTGAAAATTTTTGTCAAAAGAAGTGGCAAAAATAAGATTTTATAAACAAAAATATATAATTATATATATATCCTTTTAATCAACAGAAGTGAAAAGAAGGATAAAATAGTTAATATATTATTTTTATCAAAAGAAGTGATAAATTGTTTTTATTAGCTATAAATTAAAACTGAGTGAAAAATACATTTTTTTTAATAAGAAATTAAAATAATTATGTAACACTTATTTCTCATAATTGAAGTGAAGAAAAATTTTTTTTTCAAAGAACTTAAAGGTTTAAATTAATAAATAAAAATTTAAAATAAATAAATAAATATTTATATATATATTATCATAATTAAATAAATAAATACCAAATAACTAGTGTTCAAAATATATACATTATATAAATCAATAAATAATCAATAAATAAAAATAATAGGAATCAATACATAAAAAACTAAAATTATCAGTAAAATAACGGAAGAAAAATAACCAAAAATAAACGAAAATAAATAACAAAATCTAAATCTCTAAGAAACAACGAAGAAGTAAAATACAACATCATCAATACACCATCAATAGAATCAACTAGAATTTTCATCAAAGGCGACCAATAATATTTCAAATAAGGTATGATTAGTAATATAAGCAATGAGCAATAGTGATATCGATAACTTAACGCAATTAGTAAATTCAATAACAATTAATAATAATAGAAACGAAAATATTTCTGGTAGTGCTTTTTCGCAAATAAATAATAACAGGCACAACAATTCTAATACTCCTACAAGAAACATGACCACCTTATACCTCAATATAGATCCATTAAAATACCTTCAAAAACTTCCCGAATTTTTTGGCGACTATAGAGAGTTACAAAATTTCATAAATTTAATCGACAAAGTTCATCCCATTCTGTTAAAATACGATGATCTAGGACAAAGTATATTTTCTGATTTAATAAAATCAAAACTAAAAAATAAAGCTAGGGAAGTAATAGAAATAAATAATCACGTTACTGGTTAGCTGGAAATAAAAGAAATCTTAATAAATAATTTTGCATATAGATTAAGTCTAGAAGAATTATTCGACAGTAGTGTATTTATATATGTTCTGGCTCAAAGGAAATGAGCAAAAATAATGAGCAAAATATTGAAAATAAATTCTATACTGCATACAAATAAATGAGTATTTAAAGAATTTTTGCACATCAATTATTAAGTAATTTTTACCTTAATGAAATTCGACACCGCTTTAATTTAATTAAAAATATTTATACTTAATTATAATTCAACTTCCGGTCAAGAATAATATGTAACATGATCTAAATTAATTTACTTTTCCAAAAGTATTGAGAATTTTAAGGGTCAATGAATTAATCCGGATGCAGGTGCATTAATATTGTTTTTTCACACGTTTAAAATTTAGCATAACCAGCTAATTAATTTTTTATCTGATTTAATGCAATAAAAATAATTAATTTTTTCTAATCAATATTTGTATAATTAATAATTCTGTCAATTATGCAATATTCAAACTCGATTAATTTCACCAAAAATTATTATTACCGGAAAAATAATATCATATTGCAAATGTTCTAAGGAAAAATAATCATGTTTGAACATATCTTTTGAAAAAAATGCTATTAAAGGAAAAAGCATATCATATTTCAATAAATTTAATTATAAAAATATTATTTTTCCCAATTTAATATGTCAATTCATTATTAATAAATTATTTTCAGATTTTCCCACGGTTGATTTGTATAAAATGGCGATCAATAGCTAAAATAAATTAGTTGAATTCCCAACTTATAAGTTGATATTTTAAATTGTTATTTTTATTAAAATGAAAGGTTTTATTTGTGAATTTTATGCCATGTGTTTTTCCAGAAATTTTAATTTAAAACGGCACATTGCAGTCATCTATCGCGGCCGGCAAAATAGTGCATCAATTTCTGACATTGTTAAAGAACAAAGAACTTTACAATGTGAAATTTCCGGTAAAAGACGTTGCGAGAAATGCAATGTCGAAGTTGAGGTTGAAAAATGGAATCAGCACATCCGCAAAAATTAGCATAAGGCAGCTGTTGGTGAAACGGTTGGTAAAAACTTGAAGATGCTAAAAAATGCATTCGGCGGTTTTATAAGAAGCTATGCATTGCAAAATAAAAATGAAGGTATATCAGATATACAAAAATTTCTCATCGATATCAAGAATGATATAACATCACTAATTTCCGGATGGTAAGAATTTCCCACGTAGAAATAAATACAAATAAATATAAACCTATAAAAGGTTCAAGTTTTATTGATCTGCCTGATTTTATAAAGAATAAAAAAGCTTGTATTAATGTGCAAAATGAGGATAAATTTTGCTTTAAATGGGCGATAATATCAGCTGTTTTTAATCTCGATAACAGAGATAATCCTTATCGTACTGCCTCATATTGTATCGAAGACATATCAAATTCACAAATTAAAATTGGGAAAGAAAATGCATTGATAAAAGAACTGAATTTTGGTGATATGTGCTTCCCCATTAAACTTCAAGATATAAAAATATTTGAAAAATTAAATCAAATAATAAGTGTGAATGTTTTCGGATATGAGGAAAAACCCAACAATAAATTTGATATAACAGGACCATTTTATTGTACAAAAGAAGAAAAATCATTCCATGTCAATCTTCTGATTATAGAAAAAGATGGCCGCTCTCATTTCGTATGGATAAAAAGTTTATCAAGACTTTTGCGAAGTCAATTAACTAATTTTACTACAACACTTTTTTTCTGTAACGCTTGTCTTCACCATTTTAATAATGAACGCGCATATACAATTCATAAAGAAGAATGCGGAAAAGTTGTATCAAAATTACCTAAATTGGAAGATGCATTTATCGAGTTTAAAAATTATGAAAGAGCCCAAATTGCACCTTTCGCATATTATGTAGATTTCGAATCAGTGCTAGAACCAATATCTACATGCGGCCAGAATCCCGAGAATTCGTCAACAACAAATATTAATTTACACAAACCATGTGCATACGGATTCTATCGGAAAAGTTCTTTTGATGAGAATGAAAATAAATTTATTTCATATACAGGTAAAGATATATATACATTGCTCAAAAAGTTTTATATCGAAATACTAATTTATATTTTTTTTTTGTTTAGGTGAAGATTGTGCAGACAAATTTATATCGGATTTAATAGAAGACACTAAAGCAATTTATCAAAAGTTTTATCAAAACCCAAAGAAAATGAGTCCTCTAACAGCTGAAGAAGAAAATAGTTTTTCAACGAATAATATTTGTCATATATGTAAGCATATAATTTTAAGTTCTAGAGATAAGGTAAGAGAGATCACTGTCATTTTTCGGGAAAATTTAGAGGTCCAGCGCATAACTCATGCAATTTATCATATCGGGTACAAAACTTCTTTCCGGTTTTTTTTCATAATCTATCAGGATATGATTCACATTTATTTATCGTGGCTCTTAGCAAGCAAACTTCTAGAATAGATATTATCCATCAAACTAAAGAACGGTATATATCATTTTCAGTAAGAATTCACTTGGATAGCAATCATAGCTATGTTATAAGATTTTTAGATTCAACGCGTTTTATGCCTGAAAGTCTAGACACTCTGTCAAAAGATTTATCTGACTCGGACTTTATAACAACAAAATCGGTTATAAAAGATGCGGAAAAAATTAATTTGCTAAGCAAAAAAATACCATTCCCGTACGAATACCTTACTTCTTTTGAAGTGTTAAATGAAGAAAAATTGCCACCCATTAATGCGTTTAATAACAAATTAAATGACAAATCATGTACTTCGGAAAAATATGCAATAGCTCAATGCGTTTGGGAAAAATTCGATTGTAGAAATATTAGAGAATATATGATGACATATCTTAAAAGCGATGTGCTACTCTTAACCGATATTTTCGAATGTTTCAGGCGCACCTGTCTAGAAAGTTATGAGTTAGATCCGTGTTATTATTACACAGCTCCAGGTCTTTCGTGCGACGCTATGTTAAAACTAACCGGAATGAAATTAGAACTTCTTACCGACATTAATATGCTAAACTTTTTAAAAAAGGGATACGCGGGGGTTTAACTCAATGCTCTCTTAGACATTCTAGAGCTAATAATCAGCATATTGGAGAATGGGATCGTAGCAAAAAAAGTAAATATATGACATATCTAGATGCTATAATTTGTATGGGTGGGCTATGTCTCAACCTCTACCTTATGGAGGATTTTCTTGGATAGAAAATGCTAATGAAGTTTTGCTTACAAAAATAAATAGCCTCCCACATGAATCTGATGAAGGATATATTTTAGAAGTGGATCTCGAATATCCCGAAAATCTTCACGATTATCATAATGATTTGCCTTTCGCTCCAAAAAATCAGTGCATTAAAAATAAAACTCCTAAATTAATCGCTGATTTAAATAAAAAAGAAAAATACATTATCGATTATAGAGTTCTTCAACAATGTATAAAAACGGTTTAAAATTAATATATATTCATAGAGCTTTAAAGTATAATCAATCACGCTGGTTAGAAAAATATATAGCCATAAATACCGCATTTAGAACTGCTTCAAAAACCGTTTTCAAGAAAAAAATTTTCAAACGTATGAATAACGCAATTTATGGTAAAACTATGGAGAATGTTGAGAAACGAGTAGATGTAAAAATCGTAACTGATTGGGAAAATGGAAATGGTAGGAGCATTAATGCGCTTTCTTTAATGTCTAAATCGAATTTTCATAGCGTTGCAATTTTCTCTGAAAATATGGCTGCTATCCAATTAAAAAAATCGCGAATTATTTACAATAAACCTCTCTATATTGGCTTTACCGTTCTAGAGTTGTCGAAACTAAAAATGTACGATTTTCATTATTCTTACATGAAACCGAAATTCGGGGAAAATATTACTTTAAACTATATGGATACCGATTCATTCATATATACTATTCTTACGGAAAAATTATATGCAGATCTTCTTGACGATATTAGAGAAGAGGATCCATTAAAACTTAAGTTTGATACGTTTGATTACCCTCCAAATAATAGATTCGACATTCCGCTAAAAAATAAAAAAATTATAGGTCTCATGAAAGACGAAAACAATGGAGAAATAATGACTGAATTTATTGGGCTTAGAAGTAAGGTATATTTTATTGAAACAGACAATAACGATCAAACAAAAAAAGTTAAAGGTATAAAACGAAATGTTGTTGATAAATTAACTAAAAATAATTTTCTTGATTGTTTATATAAACAAAAAATCTTTTACGGGGATATGATGGTTTTAAGATCTAAACTTCATAACATATACACCCAAAATTTAAATAAAATAGCTTTAAGTTCTTCCGATGATAAACGGTATATTAGGGAAGACGGTATTAGTACCTATGCATGGGGGCACTATCGAATTGACTTGGAAAATTTTTCTGCTAATGACTTTGAAATATTGTAATCCGATTATTTTTAAATTAAATATACGAAATTTATGTAAAAAATCAAAATTAAAAATAAGAAAATAAAAATAAATATTGTAAACTTAATTTAAGAAATTTATGTGAAAAAATATAAATAAAATATTTCTGTATTGTTATTTTAAAATATGTTTTTTATTTATCCATGAATTATAGTTATCATCAAAACCTAACCATTTAACAAGAACTTCATTTTTCTTACGTTTAAGAATTTTTTCTATTAAATATGCATCGCTGTGTTTGACATTCTGCAATTCTGATTCATAAAATCCTCCAGATATAATTTCATCGTTGAAATCTTTTAATAAATATGTAACTGGATAAGTATTTCTTATTTTATAAATTTTATATATTTCAGTTGACCAGTTCGGTTCATAGCCTTTAGTATATATGCCTTTATACTTTGTAATTCTAGCAAAATCGTTTATATTAAATTTCCCATTAGAAAATACTTTAGGATAATTATAAATTGTTTTTAATAAATGTTTTTCGTTTTTTAAAGTCACATTTACAGGTTTTTCTTTTATCGTTCTATGTTTCGTATTATTATATTTTTCAACTAACTCATCTAAAAATATCGTCCATTTGTAGTTTCCATTAAAGCTAAACATTTTCCACATTTTATTTTTTAACGTTCGATTAAATCTTTCGCATATTGAAGCTTTCAAATCGGTGAAAGTATGGTAGTGGTTAATTTTATTTTTATTCATAAGCTCTTTCAATTTGGAATTGAAAAATTCTTTGCCTTGGTCGGAGTGTATGTTTTTCGGCATTCTTTTTGATTTATCAAAAATGGTTTTCATGGCTTCGGCAACATCAGTTCCATTTTTCGATTTCACAGACATAGCAAAGGCATATTTGGAAAAAATATCAATCACTGTGAGCAAATACTTGTAATTATTATTGAATTTAGCATACGGTATCATTTCTACCAAGTCGATTTGCCATGTGTCATCTAGACCTTTTTGAATTACTCTTCTGCGTATAAATTTTTTTCTTACTTGTTTATGCAATTCATTTACTATATCTAATTTACTCATCTCTCGGCAATATAAAGAGCTACTAAAGTTGTTTGATTAATGAAAATATGTTATATGCTAAAATATAATCTTATAATTTTCGATATCCGTCTTTAATTTTTTTTTCATAACTGCCGGAATTTCATAACAAAGACGCATATAGTCAGCCATTTCTATTTCATCATATTGCTTAAACGGCACGTCTTTTAATTCTAGTTTCACCTTGCCGAGTTTTACACAATTTGGTATATAAACATTATAGTAGTATTCGCGGATCGCATTTCTTGTTAAAGAGCTGCATAAAAATTGGGAAATAAATGGTGAAATTATACATAAATCAGCCCATTCTTTATTGCATAACTCTATCTTTTCTACTTTGCTTTTTTTATGCTGAATATGTACTTTATCAGGGTCGGTTCTCCATTTAAATTCATAGTTGAAATTGTTTTCATCGGCTATATCTAGACGCTCCTTATTTTCCGCTGTTCCATTTAATTTAAGACTCACTATATTTTTATGCATATTTAACTTGCTCCAACTAGAATAGTTAAATCCTACATGATGTGAACCATCATGAATCCAAAGAAACGGCTCAAAATTGTATAATGGCGAATATCCCAGTCTCAGTTTTATGTTATTAATATTATATGAAATATCTATAAGTAAATTCAAACTCTTATAATATGACTTTCGCTTATCCATATTTTTTTTAGCTTTTTTAATTAATTTTGATTTTGACAATACCATTTTAAATTAATTTTTTAAATCTTTCCAGTTTAAGACTCTACAAAAAACTAAACTTTATTTAACGCTCCGTCTTTTTTTATAGAATCGCTAAAACTTTGATTGTAAATAAAAATATGAAAGTATTTGTGAGAATAAAAACTACATCATTCTTTAAAATAGTCAACTTATGCGGCATTACTTTTAGTGAATTAAGCGGCGCTACTTTTCACTTTGAATGCGATTACTTTTAAACGTCTAAAAATAATGGCATTACTTTTAGCGAACTACTTTTGACTTTGAATGCGATTACTTTTAAACGTCTAAAAATAATGGCATTACTTTTAGTGAGCTACTTTTGACTTTGAATGCGATTACTTTTAAACGTCTGCTTTTCACTTTGTATGCGATTACTTTTAAACGTCTGCTTTTGACTTTGAATGCGATTACTTTTAAACGTCTGCTTTTGACTTTGAATGCGATTACTTTTAAACGTTTGCTTTTGACTTTGTATGCGATTATTTTTAAACGTCTGCTTTTGACTTTGTATGCGATTATTTTTAAACGTCTGCTTTTGACTTTGTATGCGATTACTTTTAAACGTCTGCTTTCGACTTTGTATGCGATTATTTTTAAACGTCTGCTTTTGACTTTGTATGCGATTACTTTTAAACGTCTGCTTTTGACTTTGAATGCGATTATTTTTAAACGTCTGCTTTTGACTTTGTATGTGATTACTTTTAAACTTGTATGCGATTACTTTTAAACGTTTAAAAATCATGGGATTGCTTTTGGTGAATTAAGCGGCGCTACTTTTGACGTTTAATGGGATTACTTTTAAAAGTATAAAAATTATTCGATTGCTTTTAGTGAATTGCTTAGAGCTACTTTCGACTTTTCATGGGATTACTTTTAAACGCCTGCCCCATAAAAATCATGACATTAAAGAAGAGGCGGTCGTGAGTCAAGGGTGCGATTTTAAAAATGTTTTTTCAATTTGTGCATCCATTTACTATGATAATAAGTGGACCTTCTAGTTGCGGGAAAACGACATATTTGGAAAAACTAATTTTAAATAAGGAGTTTTTAATAGAAAATACACCTAGTAAAGTAATTTGGTGTTTTGCTGAAAGTAATTCAGTGCCAAATATTTCAAATGTTCAATTTCATAAAGGTGTGCCAGAACATTTTGAAAATTTTGAAAATCAGCCTGTTTTAATAATTTTAGATGATCTGATGATGGAAGGTTTTAATAAGCAAATATGCGAGCTATTTACAAAAGGCTCTCATCATCGAAATTTATCAATAGTGATAGTAACTCAAAATATTTTTATAAAGCTTCACATTCTAGAGATATATCATTAAATGACAAATATATTGTAATGTTTAAAAATCCTCGTGATCAACTTCAATTTCAACATTTAGCCAGACAAATATACCCTCAAGATTCGAAAGATTTGTTGAGAATATATAAAGAGGTAACTGAAAAACCTCATGGTTATTTATTAATCGACCTTACTCAGAATATAAACGATTGTCTTAGATTCCGATCGGAAATTTTTAATAAAGATTTTTGTTGTTGTTTTTGCATTATAAATGAAAATGACGAAAAACTTCTAGTTGAAAAGATTGGCGGACAAAAAGTATTTATTATACGTGCTACAGAAAGCTAAACCTAAATTTAGAAAGGCTATTTTACAAAATGCAAATACTGACGCAATTAAAGCTTTAATAGAAATAGTATACAATACATTAAATGGAAATAATAAAATTAATGAAAAAGATAAAAAATATTTCGGAAAGTATAAAAAGGAAATGCGATGCTTATCATGTCCAAAGCGAAGTTTAACTTCTAAAAGAAAAATTCTAATTCAAAAAGGCGGATTTTTACCAACTCTTTTAGCAACAATTGTTTCGGGAATAATCGGTAAAATTATCGAAAATGCATAGTAATAAAATGACTAAAATGCTGCTAATATTTCCTAATGCTTATAATCGTATAAAGACTTGCTTACAAGAAAATCCTGAAGCTGAAATCATTTCTAAAAAATTATTGCCCATTATTTATAATAATGAAAAAAGCGATCAACAAAAATGGATAGAGCTACGCCAAAATCTTTTGAAATTATCTACTTTGAGAAGAAGGGGTGAAGCGAATACAGATATGAACCAAGAAACTAAAAATTGGAAAGACAACTCTTCTCAAACTAAGTTTATATTTAAAAATGATTTTTCATCAGAAAAACAGGAAATGTTAAATGAAAGTATGAAGGAAACATATTTTGAAGATGAAAATTTTTAAGATAATCATGAACGCTTCAAAACTCCCAAGGCACCGAGAAAAAGAAATAGGAATGTTTTAGATGATACTATGGAGCCTAAAAAAAAAGAACGAAAGCATGATGATATGAAAATTATAGAAAAAGATGGGTCAGTTTATACTATTCTTTGTGACGATAATAAAAAAATTGATGATGCAGAATTACGCGAAATGATTACAAAAGCAGAACATGAAAATAAAGCTGAGGAAAACGTGTATAACTCGTTCTCGTTCTAAATCTAAAAAACAAACGGGAAATAATATTTTTTCATGGTGTAAGATTAAATAATTTTATATGTAGACATGTATATATGAAAAAATAAATGTTGTAAATAATAAAAATGTATATAAAAAAGAATTTACTTTGCTTTATTTTATAATTATATTACCACTTGTATACATCATGTCGGACACGGATTTTTTTGTTACAGTTTTAAGTAATAACTCTCTCAATATTTACTCGAATAATGTGCAATCTAATTTTACAAATTCTCTGCAAAAATGTTTGAAGCTTACAGGCGATTGGGTTGTTGGCATTTCGGAATTTTTTTTAAATGAGCTCAATATGGATTCAACTTTTTCCAGAAAAACAATTATCCGGCAAGTGTCTCACCTTCTAAACATTTCTTTATGAACACGCAAGCGCGATCGCAAAATGAGGATAGTAAAAATAAGGAAATAAACAAAGAAACTGAAGGCCTCATTATAAATAATTTTCAGATACTTGAAATGATAATTCCTCTCATAGGCTCAATTGAAAGCTTAACAAATCATTTAAAAATAAAAAAATAAAAACATAATGTGGTTGGTCATATTTTCGTTTATAGCGATATTATAAAACCTAGATTATTTGGCAGTCAATTTATAAGATGTTTACGAGTCCTGCCAGTCAATGGGTCGCAACAGCATATTAAATTTGATAGAATCGAGTACTCGCCAATAGAAATTTCATCTATTCCAAGTATTTCATTATTGATAGCAGATGACTTGGGTAGAAAAGTCGATTTCAAAGCTAGTTCGACGCCGATATTTTGCACATTACATTTTAAGAAATTAGGAACTATATTAGGAAAATGCCCGCTTAAAATTTCTTCATTCTGTACTCAACCATGGAAAAAGTATACACAAATTATTATATAAGTCAAATTGGTGGCGGCACGCATGACATGGGAGATGTGTACGCTATCCCGAGAGTTATCCAGTCGGGTAGAGGGAGTGTCGGAGCTTTTTTCTCGGGAATTTTTAAATATTTGAAACCATTGTGGCAATCGGGTATCTCAGCATTAAAAAATCAAGCAATTAAATCGGGAAAGGCTGTTTTAGAAGATATTGGTAGTAGACCCATAACTGAAATTTTAAAACATCAAAGTGTTGCAGCTGTAAATGAGCTGAAAGAAAAAGGTATAAAAAAGCTAAAAAAATATGGCTCAGTCGGGGTCCGGATAACGTATAAAAAAGAAAACTTTGAAAGCTAAAACCCAGTCTTTGACTAGCAGCAAAGGAAGACATATATCAAAATTAAAAAAATTTCTAAAACATCGTAATAAATCAGATATATTTACAAAATAAAAATAGATAGATATGGCAGCACATGTAGAATGCATGAAAAGCGAATTGGACCTATTTTCGCCATTACCTATTCAATCCAGTGTTTTACGTTGTGAAGAAGTTCCTTTTAGCCCCATTGCATCTTTAGATAATGCCAGTTCTATCGAATTTGTATCTTTGGGAAATGGCGAAACTTATAGAGATATTTCAAATATACATTTAAGAATGGTTCTACAAATTAAAGGGGGAAATGAATCGAAATTGGCTGATCCAAAATCGATTACCTCAAAAGTCGGCGTTGTGAATAATATTTTGCATTAGCTTATTCGAAATTGCATCGTATCTTTAAATAATATGCCAGTATCACAATCGGATAATAATTACCATTACCGAGCATACATAGAAACACTTTTAAATTATGGATCTGATGCGTCACAAACTCATCTCGAGTCTTCTGGATGGTTTTTAGATACGGGAAAAGTTAATTCTATTATACGTAAGGAAAATCCTGGATTAGATAAAAGAAGAGAATTATTTAAAGAAGGCAATAAAGTCGAGCTTATGGGAAAAATTCATGCGGATATATTTAATCAGCCAAAATATCTATTAAATAATGTCGATTTGAAAGTTACTTTAAATCTAGAAAAACCTGATTTTTGCTTAATGGAGGCTGCGACTGGTGAATCATCAATAAAAACTCTTGAAGCAACTTTATACATAAATCATATAACTCTGAATACCGATATTTTACTAGCGCATCACAAAGTTTTGCAAACTAGAAATGCGATTTATCCGTACAAGCGAGTCGAAGTAAAATCTTTTACTTTACATCCCGGAAGTCATTCATTAGCGCTTGATAATGTAGTTATTGGTCAGTTGCCTAGTTTATTAATATTTTGCATGGTTTCTAATAAAGCTTATTCTGGTGAAAGAGCAGAAAATCCATTTAATTTTCAACATTACAAGTTGCAACGGTTTAACTTGGCTGTTAATGGAGTTCACATACCTTCTCAGCCTCTGGAATTTGATTATAGTAATAGTAAAAATATTATTAGTACTAGAGGCTATCACACAATATTCAGAGGTACTGGAATTCATTATGATGATAGAAGCCATCAAATTAGCAAAAAGTTGTTTGATAATGGTCATTTTTTGCTTGCATTCGATCTTACTTCAGACCATTCGAACAATTCACACTGCTCGAGTTTATTAAATCAGGGCACTGTGAAAATAGAAGGACGTTTCCATAGCGCTTTGCAAGAGGCCGTAACATGTCTTGTATATTGTGAATATGATGCAATTCTCGAAATAGATCAAAATAGGAACATTCATCAAAGGTTATAAAGAACTGTTTTCTTCACACATCAATCAATATGATGGATAATTTAGAACTCACCCGTGCTCTTCTAAAAAATCGATGCACCAAAAAATATTTTCAGGGAGTTTTTCCAGCTGATCAATTATCACTTAAAATAAGAAAAAAACCGGCTTTAATAATTGCAAATACATATCCGGCATCAAAACCTGGCATGCATTGCGTCGCTTTTTATTTTAATTCAAAAGGAACAGCGGAATATTTCGATTCATTGGGAGAGATGCCATCAAATCAGCAATTTCTAGAATTTTTGAAAAACAACAGTAAAACATTTTCAGGAAGCTCAAAAAGATTGCAGGGGTTTTTTTCAACAACGTGCGGAAATTATTGTGCTGTATATTTATGCTATAAAGCAAAACAAAAAAACTTAAAGAGTTTTTAAATGAATTTTCGAGTAATTTAGAAAAAAATGATAAGAAGATTTTGCAATTATATAAAAAATTATTTAAATATAATCAGAATGGAGGAAGAAAATTTATTATATCAAATCAAATATGTAAACCTTGTAAATAAAAAAACTTTTTTGCAAAAATAATAAGACCATGTTTTTTTTTTTGTATAATAATAATTTTTATTTTCTAGCTTTTTTATTTTACAATTTATTTTCATTCATTACTTATTCGGCTTTTTCAATAAAGTCAAAAATAGCCATATTTTTTTTGTCTGGAATTCTACCTCTATATTTATGAGCGTTTAATGATTCGAGTTCTACGTCACTTTTTGCAATTTTCATCATTCGGTCTGGTAAAAAAATCCACATATGCTGTCCAATTTCTTGATCTTCTAAATTAACTATTAACTTTCCGCCAATCTTGGTCTCCTTAAAAGCGAAGTCAACCACTGCATATTCTTTGCCTACAATTAGTTCATCTACTGCTAGAGCATCGTTATCTGCTCCTGCTGCCGAGTTTTGAAACTTTTCCATAATATTTGCCATTTTATTAATTTTAAAACAATTAAACTTAAACTTTGGAGCGTTTTAGAAATACTAATAATTATTTCTGATTTTATATTCTATTTATATCATTTCTTCCAAACGACATGTTCAAGCATGATTTTTATTCTAGCAATTATTACTTTTGTAATATGATATTATTTTTCCGGTAATAATAATTTTTAAGAAAATTAATCGAAATTGCATAATTTATAGAATTTTTAATTATACAAATATTGATTGAACAAAATTAATTATTTCTATTGCATTAAATCAGATAAAAAATTAATTAGCTGGTTATGCTAAATTTTAAACGTGAGAAAAACAATATTAATGCACCTGCATCCGGATTCATTCATTGACCCTTAAAATTCTCAATACTTCTGGAAAAGTAAATCAATTTAGATCATATTACATTATTATTCTTGACCGGAAGTAGAAAAAAATGCAATTATAATTAAGTACTATAAATATTTTTAATTAAATTAAAGCGGTGTCGAATTTCATTAAGGTGAAAATTAGTTAATAATTAATGTGCAAAAATTCTTTAAATACTCATTTATTTGTATGCAGTATAGAATTTATTTTCAATATTTTGCTCATTATTTTTGCTTATTTCCTTTGAGCCAGAACATATATAAATACACTACTTTCGACCAATTACGTGGTACGACCTTTAAAGGAAATTGTATAGATTTTTATAACGAAATAAAAATTAATTTAAGGAGATTAAATGTGAAAACTAGATTATCTATAAATGATGACTTACAAACGAAAGAACAAACAATAACGAATAACAAAAATTCTGCCTTAGCGATATTTAAAAATAAAATTCCAGAACCAATGAAATCAATATTGTATTGTAGAAATCCTGACAGTTTAGAATCTACAATGGAAATTCTTTACGAAGCCGGTTATGCTCATAATAATAATTCAAATTCTCCTAAGTATCAAAATTCGAGTCCAAATCATTATAATAAAATTCCTAATTCAAATAATAACAATAAGAGCAGAAATAATTATGAAAATTTCACCCATAAAAAAGAAAATAATATGAATCACCCTGTAAGACATTTTAATAGAGATCAAAAATTTTCAAGAAATCCTAGTAAACAATTTAATAATTACAATAATTCGCAAAATCAAAGATATTTTAATAATCCCAGACAACAAAATTATGTACAAACTTCAAGGCAAGTTCCCGAAAATCCTTTTAAGCAAAATCCTTTCAGACAAAATCCTTTCAGACAAAATCATTTTCCTAATAATCAAAATTACCCAAATAATCAGAACTACCAAAGTCATCAAAACCGTTTACCTCCTCCAGAACCCATGGACATAAATACAAACGAAGTCATAGAAACCAATTTCACAAATTTTTCAATTACAACTCCTGAAATTGCTTTGCCTTATATCCTAGTAGAAAATAAAAATAAAATATTAAAATTCATAATAGATTCAGGTGCAACGCATTCAATAATAAATCCCGAATTATGTAGTCAAGAGGTTCGAAAACCGTTAGATAAAACAATTATTTTAAGGACAATAAATCAAGAAGTCCAAATAAAAGAAAAAGCAACTATGTCTCTTTTTAAAGAATTAGGAAATCCGTCAAAGAAAATCGAAATGTACATATTACCTTGAAACTGATAAAATCAAATTAGAAAATGACAATTTAAAATGTAAAATTGATGAACAAAATGATTTAATGAAAAAATGTGAATCAAATGCAACAAATGTTGAATCAAAATTAATGATGGAAAATGTTGATTTACAAAATAAAATAATTAATTTAGAAACATCATTATTTAAAGAAAATCCATCTGATATAGAAGTACCGATTATTTATTTTAATATATTGAAAAATTTATTTTCAATATATGTTCAAACTGATTTAATTGGTAATGATCGTGATGCATTGGAAACAGCTTTTCAAACTGTTAAAGATCGTATATGGAAAATTGAAATATTAGAGAAAAATTTAAAACAAATGTCCGATGAAATATCAAATTTAAATGATGAACGTTCGACATTATTAAATAAAATCGATACATTAAAAGCTGATAATGAAAATTATAAAATTGAATGTGAAGAATTAACTAAAAATAATGGTGTTTTATTAGATGAACTTGATAATTATTATAAAAAATTACAAACAATACCTGAACATAATGAAGAAAGTTTAGTTATATTAGAAAAACTAGTTATAGATAATGAATTAGGTCTAAAAGCTATACCATTAATAGAATTTTTTAAAAAAGAAAACATAGATATACATTTTGTATCAAGTAGTAACCACACTTCTTATGCCGATATAGAGAGACTACATAATACTATCAACGAACATTTGAGAATGTTAAGGCATGATGATAATATACATACTGATACAGTAGAGGAAAAAATATTAAAAATTATATATTTCTACAATTCAACTACAAATCAAAGACCTGTAGATTTCAATAATGGCAAAATAAAAGATGAGGAATATGTTAATATGAGAATATAGAATAATTAAAATTAATAAGCTGAATGATAATAGACAAGATTTTGAAGTAGAATCAGGTCCAAATTATATTGTAGATATTAGGGGAGGGAAAAACCATGCAAAATTTAGAAATATAAACACTTAAAAATAGATAAAAATCATATTATAGATAAAGATAACGGTTTAAAATATACTATAAAGTCCATTTGAAAAAGAAAAAGAGGTTTCAAGATAATAATTTTCCAACAATTTCTGCAAAAACACAAAAACAAAAAACTAAAAGAAAATTTTCTATTTCAGGTGAAAATGTTTCGGCTAACATTCCCCATTGTTCTAATAATCCTCCCTCTATACCTGTCACAAGTAATAGAAGTCCAAAATCTGAACAATAATAATGGATATGTAACAATAAAACTAAGAGATAAAAAAAATACTAAAAGATATACTAAAGTTATGCATATGATAAACATTACAGAATACGAAATTACAAAAAATTTAATTTTCAATAATATCAAAACTATATAAAAAAAAGCCAATATATTACAGCCCATGTACAATGCAATTATACATAATTTTCATTTATTAGAAAGAAAAATACATACACATACACCACATATTAGAAAAACGAGAGGTTTAGTAGACATGCTAGGTAAAGGATTAAAATATATAGCAGGAACAATGGATCATGACGACGAGGTAGAAATAAAAGAGCAACTAGACGCATTAGTTAAAGAAACAAATAAACCTTCAACAGAAAAATATTTCTGATTATCTAAATAAATATATTCATCAAACGGAAAATAGAATAACATTGTTAGAAGATGAAGTATAGAATATATGCAAAGACTCTGTGCCATTAATTATGATATAAATTTATTAAAGAATTATATAGATAATATAGAACAGATAATATTAACAAGTAAATTAGGCATGCTTTCAAAAAACATTCTTACAGATGAAGAATTAAATCTTTTACCTGATCTGCAATCCCTAAAGGACATTAAAATTGTTGTAGCCTTTCATTTAGACCAAATTTTACTTATTACTTTAATACCAAAGTATAACGAAAACACGCTATCAGAAATTTTAATAGAACCAATACCAAATAAAGAAAATAAAGTAATACTTTTAAATGACTATAAAGTATTAGTTGATAGTAAAAATCATATTTTTAAACCTTACGTAAAAGATAATTTAATGAAAAACTTAATAGAAATTGAAGATAAAGATTGTATTTTTAACATAATTAATTTTAAAGAAGCTCATTGTATAATGAAAAAGTATGAAAAAGATGAAATTAAAGAAATTGTACCTGGAATTATAGGTACGAAGAATATTAATACATTGTTAATTGATCAGAATTGTAATAATTTAAATATAAGTATATCTGGAAGTAATTTAATAAAATATAAAGATTGTAAGTTAAAAATAAATAACGTTTTATATGAAAACTATTTTGTAAAAGTAAATGATAAAGTAATATTGTCATATTATACAACAATAATAAAAGAAAATAAAACAATAAAATTAATTAAACTTGAAGAAATACACGTAAATAATACCTATAAATAATAATAGAGAAAAGTTAAATGAAATTGTATCAAAAAAATATCAAGATTATGTAATAAATATCTCAATTAATTCGTTTATGATATTAGTTATAATAATAATAATTTTAATTGTAAGATTTTTTATCATAAGGAAAAAAAATAGTAAAATTGTAATAACTTCGTCGGAGCCTCAGACTAACGGTGTCGGTGGGGGTGTTATAATAGAAAAATCACCTAGTAACAAATATAAAAATATTATTTAAAATAATACTTATTTTAAATAAAACAATATATAATATATTAAATTTCATTACCTTGACGCTTTTTTTTTTATTTTAAATAAAAATATATAAATTCAAATATCATTCTTGAGAAATAAAATAAATTAATTTTCCCACAACAAAAACTACATAATTGTTGCAATATCGACAATTATGAATTTTTATAAATTACTAAAAATAAAGAATTCTAATTTACACGCGCATAGATAACCTTGCAGTTGTAAATATTCAAAGAACCAACATAATTAAGTTATGAAATAAAGTACAGTTAGTCTGAAGTGCACAGTTGAATCGTTATCATTAACTTATAATTTCGTTTATGTAAATCGTTTTCTCATATTATATAATTAAAAAGTAATAAATAAATTTAATAATAATTTTGTGTTATACCATGTTCAGACAGAGCCTTAATCATGTTTAAAACCTTAATCATGTTTAGTTCGTAATTATTTTCATACAAATTTTCATTTATCTAAACAAGTGTTTAGCAACTAAGTACGTTTAGTGTAAGGGATTGCCATGACTTTTTTTCGATTCTTTTGGTAAAATTCGATATTTTTTCAAATAATTTTAACAGCCCTGCAAACCAATTGTCATTTTACATCTAATTTCTTTCAATACATTTTTTTTTTAAATATAAATTCAAAATGGAAAATTACGTTTTTCTGTGTGAACACTAGATTCTTAAACGTAATTAATTCATGTTAAACATTTCTGTCTGAACAAGGTATTAAATAATAAAATTTTGTGTTTTATTAATTTTTTTTTAATCCTGGAAAACCTGGAACTAAAATTATTAGAATCTTAACGAACTTATCATTTTTAGGCAGCAAGATGGGGCATTTTGCTTGGTAAGGAATATCGGCATTTCTTAGCCGTCCACCAACCTTTACAGGTTTTATATCTCATTCATATTCCAAAAACGGGTTTAAAGATTTTATGTTGCATTGTGAAGCAATGAAGCAATTTGTTGATTTTTTTCTAACTGCTGAATTTCTGTGTAAAAGGTGTTCAGTCAGATGATACTTCCGTCTGCAACAGTTGATAAATCTAAAAATTTAAGAAAAAAATATTAATTTGATCATGATTACTATATCGGTTGATGACGTCATATAGATAATTTTGCTTTTGTATACTAATTATAAAACAACATAGATTGCTTGTTCTTGTTTCTGGAACATTGGAGTTTATTCTATTTAGTTTTCGTTTGGGCCAATATTCGGGAGATTTTTTTTAGAAAATCTGGCCCGCTATACCAATTTGATGATAGAAGCTCTTTAACTGTGGCTCCTCGAGACAAAATATCGGCAGCATTATCCTTAGAATTTGTGCTACGCGGTTTGCAACGAAAATGGTCCATCTGGAAGGATGAGACGAAAGCCAATCAATAATTATTTCAGAATCAGTCCAGAGAAATACATCATATGATAGTAGAGTATTTATTTATATATGTTCTAGTGCAAAGGAAATGTGCAAATAAAATGTGCAAAATATTGAAAATAAATTTTATACTACATACAAATTAATGGGCATTTTAAGAATTTTTGCACATTAATTATTACCTAATTTTCACCTTAATGAAATTCGACACTGCTTTAATTTAATTAAAAATATTTATACTTAATTATAATTGCAATTTTTTTTTCCACTTCCGGTTAAGAATAATAATGTAATATGATCTAAATTGATTTACTTTTCCAAAAGTTCTGAGAATTGTAAGGGTCAATGAATTAATCCGGATGCACGTGCATTAATATTGTTTTTTCTCACGTTTAAAATTTAGCATAACCAGCTAATTAATTTTTTATCTGATTTACTGCAATAGAAATAATTAATTTTTTTCAATCAATATTTGTATAATTAAAAATTCTATAAATTATTCAATTTTGATTAATTTTATTAATAATTATTATTACCGGAAAAATAATATCATATTAAATTTATTTTTCAATTTTTTTATTCGATTTAATGCAATAGAAATAATTATTTTTTTTAAATCAATATTTGCATAATTAAAAATTCTGTCAATTATGCAATATTTAAGCTCGATTAATTTCATCAAAAATTATTATTACCGGAAAAATAATATCATATTACAAATGTTCTGATTACAGGAAAAATAATCATGTTTGAACATGTCGTTTGGGAAAAAATGCTATTAAAGGAAAAAGCATATCATATTACAAATAAATTTAATTATAAAAATATTTTCCAAATTTAATATGTCAATTCAGCAATTAATAATTGATAATTAATAAATTAATATAAGATTTTCCCACGGTTGATTTGCATAAAATGAGAACCAATAGCTGGAAAAAATTAGTTGTATTCTCAACTTCCAAACTATAATATTTAATTTTTACAAGTTGATATTTTAATTTTTTTTTTTTTTAAATGAAAGGTTTTATTTGTGAGTTTTGTGCCAAGTGTTTTTCTAGAAATTTTAAAATGGCACATTACAACCATCCATCGCAACCAAGAAAAATATACAGCAATTTCTGACATCGTTAAAGAGCAAAGAGCTTTACAATGTGAAATTTCTGGTAAAACACGTTGCGAGAAATGTAATGTTGAAGTTGATGTCAAAAAATGGATTCAGCATATACGAAAAAACATCACTAATTTTCGACATACTTAACGAGCAAGGATCAATAAAATTTAATTTGGAACTCTTTGGCAAATATTTGAAAATTAGTAAAGGCAACAATGAGTCTGCAGAAAACTGGGCAATAGAAATAAAATCATTCATTGCGAAAAACCAGATTCTAAGAGGTGAATATGAATATGATGAAATTTATACAGAAAGGGTTCAAGAGATTGTCGCCAAATCAGAGGAATTTCAAGAACGCGATTCCGGATAGACATTAATAAGAATTTCTAACGTAGAAATAAATACAAATAAATATAAGCCTATAAAAGGATCTAGTTTTATTGATCTGCCTGATTTTATAAAGAATAAAAAAGCTTGTATTAATGTGCAAAATGCTGATAATTTTTGCTTTAAATGGGCGATAATATCAGCTGTTTTTAATCTCCATTATGGAGATATGCCTTGTCGTACTACCTCATATCGTATCGAAGACATATCAAATTCACAAATTAAAATTGGGAAAGAAAATGTATTGATAAAAGAACTAAATTTTGGCGATATTTGCTTCCCCATTAAACTTCAAGATATAAAAATATTTGAATCAATTAATTAATATAAGTGTTAAATCAATTAATATAAGTGTTAATGTTTTCGGATATGAGGAAAAACCCGGCAATAAATTTGATATAACAGGTCCATTTTATTGTACAAAAGAGGAAAAATCATTTCATGTCAATCTTCTGATTATAGAAAAAGATAGCCGCTCTCATTTCGTGTGGATTAAAAATTTATCAAGACTTTTGCGAAGTCAATTAACTAATTTTACTACAACACTTTCTTTCTATAACGCTTGCCTTCATCATTTTAATAACGAACGTGCTTATACAATTCATAAAGAAGAATGCGGAAAAGTGATATCAAAATTACCTAATTCAGAAGATGCATTTATCGAGTTTAAAAATTATGAAAGAGCCCAAATTGCGCCTTTCGCATATTCACAGATTTCGAATCAGTGTTAGAACAAATATCTACTTGCGCCCAGAATCCTGAGAATTCATCAACAACAAATATTAATTTACACAAACCATGTGCATACGGATTTTATCGGAAAAGTTCTTTTGATGAGAATGAAAATAAATTTATTTCATATACAGGTAAAGATATACATTGCTTACAAAGTTTTATATCGAAATGCTAATTTATATTTTTTTTTGTTTAGGTGAGGATTGTGCAGACAAATTTATATCGGATTTAATAGAAGATACTAAAGCAATTTATCAAAAGTTTTATCAAAACCCGAAGAAAATGAACCCTCTAACAGCTGAAGAAGAAAATAGTTTTTCAACGAATAATATTTGCCATATATGTAAGCATATAATTTTAAGTTCTAGAGATAAGGTAAGAGATCATTGTCATTTTTCGGGAAAATTTAGAGGTCCTGCGCATAACTCGTGTAATTTATCATATCGGGTACAAAACTTCTTTCCAGTTTTCTTTCATAATCTATCAGGATATAACTCTCATTTGTTCATCGTGGCTCTTGGCAAGCAAACTTCTAGAATAGATATTATCCCTCAAACTAAAGAACGGTACATATCATTTTCGGTAAGAATTCACTTGGATAGCAATCATAGCTATGTTATAAGATTTTTAGATTCAACGCGTTTTATTCCTGAAAGTCTAGACACTCTGTCAAAAGATTTATCTGACTCGGACTTTATAACAACAAAATCGGTTATAAAAGATGCGGAAAAAATTAATTTGCTAAACAAAAAAATACCATTCCCGTACGAGTACCTTACTTCTTTTGAAGTGTTAAATGAGGAAAAATTGCCGCCTATTAATGCGTTTAATAACAAATTAAATGGTAAATCATGTACTTCTGAAGAATATGCAATAGCTCAATGCGTTTGGGAAAAATTCGATTGTAGAAATATATGATGAGAATATAGAGAATATATGATATAGAGAATATATGATGACATATCTTAAAAGTGATGTGCTACTCTTAACCGATATTTTCGAATGTTTCAGACGTACCTGTCTAGAAAATTATGAGTTAGATCCGTGTCATTATTACACAGCTCCAGGTCTTTCGTGGGACGCAATGTTAAAACTGACCGGAATGAAATTAGAGCTTCTTACCGACATTAATATTCTAAACTTTTTTAAAAAAGGGATACGCGGGGGTTTAACTCAATGCTCTCTTAGACATTCTAGAACTAATAATCAGCATATGGGAGAATAGGATCGCAGCAAAAAAAGTAAATATATGACATATCTAGATGCTAATAATTTGTATGGGTGGGCTATGTCACAACCTCTACCTTATGGAGGATTTGCATGGGTAGAAAATGCTAATGAAGCTTTGCTTGCAAAAATAAATAGTCTACCGCATGAATCGGATGAAGGATATATTTTAGAAGTGGATCTCGAATATCCCGAAAATCTTCACGATTATCATAATGATTTGCCTTTCGCTCCAAAAAATCAGTGCATTAAAAATAAAACTCCTAAGTTAATGGCTGATTTAAATAAAAAAGAAAAATACATTATTGATTATAGAGTTCTTCAACAATGTATAAAAAACGGTTTAAAATTAATATATATTCATAGAGCTTTAAAGTACAATCAATCACGCATTTCAATCATAAATACGGCATTTAGAATTGCTTCAAAAACCGTTTTCAAGAAAAAAAATTTCAAACGGATGAATAACGCTATTTGTGGTAAAACTATGAAGAATGTTGAGAAAAGAGTAGATGTAAAAATCGTAACTGATTGGGAAAATGGAAATGGTAGGAGCATTAATGCGCGTTCTTTAATGTCTAAATCGAATTTTCATAGCGTTGCAATTTTTTCTGAAAATATGGCTGCTATCCAATTAAAAAAATCGCGAATCATTTAAAATAAACCTCTCTATATTGGCTTTACCGTTCTAGAGTTGTCGAAACTTAAAATGTATGATTTTCATTATTCTTACATGACACCGAAATTCGGGGAAAATATTACTTTAAACTATATGGATACCGATTCATTCATATATACTATTCTTACGGAAAAATTATATGCAGATCTTCTTGACGATATTAGAGAAGAGGATACATTAAAACTTAAGTTTGATACGTTTGATTACCCTCCAAATAATAGATTCGACATTCCGCTAAAAAATAAAAAAATTATAGGTCTCATGAAAGACGAAAAAAATGGAGAAATAATGACAGAATTTATTGGGCTTAGAAGTAAGGTATATTTTATTGAAACAGACAATAACGATCAAACAAAAAAAGTTAAAGGTATAAAACGAAATGTTGTTGATAAATTAACTAAAAATAATTTTCTTGATTGTTTATATAAACAAAAAATCTTTTACGGGGATATGATGGTTTTAAGATCTAAACTTCATAACATATACACCCAAAATTTAAATAAAATAGCTCTAAGTTCTTCCGATAATAAACGGTATATTAGAGAAGACAGTATTAGTACCTATGCATGGGGACACTATCGAATTGACTTGGAAAAATTTTCTGCTAATGACTTTGAAATATTGTAATCCAATTATTTTTAAATAAAATATAAGAAATTTATGTAAAAAATAAATAAGAAAATAAAAAATAAAATTATAAATAAGAAAATAAAAATAAATAGTGTAAACTTAATTTAAGAAATTTATGTGAAAAAATATAAATAAAACATTTCTGTATTGTTATTTTAAAATATGTTTTTTATTTATCCATGAATTATAGTTATCATCAAAACCTAACCATTTAACAAGAACTTCATTTTTTTTACGTTTAAGAATTTTTTGTATTAAATATGCATCGCTGTGTTTGACATTCTGCAATTCTGATTCATAAAATCCTCCAGATATAATTTCATCGTTGAAATCTGTTAATAAATATGTAACTGGATAAGTATTTTTTATTTTATAAATTTTAAAAATTTCAGTTGACCAGTTCGGTTCATAGCCTTTAGTAAATATACCTTTATACTTTGTAATTCTAACAAAATCGTTTATATTAAATTTTCCATTAGAAAATACTTTAGGATAATTATAAATTGTTTTTAATAAATGTTTTTCGTTTTTTAAAGTCACATTTACAGGTTTTTCTTTTATCGTGCTATGTTTCGTATTATTATATTTTTCGACTAATTCATCTAAAAATATCGTCCATTTGTAGTTTCCATTAAAGCTAAACATTTTCCACATTTTATTTTTTAACGTTCGATTAAATCTTTCGCGTATAGAAGCTTTCAAATCGGTAAAAGTGTGGTAGTGGTTAATTTTATTTTTATTCATAAGTAAAAGGGAAATAGACCTATAATAATTATTTACCTTTTAGATATATGTATTTCAAATCGTCTAATATACCTTTATGGTTTGAAATAAAACACTTTAATTTTATGTTCATATAATTATTATTATTTTATATTTATAAATTATAAATAAATATTGTTTTATTGTCACCAAGCTAAACATGTGCTGTTTTTTATTTTTAATATTTTATATTAATTTTTACTTTTTAATTAAAGATAACCAGAATTGCTTATAAAATTAACTGCGTTACTTGCGAGTCGATTACGAATTGAAATTAAATTTTTATTATCTTGGTAATGAGACCCTAGAAATTAATAACGAATATATTTATTCGTTGAACTCATAATTCGTTGCACTCATAATTCATTGCACTCATAATTCATTGCACTCCTTTCAGTCGAAACGCCACTTATTCAAATATTTCAAAAAACGTATTTAATATTATAACTATTACAATTATTACCTGGTTGAACTAATATAATATTCAGTTTTATTGTAAACAAAAATTTTACTAACCAAATTAAAATTATTAATTGTCAGGGATGATGCATATAGAGATTATTAATAAAAAAAATGGTACGATATTACTGAAATTACGTTAAACGTTAAATGTGCAGACGGCATTAAGTTTAGAAATTTATTACTTAAGCAAAAAAAAATTTTTTAAAAATTGAAAAATTATAAAATTGAAGAAAAAAAAAATTAATTAAATAAATTGTTATTACTATTATTAAATGTGAATTTGAAGAAATTTTATTTAAACTTTACATGTTTTTTATTATTGTGGTTGTCTCCACTAAGTATAGCGAATGCTGGTTTCAAACGATCAATGGAAACCGAAGTATTTCTACCTTTAATGTTTACTACAAAATGTTTTCTGAACTTTCGGACTACAGGAAATGGCCCATCATACGGCGGTTGCAGAGATTTTTTAACTTTATCGACTCTGATGAACACTTGTAAGCAATTTTCTAAAGATTTTGGGATGAATATGTCATCTTGCTTTCTAAACTTAGGTTCTGTTGCTTTCAGGTTTTGCATGAATTCTTTCAATTTTGTTACTAGCGCGAACGAGTCAGATTCGGAAATTGGACTTTTTGTGAAGATTTCGCCTGGAACTCGTAGGGTTTGTCCGTAAATCATTTCTGCTGGCGAGCAGCGTAAATCTTCCTTGAACGCGACGCGGATTCCGAGCAGAATAAATGGCAGTTCTTCACTCCAATTCACGGTATTGCACCTTGCCATGAGTGAGGATTTCAAATGTCTGTGAAATCTTTCAACAAGACCATTTGATTACGGATGGTAGGCTGTGGTACGGATATGGTGTGTGCCAATCAATTTTGTGATTGTAGAGAAAAGTCGTGAAACAAATTGTGAACCACGATCTGTAGTTAAGATCGATGGTACACCAAACCTTGATAAGTATTGTGCTACAAATATTTTCAATACCGTTTCAGTAGAAATATCTTTGATTGGATAGGCTTCTGGCCACCTCGAAAATCGATCGACTATGGTAAGGATGTATTGATATCCGGATGAAAATGGAAGTGGGCCAACCAGATCTAAGTGAATATGTTCAAACCTATCGTTTGGTATATTAAATTTTTGAAATTCCGACCGTGTATGCCGATGTACTTTCGATTTCTGGCAAGAGCAACAGAATCTTGCTCTTATCGGATGTGATAAACTATGTAATTTTTCGAACATTATTTTTCGGAGGGACGTTGGCACAAATGGTCGGTTTGTACTAGTACTAGTTTCACATAAAATTTCGTCTTTTGATAGTGGTCCGCTAATGTTGTTAAACGTGATACTACTTGATTTAGAATTTGAATTGTCATTAACGAATTTTTGGATCGTGACGTCCGATTTCTGCTCATTCATAAAATTATTGTAATCTAGCATAGAATTTATAGATAAATTTTCAAATGGGCGTGATAGGAAATCGGCCACAACGTTGCTTTTTCCACTAATATGTCTTATGTCACTGGTAAATTGAGCAATGTACTCCAGGTGACGTGTCTGACGCGGACTACGTTCTGTTTTCGATTCTATAGCTCGCGTAAGAGGTTTGTGATCTGTATATATTATTTATTTAGTTTGATTGCTAAATAAATCGCTAACAATTCGCGATCGAAAGCTGAATATTTTGATTCAGTTGATTACATTTTTCGTGAATCCATTATGAAACTGCTGCAATACGGCACCAACTGCTATATTTGATGCATCCGTCGTGATATTTAATGCAGCACTTTCTACTGGGTGAACTAATAACGTAGCGTCGGCTAGCGTTTTTTTAATTTTATTGAAAATAGTATCGCACGCGTCTGGCCATACGAATTTTAATTTTGATTTGGGTATTTTCTGTAATTTTGTTACATGCGCATATATAGGCGTTAAATCCTGAGCTAAGCTAGGTATGAATCTGTGGTAATAGTTTACCATACCTATAAAGCGTTGAATTTGCTTGATTGAGTTCGGTTTAGGAAAATCTACAATGGATTCAACTTTATCTGTCGATGGCAGAATTCCATCTTTCGAAATGGTGTAACCGAGAAAATCGAGTTTGTTGACACCAAAAACACATTTTGCTGGTTTAATTGTTAAACCGAATTTTTGCAACCTTTCAAACAAAAGTTTTAAATGCTCTAAGTGCTCTTGTTCATTGCGACTAGCTATTAAAATATCATCAATGTAGACGAATGTGAAATCCAGTCCAGCAGTTACTTCATTCATAAAACGTTGGAACGTTTGGCCTGCGTTACGCAGACCGAAACCCATTCGAGGAAACTCGAATAAGCCGAAAGGTGTGGTTATGGCTGTTTTATAAACATCTTCAGGAGCGACAGGTATTTGATGATAAGCTCTGAACAAATCAATTTTAGAAAATATCTCGCATTCAGCTAACATCATTGTGAAATCTTGAATGTGCGGAATGGGAAATCTGTCTGGAACTGTGGAAGCGTTCAGCCGTCTATAGTCGCCACAAGGACGCCAATCATTGCAGTCTTTCTTTGCTACTAGATGCAAAGGCGAAGAGACCGGAGAAGATGATGGTCCACAGATTCCTAATTCGAGCATGTGATCGAACTCTAATTTTGCTGATTTGTGTCTTGCTGAATCAAGACGTCGAGGTTTACAAAAAGGTAAATGACCAGTGGTAACGATGTGATGTACAACAGTGTGTTTCGATGGAACGTTAAAAGATGGTGGATCTGTAATGGTATGGAATTGTTTCAGTAATTTTCCGTATTTGTTATACAACATGAATAATACAGGGGTTGGTGTGTCAGCTGATCTGATCGAAAATGCGTTGATTGAAAGCGATGTTAATTTATCCATTAAACGTTTAGATTTAAGATCAACAGAAATATTGAATTTAGATAAAAAATCAGCGCCAATGATAGGTCTGTTAACATCTGCCACCAAAAATTCATGTTTAAAGGTACGTTTAAGGCCTAGATTTAATTCTAGTAATTTATTACCATATGTACGAATTTTTGTACCATTGGCAGCTAATAAGCAGAAATCTTGGTCTTTGTTTGTGATATTTTTAAAATTGTTTGTGGGAATACACTACAGATCTGCACCAGTATCTATTAAAAATTGTAATTTATTGATTTTGTCGTTGATAAATAAGCAGAAATTTGAATTTTGAATCCTACTGTTAGCCGCTGGAACAGAAGAATAAATTAGTTTTTTGAATAATTGCCTTTATTAAATGTCGGTGATTCTTTGAATTTGCACGGTTGTGTGCATTTTGTTGCTTTTACACCGAATTTGCGATGATACCAGCAATTTTGCATTTTTTCTGGTGAATTATCACGCGAGTTAGATCTACCACGAGAATTTGAACTTGATCTTTTTGAGTTGCATGATTGAAACATTCTTCTCAGTTCCGAAATTGCTTTTCGTAATTGGCTAACTTCAGTGTTATCCTTGTGACACATTGATAAATTATTTTTATTCGATGAATTGCCGATTGTCGAAATATTGGAACTTGTATTCATTGAGTCGAAAATTTTATCAGCCGTATCTAATATTTTTTGTATATCAGCATCAATTTGCGGAATTAGTGCAATATTGATTAAATTAGGGAGACGGGAAAGCCATATATTTTTTATTAATTCATCTCCTAACGTCCCGGAGTTACCTGCTAGTACTTTTAAACGTCGGTAAAATTCGCTCGGTCGACTGTCACCCATTTCTTCGTCAGAAATTAGTTTTTTAATTCGGCGTTCGATGCTTAAAGAATGCCGACTGATAATAGTTTTTTTTAAAGTATCATATAAATTGATTAGAGGTGGTGCCTCTAATATATCTAGCAATGATTCAGCAACATCCTGCGGAAGCGCTGATACTAAATAATTATAACGCGTTAAATCATTTTTTATTCGAGCTAAACTAAATTGCGATTCTATTTGAATAAACCAGGTATTTAGAGAATTTGGAAAATACGGAGGAAGCTTTATATGTGAACTACTTATTTGAGTAGCTTCTTTACTAGAAGTAGTACTAGTACCTGGGTTATTTTTATTTTCTTCAGAATCAGGCATTTTATTTTATTAATCCTTTTTTTTATAATAAAATGGTGTTTAGCAATAATTTGATACTGAACTGTTTTAGCTAAGCGATTTTACATTAATTCAACCAAATAAAATTTCAATATTAATATATTTTAGCAATTTTGCAAATAAAATTTAAAAATTTTATGAATAATATTCCCACTGTAAAATGTTGCGCGTTTATTTTATAAGCAACCTTTATCAGAACTTTACAGTATTTTGTTTTCAATTTTATTTGATTTAAACATTTAATTCAATATTTTTAACCAATTTAATTTATTTATTTATTTACATTAAATATTGTTAATCAACAACTTTAATTAATGTTTTTAATTTATAATTTTAATATAATTAATTTAAATGATTGTTTATTTTTATTTAACAAAATTAAAAAATATTTATTACATTGGCACTATGAGGGTTAAATAAAATTTAAATTACAATCTTACATGATATAAAAAATTTCATATGAATTATCAATTCTCTTGTGCGATTGGACCACTCAATAATGTAATGGAGTTGTGACCAATCAGAAATCGTTTTATATAATTTGAAATTAATTTTATTAGAAAATGCACTAATTAGAAAAATCGTTATATTTGTGAGAACATACTCAATATTTTAAAATTTGTCAAAATTAATTATTTAATAATATATTTATTTGATTGTATTGAGATAAAATGAAAAAATTTAACATATGCAAAAATAGAGATTTTTATAGTGTGCTTCGTACTATTTTTTTTTAAATTGAAATAGAAAAAAATGTTATTTTATTTATAGTGCAAATGTAATTTATTATACAAAATTGTTTATTATTTGAATTATATATTTGAATAATATATATTTGAATGATATTAATATTTGAATAATATTAATGTATATTTTATTTGAAATATATAAATTTAATTATATATTTTTATATGTTAAAAGGAAATAGTAATTAATTTTTAAATATTTTATTTTATTTGAAAATATTTTATTAAAAATGTTAATGAATTTGAAAATAATACATAAATTTTAAAAAATTTATGGTATTGATATTGAATATGAAAATTATATTATATAATGTTGAAAGTTATACAAAATATTTTTGTTTAATACAAATTTTATATAAATATAATATATTTAATATAAATATTATACCAACTTGTTGTTTGTCTTGAAGAGAAACTCATCCGATGCTTAGGAAACGGTACTTTGCAATTTGATGATCGTGTGGTTGATGACGTCAAATTATTGATCATTGATTGATTGATTGATTGATGACGCTAACTTGTTGATTGTTGATTGATTGTTTGATGATTTCAAATTTTGTGAAAAATATCTGCCGATATTTTGTATGTATGTAAATTTGAAAATTTTCCGATGCAAAATTTTTGAAATTGTTGATGGTA
This sequence comes from Rhamphomyia laevipes, assembly GCA_963920725.1. Classification (NCBI taxonomy): domain Eukaryota; kingdom Metazoa; phylum Arthropoda; class Insecta; order Diptera; family Empididae; genus Rhamphomyia; species Rhamphomyia laevipes. Next base: position 103,768,455 of record OY987255.1, read on the forward strand.
AAAGAAAATGTTCTTTTCTTTACTTGATTAATCACAATTGTTATAACTTATAAGAAATTTTAATTGTTTTTCTTATCAAAACTTTTGTGGTAGGAAAAAAAATGTTTTTTGATAAATATATTAATTAATAACTTCTTCTTTTTTTTTTTACCACGCGTGTTCGCACATATTTAGCCGTTCGGGGTCACCAATATAATAATTATTTACCTTTTAGATATATGTATTTCAAATCGTCTAATATACCTTTATGGTTTGAAATAAAACACTTTAATTTTATGTTCATATAATTATTATTATTTTATATTTATAAATTATAAATAAATATTGTTTAATTTTTTATATTATAAATTTTTATTTATTGTCACCAAGCTAAACATGTGCTGTTTTTTATTTTTAATATTTTATATTAATTTGTACTTTTTAATTAAAGATAACCAGAATTGCTTATAAAATGAACTGCGTTACTTGCGAGTCGATTACGAATTGAAATTAAATTTTTATTATCTTGATAATGAGACCCTAGAAATTAATAATGAATATATTTATTCGTTGCACTGATAATTCGTTGCACTCATAATTAATTTCATAGGGTGCCCCTACAGACCCCTTATAAAGGGAAGTATAACTGATCAATATTAATGGTAGCAAATCTGATCAGAATTAATAGTATGTAAAGAGATCTTACATACTAATCAGAATCAATGATATTTAAAAGGGATCTACTTCCCTTTTACTATACTTTACCTTTACTCAATCTCTAATCTAGTACGTTTGCAGTTAACAATTGACCATTACTGAAACTCTAGATACAAGAATGAAAGATTATATAATTTTAGTATTATTTATTAGTTTTTAGTCGCATATTACTATTTCTAAAGGAAAGTATTTTTAAAAAATGTTTTTTTTATTTATTTATTATTTCATACTTTTTAGTCGGTCAAATATTTTAACTTTTGGTCAGAAACTGTTTATATATATTTACTATAATATATATAATGTATATATAGAAATAATATATAAATAGTATATATATTTTATATATATATATATATATACATATAAGAATATATTTGTGCATGAAACTGTCCATTATGCCACTAATTTTATGAATTGGTCCGATTCCATGGGCAGAAAAACATTCCCAGACCATTACGTTGCCTCCCCGTGCTTTATGGTGCCTTTCAAAGCAGTCTCCTTTTGGTATGCGCACTAATCTCAATGCGTCGGAACCCATCATGTTGAACTTTGATTCATCAGAAAAAAGCATTGTTCTCCATTTGGCAACAGTCCAGTTTATATGCGTCTTTGCAAATTCTAACATTGCCTGTCGATTCTTTTTCGAAATAAATGGCTTTTTAATGCTTTTGTATGTTGGTAGACTCCTCCACAGTTCGGCGTTGGATGGTCATGTGGGAAAGTTCTAAATCCAATTCACTTGCAATAGAACTTGTTAATATAAAAGGATGCTTTTTTGCAATAGGTTGTTTTGTGCGGTCTACCACCTCCATGTATTATATTTAATGAGCCAGAAGAGCGAAAACAACTTATAATTAGATTTTTTTGATTTATATATATTTATATTTATATATATATAACCCAAACAATATAAAAAATTATTGACCCATAACGAAGGACCGATGCAAAGCGAGTGTTCTTTTTTTTTAACCGACGCAAGAGCGAAAAAACATCTGCATGGCTCTGGTTGCCCCAAAACATTCCCATTACATGCACAAAGATATATATTATTCCCGGCCCTTAAATTGATATCCCACATGATTTTTGTTATTTTTCGCTCCATTTTTAGGGACCCCACATGGCCCTCTTTACCTGAAACATTACCCAATGAGATCTACTCATTGAGACCTTTAATTTCATACATCACATGATTTTTATTATTTTTGGCCCCATTTATCAGGCCCCCACATGAACCTTGTTGCCCGGAACGCTACCATTACTTGCCCCAAAGATACCTGTTCTTCCAGATCTTTAATTTGATACCACACATGATGTTTATTAATTTTGGCCCAATTTTTTGGGGCCCCACATGGCCCTCGCTTCTAGAAACACTACCCAACGAGATGTACTCATCAAGACCTTTAATTTGATACCCCACATGACTTCTTTTAAAATAAGTCCCATTTTTTGAGGCCGCACATGGCCCTCGTTGCCCAAAACACTACTGAACGAAATGTACTCATCAATACCTTTAATTTGATACCCCACATAACTTTTTTGAAAATAGGTCCAACCCCCCGCCCCTCGCCGGGCCATGAAAATTATGTGGCATCGAATGGGTAAACGCTGGAGCTTAAGTTTCAAATTTGAGTTAAATCGGTTAAGCCGTTTAGGAGCTATGCCCAGGTGAGGAAAATATGAATTGTAAATTTAATAAAAGGAAATTAATAATAATTTCAGGCCCCACATGACCCGCGTTGCCCCAAAACACTTCTATTACTTGCCCCAAAGATATCTACTCTTTCAGACCTTTAATTTGATACCCTACATGATTTTTTTTCATTTTGGGCCCCATTTTTTGGGGGCCCTACATAGTTCAGGTTGCCCGAAACACTACCCAACGAGATGTACTCATCAAGACCTTTAATTTGATACCCCACATGACTTTTTAGAAATTAGGCCCAACCCCCCGCCCCCACGAAGGGCCATGAAAGTTTTTAAAGTAGCGAGTGGTTAATAACACGAGCTTAAGTTTCAAATTTGAGTTAAATCGGTAAAGCCGTTTAGGAGCTATGCCCAGGTGAGGAAAACATGAATTGTAAATTCAATAAAAGGAAAGTAAAATAGTCAACTTATGCGGCATTACTTTTAGTGAATTAAGCGGCGCTACTTTTCACTTTGAATGCGATTACTTTTAAACGTCTAAAAATAATGACATTACTTTTAGCGAAGTACTTTTGACTTTGAATGCGATTACTTTTAAACGTCTAAAAATAATGGCATTACTTTTAGTGAGCTACTTTTGACTTTGAATGCGATTACTTTTAAACGTCTGCTTTCGACTTTGTATGCGATTATTTTTAAACGTCTGCTTTTGACTTTGTATGCGATTACTTTTAAACGTCTGCTTTTGACTTTGAATGCGATTATTTTTAAACGTCTGTTTTTGACTTTGTATGCGATTACTTTTAAATGTCTGCTTTCGACTTTGTATGCGATTATTTTTAAACGTCTGCTTTTGACTTTGTATGCGATTACTTTTAAACGTCTGCTTTCGACTTTGTATGCGATTACTTTTAAACGTCTGCTTTTGACTTTGAATGCGATTATTTTTAAACGTCTGCTTTTGACTTTGTATGCGATTACTTTTAAACGTCTGCTTTTGACTTTGTATGTGATTACTTTTAAACGTTTAAAAATCATGGGATTGCTTTTAGTTAATTAAGCGGCGCTACTTTTGACGTTTAATGGGATTACTTTTAAACGTATAAAAATTATGCGATTGCTTTTAGTGAATTACTTAGAGCTACTTTCGACTTTTCATGGGATTACTTTTAAACGCCTGCCCCATAAAAATCATGACATTAAAGAAGAGGCGGTCGTGAGTCAAGGGTGCGATTTTAAAAATGTTTTTTCAATTTGTGCATCCATTTACTATGATAATAAGTGGACCTTCTAGTTGCGGGAAAACGACATTTTTGGAAAAACTAATTTTAAATAAGGAGTTTTTAATAGAAAATACACCTAGTAAAGTAATTTGGTGTTTTGCTGAAAGTAATTCAGTGCCAAATATTTCAAATGTTCAATTTCATAAAGGTGTGCCAGAACATTTTGAAAATTTTGAAAATCAGCCTGTTTTAATAATTTTAGATGATCTGATGATGAAAGGTTTTAATAAGCAAATATGTGAGCTATTTACAAAAGGCTCTCATCATCGAAATTTATCAATAGTGATAGTAACTCAAAATATTTTTCATAAAGCTTCACATTCTAGAGATATATCATTAAATTCCAAATATATTGTAATGTTTAAAAATCTTCGTGATCAACTTCAATTTCAACATTTAGCCAGACAAATATACCCTCAAGATTCAAAAGATTTGTTGAGATATAAAGAGGTAACTGAAAAACCTCATGGTTATTTATTAATCGACCTTACTCAGAATATAAACGATTGTCTTAGATTCCGATCGGAAATTTTTAATAAAGATTTTTGTTGTTGTTTTTGCATTATAAATGAAAATGACGAAAAACTTCAAGTTGAAAAGATTGGCGGACAAAAAGCATTTATTTATTATACGTGCTACAGAAAGCTAAACTTAAATTTAGAAAGGCTATTTTACAAAATGCAAATACGGACGCAATTAAAGCTTTAATAGAAATAGTATACAATACATTAAATGGAAATAATAAAATTAATGAAAAAGATAAAAAATATTTCGGAAAGTATAAAAAGGAAATGCGATGCTTATCATGTCCAAAGCGAAGTTTAGCTTCTAAAAGAAAAATTCTAATTCAAAAAGGCGGATTTTTACCAACTCTTTTAGCAACAATTTTTTCGGGAATAATCGGTAAAATTATCGAAAATGCATAGTAATAAAATGACTAAAATGCTGCTAATATTTCCTAATGCTTATAATCGTATAAAGACTTGCTTACAAGAAAATCCTGAAGCTGAAATCATTTCTAAAAACTTATTGCCCATTATTTATGATAATGAAAAAAGCGATCAACAAAAATGGTTAGAGCTACGTCAAAATCTCTTGAAATTATCTACTTTGAGAAGAAATGGTGAAGCGAATAAAGATATGAACCATGAAACTAAAAATTGGAAAGACAACTCTTCTCAAACTAAGTTTATATTTAAAAATGATTTTTCATCGCAAACTGTTCCAGAAAAACAGGAAATGTTAAACGAAAGTATGAAGAAAACATATTTTGAAGATGAAAATTTTTCAGATAATCATGAACGCTTCAAAACTCCCAAGGCACCGAGAAAAAGAAATAGGAATGTTTTAGATGATACTATGGAGTCTAAAAAAAGAACGAAAGCATGATGATATGAAAATTATAGAAAAAGATGGGTCAGTTTATACTATTCTATGTGACGATAATAAAAAAATTTATGATGCAGAATTACGTGAAATGAATAAAAAAAGCAGAACATGAAAATAAAGCTGAGGAAACTAGGGAAACGCGTATAACTCGTTCTCGTTCTAAATCTAAAAAACAAACGGGAAATAATATTTTTTCATGGTGTAAGATTAAATAATTTTATATGTAGACATGTATATATAAAAAAATAAATGTTGTAAATAATAAAAATGTATATAAAAAAGAATTTACTTTGCTTTATTTTATAATTATATTACCACTTGTATACATCATGTCGGACACGGATTTTTTTGTTACAGTTTTTAGTAATAACTCTCTCAATATTTACTCGAATAATGTGCAATCTAATTTTACAAATTCTCTGCAAAAATGTTTGAAGCTTACAGGCGATTGGGTTGTTGGCATTTCGGAATTTTTTTTAAATGAGCTCAATATGGATTCAACTTTCTCCAGAAAAACAATTATCGCATCTGATCCGTCAAGTGTCTCACCTTCTAAACATTTCTTTATGAACACGCAAGCGCGATCGCAAAATGAGGATAGTAAAAATAAGGAAATAAACAAAGAAACTGAAGGCCTCATTATAAATAATTTTCAGATACTTGAAATGATATTTCCTCTCATAGGCTCAATTGAAAGCTTAATAAATCATTTAAAAATAAAAAAACAAAAACATATTTTCATATTTGGTCATATTTTCGTTTATAGCGATATTATAAAACCTAGATTATTTGGCAGTCAATTTATAAGATGTTTACGAGTCCTGTCAGTCAATAGGTCGCAACAGCATATTAAATTTGATAGAATCGAGTACTCGGCAATAGAAAATTCATCTATTCCAAGTATTTCATTATTGATAGCAGATGACTTGGGTAGAAAAGTCGATTTCAAAGCTAGTTCGACGCCAATATTTTGCACATTACATTTTAAGAAATTAGGAACTATATAAATAAAATGCCCGCTTACAATTTCTTTATTCTGTACTCAACCATGGAAAAAGTATACACAAATTATTATATGAGCCAAATTGGTGGTGGCACGCATGACATAGGAGATGTGTACGCTATCCCGAGAGTTATCCAGTCGGGTAGAGGGAGTGTCGGAGCTTTTTTCTCGGGAATTTTTAAATATTTAAAACCATTGTGGCATTAAAAAATCAAGCAATTAAATCGGGAAAGGCTGTTTTAGATGATATTGGTAGTAGACCCATAACTGAAATTTTAAAACATCAAAGTGTTGCAGCTGTTAATGAGCTGAAAGAAAAAGGTATAAGAAAGCTTAAAAATATGGCTCAGTCGGGGTCCGTATTACGTATAAAAAAGAAAACTTTGAAAGCTAAAACCCAGTCTTTGACTAGCAGCAAAGGAAGCCATATATCAAAATTAAAAAAATTTCTAAAAAATCGTAATAAATCAGACATATTTACAAACTAAAAATAGATAAATATGGCAGCACATGTAGAATGCATGAAAAGTGAATTGAACCTATTTTTACCATTACCTATTCAATCGAGTGTTTTACGTTGTGAAGAAGTTCCTTTTAGCCCCATTGCATCTTTAGATAATGCCAGTTCTATCGAATTTGTATCTTTGGGAAATGGCGAAACTTATAGAGATATTTCAAATATACATTTAAGAATGGTTCTACAAATTAAAGGGGGAAATGAATCGAAATCGGCTGATCCAAAATCAATTACTCTAAAAGTCGGCGTTGTGAATAATATTTTGCATTAGCTTATTCGAAATTGCATCGTATCTTTAAATAATATGCCAGTATCACAATCGGATAATAATTACCATTACCGAGCATACATAGAAACACTTTTAAATTATGGATCTGATGCGTCACAAACTCATCTCGAGTCTTGTGGATGGTTTTTAGATACGGGAAAAGTTAATTCTATTATACGTAAGGAAAATCCTGGATTAGATAAAAGAAGAGAATTATTTAAAGAAGGCAATAAAGTCGAGCTTATGGGAAAAATTCATGCGGATATATTTAATCAGCCAAAATATCTATTAAATAATATCGATTTGAAACTTACTTTAAATCTAGAAAAACCTGATTTTTGCATAATGGAGGCAGCGACTGGTGAATCATCAATAAAAACTCTTGAAGCAACTTTATACATAAATCATATAACTCTGAATACCGATATTTTACTAGCGCATCACAAAGTTTTGCAAACTAGAAATGCGATTTATCCGTACAAGCGAGTCGAAGTAAAATCTTTTACTTTACATCCCGGAAGTCATTCATTAGCGCTTGATAATGTAGTTATTGGACAGTTGCCTAATTTATTAATATTTTGCATGGTTTCTAATAAAGCTTATTCTGATGAAAGAGCAGAAAATCCATTTAATTTTCAACATTGCAAGTTGCAACGGTTTAACTTGGCTGTTAATGGCGTTCACATACCTTCTCAGTCTCTGGAATTTGATTATAGTAATAATAAAAATATTATTAGTACTAGAGGCTATCACACAATATTCAGAGGTACTGGAATTCATTATGATAATAGAAGTCATCAAATTAGCAAAAAGTTGTTTGATAATGGCCATTTTTTGCTTGCATTCGATCTTACTTCAGACCATCAAACAATTCACACTGTTCAAGTTTATTAAATCAGGGCACTGTGAAAATAGAGGGGCGTTTCCATAGTGCTTTGCAAGAGGCCGTAACATGTCTTGTATATTGTGAATATGATGCAATTCTCGAAATAGATCAAAACAGGAACATTCATCAAAGGTTATAAAGAACTGTTTTCTTCACACATCAATCAATATGATGGATACTTTAGAACTCACTAAAAAATCGATGCACCAAAAAATATTTTCAAGGAGTTTTTCCAGCTGATCAATTGCCGCTAGAAATAAGAAAAAAACCGGCTTTAATAATTGCTTATACAGATCCGGCGTCAAAACCTGGAATGCATTGGGTCGCTTTTTATTTTAATTCAAAAGGAACAGCGGAATATTTCGATTCATTGGGAGAGATGCCATCAAATCAGCAATTTCTAGAATTTTTGAAAAACAACAGTAAAACATTTTCAGGAAGCTCAAAAAGATTGCAGGGGTTTTTTTCAACAACGTGCGGAAATTATTGTGCTGTATATTTATGCTATAAAGCAAAACAAAAAAAACTTAGAGTTTTTAAATGAATTTTCGAGTAATTTAGAAAAAAATGATAAGAAGATTTTACAATTATATAAAAAATTATTTAAATATAATCAGAATGGAGGAAGAGAATTTATTATATCAAATCAAATATGTAAACCTTGTAAATAAATAAACTTTTTTGTAAAAATAATAGAACCATGTTTTTTATTTGTATAATAATATTTTTTATTTTCTAGCTTTTTTACTTTACAATTTATTTTCATTCATTACTTATTCGGTTTTTTCAATAAAATCAAAAATAGCCATATTTTTTTTGTCTGGAATTCTACCTCTAAAAATCATATTATATTTATGAGCTTTTAATGATTCGAGTTCTACGTCACTTTTTGCAATTTTCATCATTCGGTCTGGTAAAAAAATCCACATATGTTGTCCAGTTTCTCGATCTTCCAAATTAACTATTAGCTTTACACCAATCTTGGTTTCCTTAAAAGCGAAGTCAACCACTGCATATTCTTTGTCTACAATAAGTTCATCTACTGCTAGAGCTTCGTTATCTGCTCCTGCTGCCGAATTTTGAAACTTTTCCATAATATTTGCCATTTTATTAATTTTAAAACAATTAAACTTAAACTTTGGAGCGTTTTAGAAATACTAATAATTATTTCGAAGTTTATATTATATTTATATCATTTTTTCCAATCGACATGTTCAAACAAGATTTTTATTCTAGCAATTATTACTTTTGTAATATGATATTATTTTTCCGGTAATAATAATTTTTAATAAAATTAATCGAAATTGTGTAATTGACAGAATTTATTAGCTGGTTATGCTAAATTTTAAGCGTGAGAAAAAATAATATTAATGCACGTGCATCCGGATTAATTCTTTGACCCTTAGAATTCTCAAAACTTTTGGAAAAGTAAATCAATTTAGATCATATTACATTATTATTCTTAACTGGAAGTGAAAAAAAAATGGAATTATAAATAAAATGCTCATTAATTTGTATGTAGTATAAAATTTATTTTCAATATTTTGCACATTTTATTTGCAAATTTTATTTGCACATTTTATTTGCACATTTCCTTTGCACTAGAACATATATAAATACACTACTTATGATAGTGAATCAATACTTTGACGAACACCTTTCAATAATTTGGACTAAAGTACCGAAGCACATGATTCAATGCAAGGAATTGATAATGTCTTGGTAGGAGCAACTCGTGATTTGGATGTTAGCAAGTTGGTTGAAATGTTTCCAAAATTGTCTACACATCTTACATAGAAACAACATCTATAAGCTCTCAAACTAGCATCAGAAAATCCGTGTATTTCCAATTTGGAGTGATTAAGAATATAACGTGGTAATGATACTGTTAATAGTGATAGTAGAGGTTATATACCGAAATTCATCAGATGATGGTTGCCAAGCAATGCCTAACGTGTTGACTATTGAATTTCCTTCAATTAAGACCAAACTATCACGATCACCTTCAGGTATACTAGAAAGGAATCCTAGATGGTTAGAATTCCACTTTCGCAATTCCATTCCAGCTGATCGTGATAGTGTTGATTTCCTCCAATGAACTATCACCTGTGATTAGATCGTCTACGTAGAAATCATTAGAAATTATCTTGGTACCTAATGGTGAAGTATTATGATTTAAAGAAGCTAAATATGATAATAATTTCGTAGCCAAGTAGGAAGCTGACGCAGTACCATAAGTGACAGTTTTAAGACGATATGTTCTTAATCTTTCTTGTGAATTTGATCTCCAAAGTATGCATTGGTAATATGAGTCACCTTCATCCACATACATTTGACGATATATTTTGGCTATGTCAGCTTTGAGAGCGTATCTATGAAAACGAAATCTCATTATAATTTAAAATAGATCGTCTTGAACGGTGGGACCAATCATAAGGGTATCATTCAAGGATAGATTTGAAGTGGTTTCGCAACTTCCATCAAAAACAACTCTGAGTTTAGTGGTGGACGAATCTCATTTAATGACACAATGATGGGGTAAGTAATATTTAACTAAACCTTGCTTATCTTGTGTAACCACTTCCATGTGGCCAAGGAGCTCATATTCCTTTAAAAAATCAGAATATTGAACTTTGAAATCAACATTTTTGTCTAATTTCCTTTCAAGACTATAAAAACGTTTTTCAACTGTGTAATAAGAATTTCCTAAATTATGAACATTATCCTTGAAAGGCAATTTTACAAAAATACGACCAACAGAATTACGATATGTATTAAGGTCGAAAAAATCCTCACAAAGTCGTTGTTCGTCTGTGAACCTCACCTTGTCAACATCGAGTTTCAATTTTCCAAAAACGTTCAACAAGCTCGTGGAGATATTTATCAGATTCAGAATGGTGGCTATCAGAAACAAGTGTATGAGCAAATCTTCTTTGACAAGACGATACCGAGCTAAACCTTCCGGATGCGATCCATCCTAATAATGTTTTTTGCATTGTTGGAAGATTTGGTCCTAACTTGATTTGACCCACAGACAGAATTTCGAAAAACAATTCTGCTCCAATTAGCAGATCAATTTTTTGTGTTTTGAAAAACAAAGGATCAGCTAATTCCAAATTTTTAGGAATATTAATGATCAATGCATCAATGGTAGTATGCCAGATATAGTTGGTAAAACCATCATTTAAAGTTTTTTTTCGAAATTAGTTGTACGAGATTTTATTGTTGCAGTAGTCACGAATCTAGATTTCGTTTTGGAATTTCCAATACCGTTTATACTGGTATCTACCTTGAACCTTTTCAACCCAATAGATTGAACCATGTTTTCAGAAATGAAGTTAAGTTGAGCTCCAGAATCAAGAAGAGCTATTATGGGTTTTAAGGTTCCTGAATTATCGCGAATATATACTATAGCAGTAGCTAAAATTACATCAGAAACATCTAGATCATTTACATTGGATGAGACCATTGCAGTACCCCTTGATGGTTTTGATTCAGGAGAACTATCAGTAGCAGAATTTCCTGAATTTGATGCTGTCAATAAAGTATTATATCGATGAAGTAACGAGTAACGAAGAGCACACTTTGCAACGTGATGAGGTACATTTTTTTACCGAATGTCCCTTTGCGAGGCAGTTTATACATAACGACAGCGCCTTGACTTGATTATAGCGTTCAAGTACAGAAAGTTCAGAAAACTTAGAACATTTATAAATATTGTGACCAAAATTTTTGCAAAACGGCCACGAGTTTGCAATTCGAGAATGTTCAGAAACTAAAACGGTTGATGAAATGCGAGAACGATCGAACGGTTTTAAACTTTTATTATTAAAGTGGGAATGAGCCTGATTGCTTTCTAAGGTTGCGGATGAATTATCAAGTAATTCCAAAGTACGATATCTGGATTCCAAAAATGATTTTAATTCATCATAAGTTGAAAGATCAGTTGATGAAGATAAACGTTGTTCCCACAACTGCAAAGTTTGTGTGGGAAAATTTTGGGTCACTATGTGATTTATAATTATGTCCCACTTGTCGGTGGCTACACCTAAATGATTTAGCGAACTTAAGGTTTCTCGAGTTATATCCAATAGATTTTTTAATGAGTTTGCATTCTCATTTTTAATTTGAGATTGGTTAAGAAATTTATTTAAATATTTACCAATTAGAACTCTCTTATTGTTATATCGATTATTAAGAAAATCCCATGCCACTGCATAATTTGCTTCTGTTATTGAAAATGACTTAAGGTTTTCAGCTTCACCTGTTAAACTGGACTTTAAATAATGTAATTTGTTAACTGCTGGAACATCCTCTCTAGTGTGCACTAGTGAAATATATAAATCATTAAAGGATTGCCAATTTTCAAAATTTCCGTCAAATTTGGGAAGATTAATCTTAGGGAGCCCAACTGTTTGTATGGGTTAGAAGTAGACAACGAATCATCCATATGGGTACTACTGTATAATGGTACTGATGACTTCTCTAATTTTTCTATGAGATCACCTAAATCAGCAATATAGTTAAAATACATTTCATCAGCTTTGTTAAATGAATCATCAGTAAAATCAAAAACTAATAAACTCTATACAGACGATTATATTAGAATACCATTTCTGTCGGCACTGATATTTTTCAAATAAAAAATTATCGGCTTAGTGCAGTTCCATTTATGTATGTATTGTAAAAATACTCTACCTACCTATAGTTTATAGTACAATACAAATTGTTTTCATTTCATATAAATGATTTTTGTTTCGCAAGAGAGAGAAATGAAGTCTGAGAAATTTATAAGAATTTAGAAAAACAGCACAATAAGTTTTGCACTTTGACCTCCACTGCATTGCAAATTATTTTTGATATTTGAATTCAAAAACTATAAAGTTTATGATTTTTGGAATTTTTTTTTTGGAATTTTAAATTATTTTGTGAATGCGAAAATATCGAAAAATTACTGAAAATTATTTTTATAGGTATAATTTTAATTTTTTTGGTCATATTTTAACATATTTGTAAATAAGTAGGTACATATATAAATATGCTTTAAATAGTAAAATATACTTTCAGCTGATTCCATGGTAAATTCAATTATGTAGTTATGACGAAGCTAATGATTCAGTTCACAAAAATTCAGATAATTTTAATGTTGAGTCTAGGATATATTAATCAATATTTCAAACTATATTAATTCAATGAAATATATGTTTGTGGATACATAATATTTAAAAAATTAAATAAAATAAATCGCGAATATTGTAAAAATATTTTGTTAAAACAAAACCAAACATTTGATCTTAATTCAAAGTGGTTCCTCTTCAACAAATATTATCACAAACAAAATTTTTGTAACAAATGTTATCTACTATCAGAATTATTTTATGAGTTTTGTAATTATATTTGGTTATAATTTTTTATAACAAAAAAAATGTATTTTAGGTTTCTGCATATCATGTTAATGTTTTATTTTTTTTTGATGTAATTGGTTTACGACTAAAAAAATAGTTGAAATTTGTATTCAGAAAACAAATAATTCTGAAAAATATCATAAATAGTTTTTTGACGGACCATATTTAAATCATCCACAGAATATTCTTGAATTTTCCTTTTATTCTACATGGCTTGTAGAAAAACTTAATAAAAAGGAGTTTTATAAAAAAATGCAAGAAATAAAGCTGATGAAATAAATCATAATAGAAAGTTAAAATAAAAAATGAAAAAGATAAATAAAAATATTTTTCAAAATAAAAATAAATGTTTTTCTTTTTTAAATAGGTACATAAGTACTTTTGCATTAAAAAATAGCCAAATGATTTTTTTTTTAAAAAAATCATCCGAAATAACAAAATTTGAAAATATATTTTTCTATTCTCAATCTCAATTATCCATAAAAAATCATTGCTAAAGCAACAACAAAGAAATGCAAAACAAATTTGCTCATAGTTCATATCATTTCATAATCACAAATTTGTTTTCTCACAACGTAACTATAGAAACAGAGCCTTACAGAATTTTATTGTGTATGTATTTGTGATATTTTTTTGGAGCCAGAAATTTTTTGAATTTTGTTCTGGCATAAAAACGACAAAAATCGTATTCGAATATAATCGTCTGTATAGAGTTTATTAGTTTGTGGTAAAATACTCAAGCTCAGATTTATGGGCAGTGGTAGCCCCTTTTAATATTTTTGTGTCATTTGAATTAAATTCATTCCAAATGATCTTTGCTTCAGCCATGCGATTTTGCAAATAAGATTTTGTTCGCCTGGCTGAGCCAGTTTTTTTGAAATTGATATTAGCTTGTGCTAATTTAGCACTTAAAACTTCTTGTGAATTGAGTAAATCTTCATGTTCTGATATTTAGCTCAAAAAGAAAATAAACTAGGAAATGAATAACTCAGCAGTAAAGAAACAGCAATAAAGTAGGAATAATATTTACAAAAATTATTGGTTGTGATCAATAATATAATTAATATCGACGTGAATTAGCGGTTTTATATGCTAGAAAAATTTTCAAAATTGTAAGTGAGATGATGATCAAATTCAAGTTCCACGAATTATGAAAGAATAAAAATTCAGCAATAAACTTAAGCAATAAAAGTTCAGCAATAGAAATTCAGTTATAAAACTTCAGCAATAGACTTCAGCAGCAAATGTTTCCGCAACAACTGTATTTATGCACGAAAAATGTTGGACGAGTAAGAATAAAACTGGCAACAATTTAACCAAATAATGATAATAAAAAAAATTGTTCAACAATCAATTTATGTTTTACAGCTAATCTATGTATAGTGTCAACGAATTTATGTAAAGCAATGAATTATGTTACAGCAACGAATTGTTCAATCAACAATGAAATTGTGGGTGCCACTGATAAATTTAGGTAAAAACGACGAATTGTGGCATAAAAATAATGGAATAAAAACAGCAACGATTTTAAATTTCTAGTTTATTTGTTGGTAACGAAATTATAAATATATTTAAAATTGTTTCCAAGTTTCTTCCCGAATTTTGAATAAAATTTTAGATAAATATGTTACCTTGATACAAGCATATGTTTTCAATACTTGCTCTTGATCTTGATATAACCTTCAACATGGGAATGTTAAGCAATCAGATGATCTCAGGAAACAGTTAAATTGGAGTTCATTATGCGGCGTCCCTTGAATGACCTTTAGAAGTTTCAATGTCAATGGATACTATAATCTGGATATAAAATATGACCAGCAAAACAGCCGAATTTTAACCAGCAGATCTGGAGCAATTACTAAATAATCGACACAACCGAACCGAAAAACCAAAACACGTGCAAAATTACGTCGGGGTTACCAAAATGAATTTACCTGATTTTAGGTAAATTAGCCAAAAAAAAAATAAAGTCAGGTTTTGTAACAAAACGTTATAATAAGTAATTATTATTTTATTTTTATTGTAATGTTTGTACAACAATTTATATATTTTAGAAAGCAAGAATAATTTCATTTACCACAAAAAACTTATTTTTTATTTAATTAATTTATTACATTAGAAAACGAAAAGAAGTGATCTTATTTGATTGATGACAAAATTACGACTCTCTGAATAATTTTTAATTCTAATATAAATTTATATAATTGCAATCAAAAACGCTCTAAGAGCTTTTTATATAAAGAAAGAGAACTACTTTGATTTTAAGTTACAATTAGAAACTCTAATAGTTTTGTTTATAAGAGTAAATTTGATTTTTAATTGTGAAGTTTAATGATGAATAAAGTTGTGACGTTGACCATTAGATTAACCAATTCGCATATAATAATAAAGAAATGCATCCCTCATAATCACGATCCAAATGCTCAAGATGATAGTATAAATGCAACAAATAATTTGGTTAAGGAATTTGCCTCAACTTCGGCATTAAAATGTTCACAAATTGTGAGACAATCCATTATCGCTTGTCCACCTGATACAAGAATGTACTTACCTTCTTACAGTGCACAAAAAAAAGAAAAGAAATAGAGAACGTTATGAAGAACCAGAAAATTTAAATGTTTTACTAATACCAGAAGCCTTAACATATGTTGAAGACGACCTCTTTGTGCTAAATGAAAAGGATTTTAATGGAGAGAAAAACATAATATTTGGTACTGGACATTTTTTAAAAGAATTAAGTAAGGCGAAATGCTGGGCTATGGATGGCACATTTTATGTTGCACCTTAGTACATAGAATGTAATAGTATTTCCAATACATTAAATTTCGCCACTAGCGCTATAGCCGGCAGAGTTCTTGTTAGTTTTTGTTGTCTAAATAAATTAGTATTGTCTCCCTACTAATATGAATAAAAAAAAAAATAGATATATATATTTCTTTTTCAATCAGTCATTCGCAAAATTACTTCATCATTAACATAAAAAAAACCTTGTTGTTGCTTTTGCTATAGAACTAAAAAATAAATAAATAAACGATAGTAAGGGATAAAAAAACATGTTGAGAAAGAGGAAAGAAATATTTTAAGTTTTTATGGAATCAAAACACTCCTATTTTGTGACGGACTTTGAAGTAAAAAAAATCACATGAAAAACTGATATTTCACATGAAAAACTGAAAATGCCATCACTATTTATGTATTTGGCCTTGAAAATTTCTTATTCAAAAAAAAAAAAAAAAATGCAAGAAGACACAATATAGGTTAATGCATATATGGTTCCATATTATAAAATATTTGATATTTCTTTCCTCTTTCTCAACATGTTTTTTATCCTTTACTATCGTTTATTTATTTATTTTTAGTTCTATAGCAAAAGCAACAACAAGCAACAATAGAAATATAATCATTTTGAATTTTCTTTTATTCATATTAGTAGGGATACAAACCAATTTATTTAGACACCAAAAACTAAGAAGAACCATTTACCCCTATGATAGAAGTCGACTCGACTCTCGCCTCGTCTCGACTTTGACAATTTAGTATGATAGAAGTCGCCCAAACACTCGCCGGCGAGAGTTTTAGCGAATATTCGGTATGATGGAAGTCGCTCTCGACTCGCTTTTTGGAGACTACAGTCGCCGTTTTACTCGACCAGAAATTTTTGGGCGACTAGTACAAATTTATATCAAAAAATTTTTAAATTTTTTTAAAAGTGATTTTTAAGTTATTTTAAAAAATTTATATTGAATTTTAAATAATTATTGAGTGAGATTTTATAGTTTTTTATAGATTTTTTTTTGTTAAATATTAAATTTTGAAATATGTAAGTGTAATTATAAAAAATACATAAAAATATTTATATAATATGCAATATTTATATAAAAAAATATATTTTTAAAATTTTCAAATTATTTTATTTTAAATAAGATTGAATATGAATAATTCTATGCTGCTCATATTTAAACTTTATTGTTTAATAACAAAATACAACAAAATTTGAAAACTAATATTTTAAATTTTTTTTAATTTATATTTGTTGAACACAAATTTCTTAACAATAATATTATTGTAACAGTTTTTTTTATAAAAATTATTTTACTTTAAATTTAAATTCTACACCATAAAAATAAAATTCAAAAAATTAAAATAAAAACTTCAAAATTAATGTCAAAAACAGCTGTGCTGCCAATGAAGCAAAATAATAAACAACGAGTTGCCGTTTTTTTTAACATTCGACTCGCCTAATAGCGAGGCGACTTCAATCATACCAAATTAGTCGTCGGTCGAGTCGAATGGCGAGGCGAGAGGCGAGTCGAGAGGCGACTAGCGAGGCGAGAGTCGAGACGACTTCTATCATAGAGGGGTGATTGTTTATTTATATATAGTTGTCTAATCATCACTTTTTGTGTAATTCGCGACCGAGAATCATTTTGAGCAGATGTCGCTGCGAAAATATCAGGCTCAAACCCTGGTTAATTTACCTTATTAAGAAAATAGCTTTTCTTCTAACAGAGAAGAAAAATTATGAATGAAAGTCACTATTAAAGCTTTAAGACGTCACACACGCATGGAAATAATACATTTTTTCTTTCTATATTTGTTTTTGTTCTTGTTACTCCCTGCATTTTCTATTTCTTTAAATCTAAAATCTAAAAAAATGTAAACATTTTATTTTTCTTTATTTCTAATTCCCGCGAGGTGCGGGCGGGAAACTGAAATAGTTGTCACTACTCCTCTTTTGCAATTTTAAATATTTTGAAATATTTATTTTATTTTTCTGCATTTTATAATTCTGTTCTACGTTCATAATTTAGGGGTTTCTATTTTTTTTAAAATAATGTGCAAAATTCTGTCGGATTCGTCTAAAAGGTAGTCTTATGTAATAATTATATACATAATTCTGTCATATTGTAATAAGATATATTTTAATATAGGTATACATATTATATTTTAGTATATGTTATATATTTTAATAAAATTAAATTTCATTTCAGTTTTTTAATAATAACAATTTTGGTACAAACAATGCAATAATAATGTACAAAAATTGTTGTAATTAAAAAAAATTGTTGGCATCAAATAATAATGTAGAAATTTTTATTTACATTATTATTATTGTTTATTAGATAAAAAAGAAAAAACATACATAGTTATGTATAGAAAAATATTTTATTAAAAAGAAAATACAGAGATTTTTATATATCTTTGAAGTTTTATATAGATTTTAGTTTTAAAATAATGAAATTATAAAATACCTATTTAAAATATATATTAAATTTTTCCTTGTTAAATTATTCATTATTAACCTGATATTTGAAAACTTTAAAAGAATTTATTTAATTTTTTTTTTTATTTACAATTTAGTCAGATACTTAATATCTATAATTTATTTTCCACATCTTTCAGAATAATCAACTCATAATGATGTTAATTTTGTTGTTGTTTAATAATTAATAATTGTTATTTAAATTAAATGAATTTGTAACTATTAAGAAAATTAAAAATAGTAAATTAAAATATAAAAAAAATGCGTTATCTTTATGTTGTTTTTTAATAAATCTTAATGTGCTTGCAGAATATAAATTGAATATAAATTAATCTTAGATAATGGAACTAAGGATGTAGTACCTAGAAAAAAAATTGAAGATTTTTACGCATACTAATGCACTCACTTGTATATGTGTAAGTTTCTCCATTGACGTAGATTTATGGGGGCGGAATAGGGGCATTATCACTGCTAATAGAAAAACAATTAATGTATCAAAAACAATAATGATATAATAATTTATTTAGTATGAATATTCTTCTATAATAAATGATAAGAAATTTAAAATAAATAAAAAAAATAATAATTATGGTTACGTTTTTTATATTTTCAATTTCCTTTCAATAAAATTAATTTTGTGAACTTAGATCTAATAGATTCTCTCTCTGAAATTTTCTTAGACATAAAGAAATACCTAGTATTGAGGTATTTTTCAATATTTTATTTAACTAATAATGGAAAATGATCAATTTGGACATGTGATCTGTTTGAAAATTGACTTCATTTTATTTAGACAATTTATTTGATTTTTTTTTAAATATTGTGATCTTAAAATTGATATATCATTTTTTTCGAGAACATGTTCGAAAGCTCGAATCTCACTTTCAACCACTAACTTTACATATTGAGAGGCGCCCGCCGAAAATTATATAACCGCACGCCAATGCCGCTGTACCCACATTGATATGATTGGTTGAAATCAATCTTGTTTATGTAAACAAAAAAAAAAAATCTAACAATTATTGTAGAAATTATTAATATTTCTGACAAGAATAGACCTTACTTTTAAGGATTTACTTAAGATATTTTTAAAACATTCAGTTTATTAATTTTTTCACTAAAATATTTTCGGTTTTACAAATTTTCATCTAAAATTAAAAAAAAATTGACGTAAACAAACCGAATATCAGTGTGGAAATACAGAAGCAAAAAAACTAGATTTTTTTTATAAATTATACCAGATGCTTAGGTTTTTTAAAAAAATGTATTGAAATAAATTTCTAGCTGCTACATTTTTAGGTATGTTGGCTACACTGAGCACATTTTTATCAGAGACAGAGACAACACTATTTCGATTAAGTAGGGTACAGTCTTGAGGAGTGAAAGAGCAAAATAAAACAGAAAAATCTTCAAAATGAAATTCACTTTATAGTGTAAAATCAGCTACGTAGGGCATCCTTAGTTCCATTATCTAAGAAATTAATATAATTAATATATAGCATTTTTCGTAAAAAACTAAAATTAAGTTTTACTTTTTACAAAAATATATACTCTTTTTATATTTCAAAATAGTCAATTTTAAAACAAAATAATCTTTTTTGTTGACTATATTTTGATTTAAAAAAAAACTATTTTGAAATATAAAAAGACTAACTTGTGTTGTAAAAGGACTAAGTTGACTCGAAAGTGCTATAATTTTTATCCTTTTTTGTAAAGAAATTTAACTTTATAATTTTTTTCAAGACAATAGAAAATCAATTATTCAATTTACTAATATTACCAATATTTTCTAACTTACAACTTATACGATTTTTATCTTATTTTTTCATTTGTATGCTTGGTTATGTTTATATGCTTGTTGATGCAAAATTACGTCGGGGTTACCAAAATGAATTTACCTGATTTTAGGTAAATTAGCCAAAAAAAAAATAAAGTCAGGTTTTGTAACAAAACGTTATAATAAGTAATTATTATTTTATTTTTATTGTAATGTTTGTACAACAATTTATATATTTTAGAAAGCAAGAATAATTTCATTTACCACAAAAAACTTATTTTTTATTTAATTAATTTATTACATTAGAAAACGAAAAGAAGTGATCTTATTTGATTGATGACAAAATTACGACTCTCTGAATAATTTTTAATTCTAATATAAATTTATATAATTGCAATCAAAAACGCTCTAAGAGCTTTTTATATAAAGAAAGAGAACTACTTTGATTTTAAGTTACAATTAGAAACTCTAATAGTTTTGTTTATAAGAGTAAATTTGATTTTTAATTGTGAAGTTTAATGATGAATAAAGTTGTGACGTTGACCATTAGATTAACCAATTCGCATATAATAATAAAGAAATGCATCCCTCATAATCACGATCCAAATGCTCAAGATGATAGTATAAATGCAACAAATAATTTGGTTAAGGAATTTGCCTCAACTTCGGCATTAAAATGTTCACAAATTGTGAGACAATCCATTATCGCTTGTCCACCTGATACAAGAATGTACTTACCTTCTTACAGTGCACAAAAAAAAGAAAAGAAATAGAGAACGTTATGAAGAACCAGAAAATTTAAATGTTTTACTAATACCAGAAGCCTTAACATATGTTGAAGACGACCTCTTTGTGCTAAATGAAAAGGATTTTAATGGAGAGAAAAACATAATATTTGGTACTGGACATTTTTTAAAAGAATTACGTAAGGCGAAATGCTGGGCTATGGATGGCACATTTTATGTTGCACCTTAGTACATAGAATGTAATAGTATTTCCAATACATTAAATTTCGCCACTAGCGCTATAGCCGGCAGAGTTCTTGTTAGTTTTTGTTGTCTAAATAAATTAGTATTGTCTCCCTACTAATATGAATAAAAAAAAAAATAGATATATATATTTCTTTTTCAATCAGTCATTCGCAAAATTACTTCATCATTAACATAAAAAAAACCTTGTTGTTGCTTTTGCTATAGAACTAAAAAATAAATAAATAAACGATAGTAAGGGATAAAAAAACATGTTGAGAAAGAGGAAAGAAATATTTTAAGTTTTTATGGAATCAAAACACTCCTATTTTGTGACGGACTTTGAAGTAAAAAAAATCACATGAAAAACTGATATTTCACATGAAAAACTGAAAATGCCATCACTATTTATGTATTTGGCCTTGAAAATTTCTTATTCAAAAAAAAAAAAAAAAATGCAAGAAGACACAATATAGGTTAATGCATATATGGTTCCATATTATAAAATATTTGATATTTCTTTCCTCTTTCTCAACATGTTTTTTATCCTTTACTATCGTTTATTTATTTATTTTTAGTTCTATAGCAAAAGCAACAACAAGCAACAATAGAAATATAATCATTTTGAATTTTCTTTTATTCATATTAGTAGGGATACAAACCAATTTATTTAGACACCAAAAACTAAGAAGAACCATTTACCCCTATGATAGAAGTCGACTCGACTCTCGCCTCGTCTCGACTTTGACAATTTAGTATGATAGAAGTCGCCCAAACACTCGCCGGCGAGAGTTTTAGCGAATATTCGGTATGATGGAAGTCGCTCTCGACTCGCTTTTTGGAGACTACAGTCGCCGTTTTACTCGACCAGAAATTTTTGGGCGACTAGTACAAATTTATATCAAAAAATTTTTAAATTTTTTTAAAAGTGATTTTTAAGTTATTTTAAAAAATTTATATTGAATTTTAAATAATTATTGAGTGAGATTTTATAGTTTTTTATAGATTTTTTTTTGTTAAATATTAAATTTTGAAATATGTAAGTGTAATTATAAAAAATACATAAAAATATTTATATAATATGCAATATTTATATAAAAAAATATATTTTTAAAATTTTCAAATTATTTTATTTTAAATAAGATTGAATATGAATAATTCTATGCTGCTCATATTTAAACTTTATTGTTTAATAACAAAATACAACAAAATTTGAAAACTAATATTTTAAATTTTTTTTAATTTATATTTGTTGAACACAAATTTCTTAACAATAATATTATTGTAACAGTTTTTTTTATAAAAATTATTTTACTTTAAATTTAAATTCTACACCATAAAAATAAAATTCAAAAAATTAAAATAAAAACTTCAAAATTAATGTCAAAAACAGCTGTGCTGCCAATGAAGCAAAATAATAAACAACGAGTTGCCGTTTTTTTTAACATTCGACTCGCCTAATAGCGAGGCGACTTCAATCATACCAAATTAGTCGTCGGTCGAGTCGAATGGCGAGGCGAGAGGCGAGTCGAGAGGCGACTAGCGAGGCGAGAGTCGAGACGACTTCTATCATAGAGGGGTGATTGTTTATTTATATATAGTTGTCTAATCATCACTTTTTGTGTAATTCGCGACCGAGAATCATTTTGAGCAGATGTCGCTGCGAAAATATCAGGCTCAAACCCTGGTTAATTTACCTTATTAAGAAAATAGCTTTTCTTCTAACAGAGAAGAAAAATTATGAATGAAAGTCACTATTAAAGCTTTAAGACGTCACACACGCATGGAAATAATACATTTTTTCTTTCTATATTTGTTTTTGTTGTTGTTACTCCCTGCATTTTCTATTTCTTTAAATCTAAAATCTAAAAAAATGTAAACATTTTATTTTTCTTTATTTCTAATTCCCGCGAGGTGCGGGCGGGAAACTGAAATAGTTGTCACTACTCCTCTTTTGCAATTTTAAATATTTTGAAATATTTATTTTATTTTTCTGCATTTTATAATTCTGTTCTACGTTCATAATTTAGGGGTTTCTATTTTTTTTAAAATAATGTGCAAAATTCTGTCGGATTCGTCTAAAAGGTAGTCTTATGTAATAATTATATACATAATTCTGTCATATTGTAATAAGATATATTTTAATATAGGTATACATATTATATTTTAGTATATGTTATATATTTTAATAAAATTAAATTTCATTTCAGTTTTTTAATAATAACAATTTTGGTACAAACAATGCAATAATAATGTACAAAAATTGTTGTAATTAAAAAAAATTGTTGGCATCAAATAATAATGTAGAAATTTTTATTTACATTATTATTATTGTTTATTAGATAAAAAAGAAAAAACATACATAGTTATGTATAGAAAAATATTTTATTAAAAAGAAAATACAGAGATTTTTATATATCTTTGAAGTTTTATATAGATTTTAGTTTTAAAATAATGAAATTATAAAATACCTATTTAAAATATATATTAAATTTTTCCTTGTTAAATTATTCATTATTAACCTGATATTTGAAAACTTTAAAAGAATTTATTTAATTTTTTTTTTTATTTACAATTTAGTCAGATACTTAATATCTATAATTTATTTTCCACATCTTTCAGAATAATCAACTCATAATGATGTTAATTTTGTTGTTGTTTAATAATTAATAATTGTTATTTAAATTAAATGAATTTGTAACTATTAAGAAAATTAAAAATAGTAAATTAAAATATAAAAAAAATGCGTTATCTTTATGTTGTTTTTTAATAAATCCTAATGTGCTTGCAGAATATAAATTGAATATAAATTAATCTTAGATAATGGAACTAAGGATGTAGTACCTAGAAAAAAAATTGAAGATTTTTACGCATACTATTGCACTCACTTGTATATGTGTAAGTTTCTCCATTGACGTAGATTTATGGGGGCGGAATAGGGGCATTATCACTGCTAATAGAAAAACAATTAATGTATCAAAAACAATAATGATATAATAATTTATTTAGTATGAATATTCTTCTATAATAAATGATAAGAAATTTAAAATAAATAAAAAAAATAATAATTATGGTTACGTTTTTTATATTTTCAATTTCCTTTCAATAAAATTAATTTTGTGAACTTAGATCTAATAGATTCTCTCTCTGAAATTTTCTTAGACATAAAGAAATACCTAGTATTGAGGTATTTTTCAATATTTTATTTAACTAATAATGGAAAATGATCAATTTGGACATGTGATCTGTTTGAAAATTGACTTCATTTTATTTAGACAATTTATTTGATTTTTTTTTAAATATTGTGATCTTAAAATTGATATATCATTTTTTTCGAGAACATGTTCGAAAGCTCGAATCTCACTTTCAACCACTAACTTTACATATTGAGAGGCGCCCGCCGAAAATTATATAACCGCACGCCAATGCCGCTGTACCCACATTGATATGATTGGTTGAAATCAATCTTGTTTATGTAAACAAAAAAAAAAAATCTAACAATTATTGTAGAAATTATTAATATTTCTGACAAGAATAGACCTTACTTTTAAGGATTTACTTAAGATATTTTTAAAACATTCAGTTTATTAATTTTTTCACTAAAATATTTTCGGTTTTACAAATTTTCATCTAAAATTAAAAAAAAATTGACGTAAACAAACCGAATATCAGTGTGGAAATACAGAAGCAAAAAAACTAGATTTTTTTTATAAATTATACCAGATGCTTAGGTTTTTTAAAAAAATGTATTGAAATAAATTTCTAGCTGCTACATTTTTAGGTATGTTGGCTACACTGAGCACATTTTTATCAGAGACAGAGACAACACTATTTCGATTAAGTAGGGTACAGTCTTGAGGAGTGAAAGAGCAAAGTAAAACAGAAAAATCTTCAAAATGAAATTCACTTTATAGTGTAAAATCAGCTACGTAGGGCATCCTTAGTTCCATTATCTAAGAAATTAATATAATTAATATATAGCATTTTTCGTAAAAAACTAAAATTAAGTTTTACTTTTTACAAAAATATATACTCTTTTTATATTTCAAAATAGTCAATTTTAAAACAAAATAATCTTTTTTGTTGACTATATTTTGATTTAAAAAAAAACTATTTTGAAATATAAAAAGACTAACTTGTGTTGTAAAAGGACTAAGTTGACTCGAAAGTGCTATAATTTTTATCCTTTTTTGTAAAGAAATTTAACTTTATAATTTTTTTCAAGACAATAGAAAATCAATTATTCAATTTACTAATATTACCAATATTTTCTAACTTACAACTTATACGATTTTTATCTTATTTTTTCATTTGTATGCTTGGTTATGTTTATATGCTTGTTGATTTTTTAAAACGCATATAGAATAATGTATCACTAAAGCTTTAATAGTGACTTTAAAAAAAATGTTATTCATAATTCTCTATTAGAAAAGAAAATCTATTTTCTTAATTAGGTAAATTAACCAGGGTTTGAGCCTGATATTTTCGCAGCGACATCTGCTTAAAATAATTCTCGGTCGCGAATTACACAAAAAGTGATGATTACCCACTGAAGCGCATAAGCCTTATGTATCCCTTATTCGTAAGGGATGACAGACACCTTATCCGTCCATAACAAATACATTAGTCATGTCCGCTTAGCATAAGGTATACACATAAGGGACATGTCAGGTTACAGCGGTATTTTTATGAAACTTTATCCTTGCTAACAGATGGCACTTTTTAAATTATTTTATTATAAAAGCTCCACCATTTTTATTTCGGTTTAATAAATAATAAAAAAAACTTATTCTCAAAAAATTTCTTTTTAATAGTTTATTTACATAGTTTTTTTTAAATACATATTCATATTATATAAAATAAATTTACATTTAAGTTTTCTATCTGATTTCCTGTTAAGTTTATTTCGTTCATAACATTTTGAGTTCTTTCTTTTGAAAAATGTTCTGCCATTTTTTCTATAAATATTAAAAAGATTAAATTAATACAATTTTTTTTTTACAATTTATGTTGTACAATAATTGTAGTAAATTTAAGGAAAAAATATAGAAACAAAACCTCACCTTTATTAATTATAAAAATTTATCAGAACGTAATAATAAAAGAACACTTAATTGTTTATTACTTAATTATATTATACACAAGCCAAGCACAAAATGAAATTTAAAAATGGCCAAAATGAAATGACACGTACAATTACAGAAAATAATTTTAATATCTATAATATACCGTCAGATTTCATACCAAAATCTCAATTTTTAATTCACAGTGTTACCACCAGCTATCGCATGTTAAGTTTATATGGAAAAATTGCATTTCTTACAAATAAGGGATCCGTCATCCACTTCAAAAAACTCAGTGGGTAGACAACTATATATAAATAAACAATGGAAGAACTCTGCCCGCTATAGCGCTAGTAGCAAAATTTAATGAATTGGAATTACTATTAGATTCTATATACAAAGGTAAAACGATATAAACAAATTAAAAAAATTATGAAAAAAAATGAATTATCAAAATTGGAATATTTAAAATCACTAGGAACCAATTATTATTTATATTAAAATAAAAAATTACTTAATATTTGTTTTACCCTTATTTTTTGATTATTAATATGAATGTTATTATTTCGGTTGGTGATGAAATCCACAAACCGAAATCCATACATAAAAATCCACAAAACCAAAATCTATAAAAATGTTCAACGAATAATAAATCAAATCGTGGCGCCATGGATTTTTTGTTTGTGGTATAACTTTTTGGTGGCAAAAATCATTATGGATTTTGTAATTTGTGAATTTTGTCCCCCACCCAAATTATATACATATGAAATAAAATACTTTTGTTTATAAGGTTTCAAAATTTCATAATTTTGGAATACTTAGTAATATTATTTTTTTGTTTTTACTATTTTATGACGGTGGCATTTCTTTTTTCCTACTTTTCATTAACATTGTTTTCTTAAAAATACTAAAATAAAAAAAAAATAGAACTACTAAATCTTCAAATCCAATTATTTTATCATGGTATTCTGAATAATGAAGTGCTGGCCTAATAGAAATTTATAGAACCTTGCTTTCAATGTTAAAAAAAATGTTAAAAAAAACGGCAACTCGTTGGTTATTATTTTGCTTCATTGGCAGCACAGCTGTTTTTGACATTAATTTTGAAGTTTTTATTTTAATTTTTTGAATATTATTTTTATGGTGTAGAATTTAAATTTAAAGTAAAATAATTTTTATTATTGTTAAGAAATTTTTGTTAAACAAATTTAAATTAAAAAAATTTTAAATATTAGTTTTCAAATTTTATTGTATTTTATTATTAAACAATAAAGTTTAAAAATGAGCAGCATAGAATTATTTAAAATAAAATAATTTTAAAATTTTAAAAATATATTTTTTTTATATAAATATTGCATATTATATAAATATTTTTTATAATTACACTTACATATTTTAAAATTTAATATTTAACAAAACAAAAATCTATAAAATCTCACTCAATAATTATTTAAAATTCAATACAAATTTTTTAAAATAACTTAAAAATCACTTTAAAAAAAATTTGTACTAGTCGCCCAAAAATTTCTGGTCGAGTAAAACGGCGACTGTAGTCGCCAAAAAGCGAGTCGAGAGCGACTTCCATCATACCGAATATTCGGTAAAACTCCCGCCGGCGAGTGTTTGGGCGACTTCATCATACAACATTGTCAAAGTCGAGACGAGGCGAGAGTCGAGTCGACTTCTATCATAGGGGTAAATGTGTTGTTGAGGATTTATAGTTAATATTTAACACTAAATTTGTTCCTACAATGTATATTCCAAATTAGAGCTACGTTCTGTGAGAAAAACTTTTGCTAACACTTAGCATTATTATCCACATGGTCTATGTTGTCTTTTGCTGTGTTTCTGTCTTTTATTAAAAAGAGTTAAATTTTGAAATCTCAATATTTCTTATTTTGAGCTTATATGCATATTGCTTTTGTATTTTTGAATAGCATTCTACTTGAAGTTGCAAAACCTTTACTCTAAATCACTACACTTTTTGCAATGTTTTTCACATATATATTTGCAAATTTTTAAGTAATATTTTTCTGCTGGAAATTTAATATATTTAACACGCGCTTTTGTTCTATTGATATTTTTACAATATTCTATAAAACATTTTTAGAATAGCTACGATTAGTATAGAAGAGATCTAATATTTTTAAATTATTAAATTGCATATGAAACTTTTTTTAATTTTTTTCCAAAAATAAAAATTTAAGAAAATGAGCATCAAATAATATGTTTCGGTTTTTTTTGGATAATCTACAAATTTTAATTCAGGATTTTAAAGTCGTGTTTCCACACTCAGCAATTTTGTGTTTCCACATATTTCCATTTTCAAAAATTTAATTAAGACTTTAGTGGACATTTTACGCTTTAGTATGTATATAAATAAATGTTAAACAAAGTAACTGCATATATCACAAAAAATTAGGTATTTATTTTATTTTTGAATAAGTATACCTCTTATTAGCACATGAATGAATTTACCAACAAAAAAAAATAACTAAATTTTTTAGATAAATAGCTCTACCTAAATGTTGATTGTTTTTTATATTTAAATATTTGAATATATCTTAATTGTAAAAAAAAAAATGAAAAATCAAATTTTTGCCTTCTGTAAAAAATACTTTTTATAAAATAAATATTATAAAAATTGTCATTATTTCTTTCTTGAAAATATTTTATTCTTTTTTTTTCGTTTTGTTATTATTTTTCTCAAAAACCTTTCATGTTCCCCATACGATAGATATATCTATTATAAATGGTTTTTGGTATATAATATATAAATATTATAAGAATTGTCTTTATTTCTTTATGATCGAATTTTGTTTTGCTTCCTACACAATTTAGAGAATGTGAGAATTTATGCGATACACAATTTAGAGAATTTATTTTATACAGTATAGTAGAGGATTGAGCATATTTTTCTCTTAGTAAATCATCAACTTTATTTTCTCATATATTTTTTCTCAAAAAGGTTTCAATGTTCCCTATACGACAAAAATATCTATTATAAATGGTTTTTAGTACTATTAACGTTGTTGGTATTCTTGATGGTGTTGCTGCTGTTAACGTCAACCCCAACCCAACATGTTGTTATTCTAATTAATGGGGCTATTATAGTTCTTGCTATTGTTTTTATTTTTGGTGATGTTGAAACTCTTGCGGTCGTTATTGTTGAAGGAGTTGATTTTGTTGATGATGTTATATTTAAAATGATGCTGTTGCTGTTGATCTTAATGTTGCTATTGAAGATGTTGAAGTTGTTGATAGTTATTGCTGATGGTGTTGATGTTGACTGTTATTTGTTGTTACATTAACAATAACAACAGACCTGAGGATAAACTGTTTTTGATGTGACGATTTTTAGCATGGTGTCGAACTGGAGTTGAGTGCCAGGGTGTCTCCGATGCGATTTTTTGGTTATGCTGTTGATTATGTTGACATAGTTATTGGTATAATTGTTGGTGTCGTGGTTTTTATTATGTCTATTTTTAAAATCAGGATTGGATGACGATGATATAATAAGGAGTGAATTAACGATGTGGTTTCCCATTGCCTTCCTAGCAGGAATTTAATTAATTATTTGGTATATGTTTCGTGCCAGACGTCAGTTTCATTTTGTTTGATTGAAATTGTTTTTTTTTTTATTATTTTACTGTAGCTTCACACTAGCGTCTGATTGAAGTGTTAATTTTGATCAAAAATTATTTAAAAAAAGAAAGGTAACTGGAGAATATTATAATTTTATTTAAAATACATCCGCTAAAAATATGTTTAATGTGTAATGTTAAAAAAATAAATAAATATTCGCGGGTTTCCTAATAAAAAGAAAAATACATTGGTTAACTTCGAATACTTCTCAGAAGTAAATCGGAAGAAATAATTAAAAAGTAAAATACCTACCCGCTAAATTATTATGTTTTTAATATATTGACCCCTATGATAAAAGTCGACTCGACTCTCGCCTCGCTAGTCGTCTCTCGCCTCACCATTCGACTCGACCAACGAATAATTTGGTATGATGTAAGTTGACTCGCTATTAAGCGAGACGAATGTTAAAAAAAAACGGCAACACGTTGCTTATTATATTGCTTCATTGGCAGCACATCTGTTTTTTACATTAATTTTGAAGTTTTTATTTAAATTTTTTGAATTTTATTTTTATTGTGTAGAATTTAAATTTGAAGTAAAATAATTTTTATAAAAAAAAAATGTGTTACAATATATTATTGTTAAGAAATTTGTGTTAAACAAATTTAAATTAAAAAATTTTTAAAAAATAGTTTCCAAATTTTGTTGTATTTTGTTATTAAACAATAAAGTTTAAAAATGAGCAGCATAGAATTATTCATATTCAATCATATTTAACGTTGAAAATAAAATAATTTGAAAATTTTAAAAATAAATATGTATATGTTTTTATATAACTATTGCATATTATATAAATATTTTTATGTACTTTTCTATAATTACACTTACATATTTTAAAATTTAATATTTAACAAAACAAATTCTATAAAAAACTATAAAATCTCACTCAACAATTATTTAAAATTCAATATAATTTTTTTATAATAATTTAAAAATTACTATAAAAAAAATTCAAAGTTTTTTTTTATATATTTGTACCACTCGCCCAAAAATTTTTGGTCGAGTAAAATGGCGACTGTAGTCGAGAGCAAGTTACATCATACCGAATATTTGCTAATACTTCAGACAGTTTCGCCGCTCGTGCCGTTGTCGGTTTGGAATGTCAAAAGACGCTAAGTTATATTCTTAACTTTAATTACATGTTATTTAGTTAAAATTACATTTTCTCTCACAAATAGAATTAACTTTTTTATAATAATACAATATACATATAAATAATTATATAAATAACATATAAATATCCACCACATTTTTTGTTGTACAAAATTTAATTTTTTTTAATTATTTCTATTAATTCTACTACAAATCCCATTTTTAAAAATTATTTCATAAATAAAAAAAAAATCAACAAAACAATATTTTTATGTCATACAACAATTTTCATATCAATTAGACATTTGAAAAGTTAAAATCGATTGTTCTTACGGCATGAGCGTCCCCGGCGACATGACGGGGCGAGTTTGTCTGCTTTCATATATTTCTATATACACACATCAAAAAAGTCTAAGCAACACCATGTAATTCCGCTGTAACTTTTTTAAATTTTATGGGATTACCTCTATTTTTTTGTCAAATGTAGGTACATTGATTACACATCGATACAAAAAAATTTACCTGAAAAAGTCCAAAATCCCGTTAATTAGGTAATAAAAACCAAATTTGTAATGTTTTTCAAATTTTAATGGAAATTATTTTATTATAAAATGTAAAGTTAATTTTATTTTTATTGTTTTTGATAAATTAATTAATATGAGGTATTGCCTCCCCTTGCATTTAGAACAGCCTGGCACCTTCTAGGCATTGAAGTTATTAAATTATTAAAGAATTCTCTTGGTATTCGAGCCCAATGCTCTTGAAGCAGATTACATAGCTGATCTCTTGTTGTAACTGTCGCCAGATCATTGAGAATGCTTCTTTGAAGTCTATCCCATGCATGCTCAATGGGATTTAAGTCCGGGGATTGTGCTGGCCAGGGTAACACCCGAATATCTTTATCCTCTAACCAATTTTTTACAATTCGTGCCGTATGTGGTCTGGCATTGTCATGCATTAAAATAAATTCTGATCCAATTTCCGATGCAAATGGAAGCACAACAGGTTCGAGTATCTCATCAATATAAGAAGCTGCTGTTAAGTTCCCATTTGGAAAAACGAGATTGGTTTTTCCATCAATTGAAATTCCTGCCCACACCATGACAGTGCCTCCTCTATAACTGTGGACTTCCTGCACATTTCTTAACCTTTCTATGTTGCCAGATCGTCTCCAAACTCTACTTCTTCTTGTATCTGGATGAAATCCGAATCGAGATTCATCGGAGAACAAAACTGTAGACCATTGTTCATTTGTCCAATTTTTGTGAATTTCACACCAATTACTTCTCAGCTCTCGATTCCCACGACGTATCGCAGGACATCTCAATGGGCGACGAGAATTAAGTCCGGCTTCATGTAGTCTGTTCCTGATAGTTTGGTCACTAACAGATATGTGTTCAGCTCTATGCAACTCCGACTGTAATTGTCGCGCTGTTAAATTGCTGTACCGGCTGGCTTCAAGCACCAGATACCGGTCCTGCTGTGAAGTTGTTGATCTTCCACGACCTGGATGTTGCTCCCTTGGGCTTCCAGTGACACATTGCCGCTGCCACAACCTGCAGATAACTGCCCTGTTTACGTTGAAAGCTCTGGCAACATCAGCTTAGCTACTTCCACATTGAAGCATTCCTACGGCTTCATGCAATTCTGTTAACGTAAGATGACGACGTACATTACCGTAATCCATATTATTACACACTATTTTTTTTTTCCACACGAATTTAAAGGACTTTTTTTAACTAAACTCGCTAAATTCTAAAACAAGAATAATTAAAATTTTGTGACTTTTTTGGTTTTTATTCCCTAATTAACCGGATTTTGCATTTTTTCAGGTAAATTTTTCAGGTAAATCGATGTGTAATCAATGTACCTACATTTGACAAAAAAAATTGAGGTAATCCCATAAAATTGAAAAAAGTTACATCGGAATTACATGGTGTTGCTTAGACTTTTTTGATGTGTGTATTTTAACTTTTGTTTGACATTCCAAACCTTCAACGGCAACGGCGCAGACTTCTTCGACGGCGAAACTATCTCTGGGATAAAACTCTCCCCGGCGAGTGTTTGGGCGACTTATATCATTCCAAACTGTCAACGTCGAGGCGAGGCGAGAGTCGAGTCGACTTCTATCATAGGGATGATTATAAAAAAAATAGCCGACATTGTTTGTAGATTTCTCGTAGTCGACAAAGTTTCTGTAATACAAAAATCTTACTAAAAATCAATTTTGTACTTGTGTACTTGAGCCTTAAGACAAAAAATAAAATTTGAGGATTTGAATGTGTTGATCTTTACATATTTCATGCTTTTTTATATTACCTGGACTGATATTAACTGTAGCTCATCTTCAAATGTGTTGTTGCATGTTGCACCTGTTGATTACGAAATTTAATTTTGACGTGATGCAATTGGATTGTAATTTATAAATGATCACAAATTAAGTATTAGTACATATATTGACCTATTTTTATTCTGCAGTAAATAATAATTTTTTATGTTACAGCAGAAACAAAAGAATAATTACATCAAAATTTTAAAGAATAAAGATAGTTGTTTTTTCTGCATAAAAAAAATAATTTGGTATTTTGTTTATTTAAAGTTTTTTTCTTCTTGCTGCTAAATTATAATAAATTGATCATTTTTAAAACAGCTAAGCGGATCTCAATAGAAACTGCACATTCACAAATAACATAAAAGAAATACAAAAAAAAAATACATGTTATATTATTTCTTCTGTTAACGACGATTTTGCTGAAGTAGTAAGTTTATTGCTGTGAAGCGTTGCAATTTTATTAACTACGTTTATGTTGGATTGTGAGTGTGCGGTTAATTGTCAATTAGATGATTCCACTTTTTGATATCTGGGTTTATTATGAGTGAATGGTAAATATTTGTATTTAACCATATGCTAAAATAAAAAAATAAAAAATTGGTTATCTTACGATATAATATGTATGGAGTTATGTATAGACATATACAGGGTGTTTTGTACTCGAATGACAATATTTAGATATATTTTTAAAATTATTTTGGTGCGCCATTATGTTATTACAAGTACAGCATACAATCTTTTTACCTTACGATTGGCTGTTGTAACGCATAAATGGTTCGTAATAAAATTCTTTAAATTACTCGTGGCGGTTGATTTAAAAAAATAAAACTGCATTTTATAGAAAATTGTGTAAAAATTCACCTTTTTCTAACTACATGGTTAGAGGTGACTTATGGAAAGGGTTCACTATCTTTCCAAGAAGCCTACTTTTGCTGAATTGCGATAAAATACAAAATTACAAACTTTAAAAATGATTGCACATTTGCGGAAAGGGGACACCCTGTATACCATACTATATATTTAGTTAAGAACTTACTCTTATCTGTCTTTTCATTGTTATACAGAATAAAGTAATAAAATACATAACAAGAATGGGCCAAAAAACAGGAACGTTAAAACAATCAAAAAATGTGCATATTGTCCCAATAATTGTACTTTTGGTTATTGCGTACCAAAATTTAAACTCAGGTAACCTGCGTATAAATGGACGAAACTCCTCATTAGACTTAGTTGGTAGTTCAGGCCCTTGTTCATCTGCAAAAAAAAACATGATGGATTAAAAAAATTCAATAAAGGTGGATTCATTGTTTCGTCGCTTTTAAGCCGAACTGATTTCTCTCAAGGCAGTTCATCTTTTCGTCTTAAAAGTGACGCGTATTTTATGATAATCTATAAAAAAAATAATCATAGTGTGTATAAATAATAATTTTCAAATATTTTTTCTATTAGATATGACATGAAAAGCAAAAAATTATATTTATTTTTGTTTTTTGACTTTTGACGTTTGTTTTTTATTCGATTGAAGTTTATTTTTGAATTTTCAAAAATGCGCCGCACTAAAGTAGATATTGAACCAAGTTTTTCAGAGAGAAAAAAATTCGAAAATAAAATCTAAAAAATGAGAAAAATTCAAATTTTCATATAAAAAATATTCGCGGACATGAGTTCGTCGTAAGTTGGACGAAACAATGAATTCACCTTAAGAAATTAGAAAGGATACATTTCTTAATGTGTAAATTGTATTCGTTGCCTCTAGCAACACTTTTAATAATAATATTGGTATAGGTATTACTAGTTTTATTACATGCGTATGTGATCATACTAATAATAACCATTACTAACACTGGCCCACTAGAAATTCCACCACTAATATACCGTTCCAATTAATAAAATTAACCACATACCTCAACCTGTTCAGGATCCTACAAACGGTATCTGCCCAAATCTCGTAAATACTTTTATCACACCAGTTCAGTAGCAAATGGAAATAGGTTATATGCAATGGGTCGCCTGCGTAATAAAGAATACCGTGAGACTATCCTTAGCCTATGTATAATGTACATATATGACTAAACCGGCGATGTTAGTGTCAAACCAACACCAATGTGAATGTTCTAATCTAACAGGCGGGTCTTCCGCCGGACTATGAGGATCTTCGGAAACTTTGTTAAATTTCACGAAGAACTTGGTTTTATACATGATGCGATGAAATGATAAAAGATGATTGATAAAAATATATTGTTCTTGATATTTGTTTCCTTCTAGCAGAGATATTCTAATGTAAATTGGTCATTATTTTTCAAATTTTACACAAACGAGCTTCGAAACAAATACCCTTTAAAAATAATTATTATAAATATGGTTTTGCTTTCGAGGTTGGATGCGATTTCTTAATAAAAAATATTTTTATTACCAATATTTTCTGTTATTATATATTTTATCATTAATTTTTTCAAAATAGTATTACAAAAAAAAATTAACAATAAAAATATTTGTTTTAAAAAAGCACATCCTACATCGGAAATCAAAACCATATTTTTAATAATTATTCTTTTATACTGTTAACCAGTTCCAGCCAATAATTAAACAATAGAGTGTACAGCAAACAGCAGTCTTTTGAGTCTTTTAAACTCTGAACCACGGCCGTTAATCATAGAAGAAAAGAAAAAAATGGTTTATAAAATTAATATTATTTTCCAATCCAATTTCTGCAGCGCTAGTGTCGTTTTTAGTGTCATTTTATCAATTTTTCGTTTTTAGTGTCATTTTATCAATTTTATATTTTGAGGTTATGTTTATGATTACAAACATTTAAAAATTTTGTGTTTTTGTGTTCATATGTCTTGATCACTGTTTTGATAATATATTTGTGAATTTAAATTTAAAAAAAAAATAAAAGAAAAAAGTGTATAAAAAATAAAAAACAAAGACAATTATAAAAATGTATGGAATTAAATGTTGTGTTTCGTATTGCAAAAATTTAAGTGCCACCAAACATCGCAAAAATTTAAGTGCCACCAAACTACTTATACATAATTATTGTTATGGAATCAACAGGAAACTTTCCGGTTCCTCGAGGTTGCAGGCAGCAACGGATGACCCAATACAAAAAAAGCCTTAAAATATTACCAAAAACATTTTTGTAAAAAAAGAAAAATCAATAAAATAAAAAATTTTATATAAATTATTTATCTTTATTTATTTTTATTTATAATTATTGAATAGTGACAACACTGAAATACATTAGATCTACATTAATTACAATAGATGTCACTTTAATATTTTATGAATTGTATTTTAAATATATTTCAATTATTGTGAATTACTTTTTCCTGTTTCCTTCTTGTTCTAATATGATCATGAAATACAGACGTTATTTATAAAATCGTAGAACATTTTTTTAATCTCGGATTTATTTCAATAGGATATGGGCCCAGTCCATTATAATTAGAGAAGCGGAATTATAATTAATATTTTTTTGTCATTTTGTTGAAATTAAAAAAAAAAAAAAAAAATGAAAACATTTTCTGGGAAAATTTCGTAAGTTAATTAATATTATATTAAAATGTCAGAAATTGATAATATGGAAGATTATTTAATTGAATACAATTTATCTATTACACGGTTACGAGAAATGGATGCTAAAATTGATGAAGATTTGTTAGCTGTAATATTTGCTAGACAGTTTACCAGATTCATACAAAGATATTCAGGCAGCGTTTGATGCATCACAAGATTTTCCGTCTATTGATATATTACCTTCACGTTTATTGGAGGTTAGTGATCGCAAAAAGGTTCATCTAAATACGGATAATGTCATGAAAGTTAAGTTTCAACCGAAGAAATATTTTAAACCAGGTACGTCAAATTTGTCTATTTTTCCATATAATTGTCATCGCTGTGGTAAAAAGCGACACATGAAAAAAGATTGTAAAGTATATTTGCCAGATAAACAAAAATTAAATAGTGTCCAAAATTGCGAAGGTTTTATAGTATCCGAATTATTGCAAAATGCAAATGTAGATTATAACAAAGCAAATTTTGTAGCAATTGAAAAGAATTGGTGCATTGATAGCGGCGCCACGTCACATATGTGTTTCAATAAAAGCTTTTAAGTAAATATCGATTACAATCATACGGGTAAAGTACGGTTGGCTGATGATAAATTAGTAAATATCAATGGTATAGGAACGGTAAAATTAAATATGAAATGTACTGATAAAATTAAAACGGTTTGTCTATATTCAAACCGTACCACATTTATAAAGTAATTTAATTTCAGCCAGTAAGGCTACTGATAATGGCTGTAAGGTTATTATAGAGGGAAATCGTGCGAAAATTTTGAAAAATGATATAATTTTAGTTGAAGCTATAAACATTAATGGGTTATTTTATGTTAATGTAATTGAACATTTACACGAAATGAATAATGCTAACGAATCAGAAATATATGAAAAACCAAATATAGATAAATCGTTAGAATTATGGCACAAGAGATATGGTCACCTTAATATTGTATCACTAACGCTGTGATTACACTAGCCATAAATTCCTGTGGCACTATTCTGGCTTTTCCCCGGGAATTGGGAATTGGGAAACTTTCACAGTTTTCGACCAGTTAAGATTTTTTTTCCCTAAAGTTGATTCTGGCGGCAGGGAAATCGAGCTGTCAGGGAATTTTTTATTCCCAATTATACCAGTTTTACTGTCAAAAATTCCATTGCTATTTTTTAAAGGAAAGATATAACCATGTAACTGAAAAAAATTCAACGTTAATTTTTTTTTTTTTTTTTGAAATTATGGCTACTTCAGCACACAGAGTAAGTTAAATAAAATATATAAATTCTAGTAAACTTTTAATCCATATTTTTTAGGGTAAAAATGTAACTAAAGAACAAAAAATGTTAATGTTAGAGTTAATGGAAGGAGATGTTAATTTAGCAACTGATAGGTAATGTTTATTTTAAATAACGAAATGTATAAATGCTTGCCATTACCCATAACTTTGCAGGTTTGAGGGAATTGATGGAAAAAATAGAATTAAATCTAAATGGAGGGAAGTTGCTGAAAATTTAAACGCTTTGGGTGGAGCCAAGAAAGATTGGGAGAAATGGCGAAGAGCGTGGATTGACATGAAGTATAATATTTAACATAGCTACATAATAAATATTTAAAAAAATATTAATAATCAAATTTAGGAAATATGCAAGAGCGTCGTGGACAAATTTAAAAGAGTATGATAACCGGACTGGGCTTGGGACAGTTTTAACTAAAAAACCTGCTGAGCTCAACTCTTTGGACCAAAGGATTCTGGATGTAATTTCTTTAGAAGCTGTTGAGGGGACGAGCACTAGAGAAGGAGGTTTTGCAAGAGAAGTTTCATTAACTCCTGAAACCGCGAACGATAGTATTGGTCCAGTACCGATAGCAACGACATTAGACCACCAACGGATTAGACCACCAACGACACGTCATGATGCGTCAACAAGAAGAATCCGAGGTAAAATATAAATATAGTTAAAACAAATTTAAAAAAATATTTTTAAATTTTAATAAAATAATTTTTTTGATTATAGGATCAGCTTACAGTAGAGACAAGCTTCTTGCAGAGGCGAATAAGATTGAATTAGAGCGAAATAAAATTGAGCTGGATAAGGTTACGGCTCTAAATAGAATAGCTACTGCAATGGAGGAGCGTAATTCCATATTAAATAATGCAACTAGACCACAGAGGTAAGTGGAATATGTTGTTCATTAAAATTATATTTTAAATAAGAAACAGATCATCGAAACAAAAAATTGTATGATATATATACCCTCAAACTACCACAAAATTTTCTTTGTTTTGCACTAAAAATTAACATAAAAATTTAAAAAAATTGCATTTATAATTTTCGGTAGAATTATATTTATTATTTTCGGTAAAATTTTACTTTATGGTTTATGTATAATCTTTTTTATGAATAATAAAACCAAGCAAGTTCGGTATAATATAATTTTTAAATAATATTTTAATTTAAATTGTCAGAGAAATTGTCAAGCACAATAGAATTTCTAATCTCTTGTGCTAAAGGTAATAAACTTGGTGCTGCGTCTGCCAAAGATTCTTCATCATTATCTTCATCAATACCTTCTTCACCATTGTCTTCTTCATCTCCACTAACCAAATCATGATGATCCACATAGTTGTGAAATTTTATGAAATTATGTAGCGTTGCTACGGTGTTTATTATTAAACCCATCATTTCCGGGGAGTATTTAATACATCTATCTTTCGCAAGACACCGAAATCTTGATTTTAATACTCCATTTAATCTTTCTATACAATTTCTTGCGGATCTGTGAGCTTGATTAAAACGTTCTTCTGCTTCAATTCTAGCGTCCCTTATCGGTATCATTAGCCAAGGTTGAAGTGGATAACCACTATCACCTGAAAAAATATACCAAATAAACAAACTATTACAATATACAAATATAATTAAAAATTATATATATATATATATCATTACATTGATCAATTCATTAATTTCAGAGAATCAGAAAGCAACTTGGAGTATCTCGATACTGTTTACTTAGACTAGACGATCCTTAACGTAGAAATACCGAATTTTATTGGTGAAAATAACACGGTGAACATTTTATGCCAAATGTTTGTTTATTTTTATAAACAATGAATAATTTAATATATTATAAGAAATGAATTCTTTTAATTTTGTGATGTTAAAGTATAATTTTTTAAAGTTAATAATTGATAAAAATAATGCAAAATATAAACTATAAAATTAGTGTTTTTATCTTTTTGTATTTATATTTTTTACCTAATAGCCATGAATTTCGTATATCTCCTATATCATATTTATTATGTAAATATGCTTTTACAATGGATTTTCTCCATATAGTGGCATCATGATTAGAACCACCATATTTAGCATTAATATTGAGTATTTTTAAATTATTGTCGCAAATCTTTAAAAAAAAAATTAATGAATTGTAATTTTATATATAGCATTTCTAGGCCAAAATTACAGTGCTTACCAATTGAACATTTTTCGAATGGTAATGGTGTCGATTTAAATATACATGTTCAATATTCTCTGTAGGTCTATACATAGAAACATGTGTGCAATCTATACAGCCAATAATACCCGGAAATTGAAATTTTTGATAAAATCTAAAAAAAAAAATAAAAAAAAAATTAGCATTTTTTACTATCACGAATGAGTTGAATGAGTTTTATACTTACTGCAATTTTATAGTATTCATTTCTGCTGATGTTTGGGGAAATTTTATGAAGACATTAATTAAATATCTATCTACTATTTTACAAAATTGTCGTATACATCGACTAACAGCAGATTGTGATAAACATTGAAGGTAGCTCACGCCAATTTTTTTTTGAAAAGTGCCTACATAAACGCAATAAAAAATATATTTTATACAATTAAAATAACGAACTTACCTTCTGCTAAAAAGCTTAAAGCAACAAGAATTCTAATTTCTTTTGCAATACTAGTAGCGTCCATATATGGTGTAACTAAATTATTTAATTGAAATACAAGCGCCTGTGGCATTCTATATATTGAAATAAATTCATTTTCATATAAATCAAACGGGTCGCACAGATCCCTTAATCTTTTCCTTTGGATTCTTAAGCACCTCTTTCTTTCATTTTCATCATCATCTAAATACGGTAGCAATCTTCTTGCCATAATATATATAATCTATAAATTCACAATATTTAATCTTTATATCTAATGTTTAATAAATTAAACATGTGGTTAATACTTACATAAATTAATTTAATCGTCCTATATATTTAGTAACTCATTCTAATTTTGTAACATAATTAAATTAAACAAAAATAAATTTGTATAATAATCTTTATTTAAAATTTAGAAGATAAGTTTCACAGTACAAAATGTCAAATGTGTCAATATTGGCTTAAGTTTAGTTTCCACTATGCAAGTTGCAAATTTAAAAAAAAAAAAAAATATTGCTAACCGGAACGAAATTGTATATAAAGATCTTTGTTTTAAATTACTTTTTAGTACATAATAATTATATTTCCAATTCAAACTTTATTTAATTTCAACATTTTTATCACTTTTAAATATTCATATTATTGGAGTTTACATAGTGTAAACCCTTATATTAAGAATTTTTAAGAAATACTAGCGCTATCTATGTGTGGATTAAAATTACTTTAATATTTCCTATTGGTCTATTCCCTGCTTGCCAGAATAGACTTTTGGGAAATTTGGAACATAAATTTGGGAAAAATTGTTGAGGGAATTATTGATTTTTTTTTTCCAATTCCCAATTCCCGGGGAAAAGCCAGAATAGTGCCACTGATAGAAATGTTAGACATTTCTATCTGATATTTTTTTTTGACAGGTAAAAAAAACACGCTGGCTATTTGATGTCAGATATTTCTGTCTAACATTTCATTTTAATCATGTCGTCACCAAGAAAACAATTAGCTATAAAAATATTAAAATAAAAATATTTTTAATAATATAGTTATTCACACCTCAATAATATGTATCTTTTATTTATTTAGTAGTAAATTATTTTTTTCCGCCAAATAATCACCCCAAAGTTATTAAATTTTAAATTTCAGGATCAAATATTACATTTTTATCTAATATCGCGATTTGCAAATTAACAAATGTCAAAAAAAATCTGAAAAGTTGTCTAGAGAAAAATCGTGATTTTTCTGTCGGGACAGAAATCCTGTCTGGTTTACACTTGACATTTCGTAGACAGAACATATGTTCTGTCTAAGAAAAAGTCTAGTGTAA
Source organism: Rhamphomyia laevipes (assembly GCA_963920725.1). Lineage (NCBI taxonomy): Eukaryota > Metazoa > Arthropoda > Insecta > Diptera > Empididae > Rhamphomyia > Rhamphomyia laevipes. Next base: position 103,810,487 of record OY987255.1, read on the forward strand.
ACCACAAGTAAGAAAATTAAAGTCTGATGCAATGGTAATAGGGTTACCAGATATTAAAGATTGTAATATTGATTGTATTACTTGTATAAAAGGTAAACAAATCAAATAATATTTTAGAATTAATCCATACGGATTTATGTGGTCCAATGAGAACAGAATCTATTGGTAAAAGTTTATATTTTGCAACATTTATAGATGATTATTCCCGAAAAGTTTATGTATATTTTTTAGGGAAAAAAACTAAATATTTAGAAATTTTTAAAAATTTCAAAGCGTCTGTAGAAAACAGTTCTGGTAGAAAAATCAAAATTCTTCGTAGCGATAATGCCAAAGAATTATTAAGTAATGATTTTTCAAACTATTTAAAAGAATTTGGTATTAAACAACAACTTAGTGTTGAATATACTCCGCAACAGAATGGCGTTGCAGAACGCATGAACAGAACACTCGTTGAAATGGCCCGTTGTTTTATTATAGAATCTAATTTACCAATGTTTTCATGGGCTGAACTTGTTCATACTGCGGCATATTTACGAAATCGTTGTCCAACGGCATTAAATTTAAACAAAACGCCAGAACAAATTTGGACTGGACGTAAACCAGTCGTGTCTCATTTACGTCATATAGGATGCCGTGCTTTTGCTTTAAACAAAAAGGTTGGTGTATCAAAATTAGCACCAAAGAGTGATGAATATGTTCTCATTGGCTATTCCGATGAATCAAAAGCGTATCGCTTATGGAAAAAAGAAAGTACAATCGTTATCAAAAGTCGTGACGTTCGTTTCAATGAGAATGTGAATAAAAAAGATTATAATGAAAATATAAAAAATATTGAAAATAAATATTTTTATCAATTCGAAACAAGAAAGAAAATTGTAAAGCCTGAAGAAAATAATAGTAAAGATGAAGAATTTAAAGATTTTGATGATTTTGATCAAACTGAAAATAAATATGAAATGTATCTTTTATTTATTTAGTAGTAAATTATTTTTTTCCGCCAAATAATCACCCCAAAGTTATTAAATTTTAAATTTCAGGATCAAATATTACATTTTTATCTAATATCGCGATTTGCAAATTAACAAATGTCAAAAAAAATCTGAAAAGTTGTCTAGAGAAAAATCGTGATTTTTCTGTCGGGACAGAAATCCTGTCTGGTTTACACTTGACATTTCGTAGACAGAACATATGTTCTGTCTAAGAAAAAGTCTAGTGTAAACCACAAGTAAGAAAATTAAAGTCTGATGCAATGGTAATAGGGTTACCAGATATTAAAGATTGTAATATTGATTGTATTACTTGTATAAAAGGTAAACAAATCAAATAATATTTTAGAATTAATCCATACGGATTTATGTGGTCCAATGAGAACAGAATCTATTGGTAAAAGTTTATATTTTGCAACATTTATAGATGATTATTCCCGAAAAGTTTATGTATATTTTTTAGGGAAAAAAACTAAATATTTAGAAATTTTTAAAAATTTCAAAGCGTCTGTAGAAAACAGTTCTGGTAGAAAAATCAAAATTCTTCGTAGCGATAATGCCAAAGAATTATTAAGTAATGATTTTTCAAACTATTTAAAAGAATTTGGTATTAAACAACAACTTAGTGTTGAATATACTCCGCAACAGAATGGCGTTGCAGAACGCATGAACAGAACACTCGTTGAAATGGCCCGTTGTTTTATTATAGAATCTAATTTACCAATGTTTTCATGGGCTGAACTTGTTCATACTGCGGCATATTTACGAAATCGTTGTCCAACGGCATTAAATTTAAACAAAACGCCAGAACAAATTTGGACTGGACGTAAACCAGTCGTGTCTCATTTACGTCATATAGGATGCCGTGCTTTTGCTTTAAACAAAAAGGTTGGTGTATCAAAATTAGCACCAAAGAGTGATGAATATGTTCTCATTGGCTATTCCGATGAATCAAAAGCGTATCGCTTATGGAAAAAAGAAAGTACAATCGTTATCAAAAGTCGTGACGTTCGTTTCAATGAGAATGTGAATAAAAAAGATTATAATGAAAATAAAGCCTGAAGAAAATAATAGTAAAGATGAAGAATTTAAAGATTTTGATGATTTTGATCAAACTGAAAATAAATATGAAATGAAAAATGTCGATAATAATAATATTAAAGATCGGCTAAGAAAACCTACTTCCAATAATATAGTAGAATCAGCCAATAAAGCTGAATTTTTTGATGATCCGAAAGATTATAATGAAGCTAAAGATTCTCCAAATGCTGAAAAATGGTATCAAGCTATGAAAGTAGAATATCATTCATTGATGAAAAATCAAGCTTGGGACATATGTGAATTACCAAATAAAAGTATACCTATTGGTTGTAGATGGGTATTTAAATCAAAATTTAAACCAGGTGGGACAATTGAAAGCCGAAAAGCTCGATTAGTGGCAAAAGGTTTTTCGCAAAAATATGGAATAGAAAATGTTGAAACTTATGCTCCAGTTGTACGTCAAAGTTCTCTCCGTTTAATATACGCATTAAGTGTGGAACATTCTTTAACACTATATCAAATATCAAATGGGTGTATCGACGGCTTTTTTGAATGGAAATCTGGACGAAGTAATTTTTATGAAACAACCAGATGGTTTTATTAATGATAATGACAAAAATGAAGTTTGTCGTTTAAACAAAGCTCTACAAAAAAAACAAAACCATTGATGAAAAACTAAAAGATTGTGAATTTTTACAATCAAATTACGATCGATGTATTTATCTTAAAAGAAATTTTAATGAAATAACAATTTTAGCTATTTATGTAGATAACATTGTGATTGCATCAAATGTGGAATATGTCGTTCAAGAACTTAAATCCAAATTGAAACAAAATTTTGAAATGCATGACCTTGGTGAACCATCACAATGCATTGGATTAGAAATTGATATTAATAAAAATACCGAAAATATCTCCATTTCTCAAACCGGATATATCAATAATCTTCTAAATAAATACAATATGCAGAATTCAAAATTGTCAAAAATACCAATGCAGGCAAAAATTAAATTAAAAAAAGAAAATAAATTACCATTTGAAAGGCACAAAATTGGTCAAACTAAGTATCAAGAAATCATTGGTTCATTACTACATTTATCAATTTTTAACAGACCTGATATAGCTAGCAGTGTAAGCAGATTAGCTCAATTCTCTCAAGATCCACGGTTGCAACATTGGAATGCAGTTTTACAATTATTAAAATATTTAAATGCAACTAAAGATACAAAATTAACTTATCGAAAAATGGGGTTACCATTAATCGGTTTTGTTGACGTGGATTGGGCTGAAGACATTACCGATAGAAAATCTCAAAGCGGTTTTTGTTTTATTCTTTCAGGTGCAGCTATTAGTTGGGAGTCAAGAAAGCAGCGTGTGGTAGCTACATCTAGTGCTGAAGTAGAATATATTGCGTTAACTGAAGCCAGCAAAGAAGCTTATTATCTTCGGTTTTTACTTAAAGAGTTAGGGTATGGTCCCGAAGAAGCAACAGATATATTTTGCGATAATCAAAGTGCTGCACATATTGCTAAATCTGGTGGTCATCATACACGAACAAAACATATTCATTATAGATATCACTTTATCCGAAATGCTATTGAAGAAGGTGTTGCTAATATAAAATATCTTCAAACCGATCAAATGCCAGCAGATGCTCTTACTAAACCAGTACCAAGAACAAAGCACTTATTTTGTTTGCAACAATTAGGAATGAATATTTCAATGTTGAGGAGGAGTATTGAATAGTGACAACACTAAAATACATTAGATCTGCATTATTAATTACAATAGATGTCACTTTAATATTTTATGAATTGTATTTTAAATATATTTCAATTATTGTGAATTACTTTTTCCTGTTTCCTTCTTGTTCTAATATGTTCATGAAATACAGACGTTGTTTATAAAATCGTAGAACATTTTTTTAATCTCGGATTTATTTCAATAATTTAAAAAAAAAAATAGGGTTATGAGGAGAGAAAAAAAAGAATAGGGTTATGATGAATTTAATTCCCAATCCAACATAAATTTAAGAGTGGCGCTGTTGTAGATATTTGAGAGTTGGCGATCTATTAAGTATATATTATCTATGCTCTGAACTGAACAGTAAAAAACGCCCATTCGCATATGTATTTGTATCAAAATCTGTGAAAACAGCATATTCAAAAAAAATAATAATAAATAAAAAATAATTGATATACTACAAAACAAAAATTTCTTAACTGTCGCTTATTGTTCTGTAGTTACATCTTCATAGTAATCAGCCAGTAAATTACCGCAACAGGATAGTTTACTAGTTAAAAAAAAGAGAAACGTAACACTTTCGTATTACGCTTTGAAAATAATTGATACTGATCGCTTCTTGTTTTAATAAATTATTACTGTACTATTAATTAATTATCATTCATAATAATATCAAATTATTAATATCACTATTTATCATTAATTGATACATTATACGAATCAATTTATTATTTAATAGTAAAGCTTCTTTTAGATAAAAGTAACATAAAAATAAGTAAGTAAGGGAATTGGATAAACCAGCTACCTCAGCAGAAATACACTAGTTGAGTTACTTAAAAAAAGACATCTATATTCTACAGAAACCCAAGTAAGTTGAAACAAAAGAATCGAACTTGTGTTTGAAAACAGCAATTGATGTGCTAGCAAATAACCAACTTTTGATCAACGAAGAAACAAAAACTCTTAAAACTAAAATAGAAAAACTTGTAGATAAAGTAGCACGACAAGATATTATAATTTTTATTTTATTTATTTATTTTTTATTTATTATTTATTCCTTTATTTAGTAAATTTTACTATTATTATAAAACAATTTTGAAAATTCATTAATTTTAAATTATGTTAAAGTTCTCTTTTAAATATGGCACTAATTTTTTCTTAAATCTATTAAGACTTTCCTCTTGTTTAAATGCAATGGTAGACTATTGTGTAATTTTAAACCATTATAGAAAATATTATTTTTATCCTTTTCATTTCTAACTGAATTTAATCTAAAATCTTTAAAAATAAAGTTAAAGAGCTTGAAGAAAAAGCTATACAGCAAGAAAAAGCTAATTTTAAAATTGAAAATCTAGAGCGGAAGGCAAAAACAATAATATTATTATTTATAACATTAAAGAAGTGGTAAACGAAAAGTTATTTAATATATATAGTATCTCACTTCCTATTGGTAAAATTGAAAATACAAGTAGAAGCAAATTATATTAGCTTTACTCGTCGTATTGGAAAAACTGATACTGATAATAATTCACGCCCAATTCTAGTTGGTTTGTACACCTTTACCAAAAAATTAGAAATTTTACAAAACAAAAAAGCGCTTGAAGGATCTTTGCGGTACATAAATAGTGATTTTACACAAGAACAAAGAAAACAAAGCAGGAAAGCTTATGAAGCAGCAAAATACTACAAGAACATGGTAAAGAGGTGGTAATCAAAAACAACACAATTTTATCTAAAAGTGAAACAATCAATTTAAAGCAGTTTGAAGAACTAAACAAAACGTTAACTAACGAGACGCCAACATGAATTGTATCTCCAATAAATGATTCTGGGGTCAATAAAAAACTTGAGCTAACATTAATGGTAGAGGAAGGAAACTTTCTATTGAATCCAAATCACGATCTGGTGAAACCAAAGATATCGTTAATGCAATAGAAATTGAACAAAATAATAATATTAAACAAGCTTTATTATTGATGAAAATTCTGGCACGAACTGGCTATTCTTAAGGATTACGATATTAACAATCACGAACAATAAAAATTTATTTAGAAAATTAATATTATATTAAAATAACTAATTAACAATAAAATAAAAAAAATATACAATGAGGAAGCCAACGGGAAACCACATCATTTCAAAATTCCCTAGAATATCACCATTAAAAAAGCACCAACACAAACAATATTAATACTAACAACATCACCAATAACAACTAAATCAACAACACTCTCCCATTATAATCGAGTCTACGCACCGGAGAGACCCTGGAATTCAAAACACACTGGACCTCAGGTCAAGGATCATCACACCGGAAACAGGTTTGCATTTAGAACAATTAGTTTTTCTTTCTTTGCATGCCTACACACTTATTTATTTTCGCTTCTGGGCCAGATTCTTCCAGCCAATCTGCTCCTAACACTAGTTCTACGCGCTGGAATCGAGCCTAATCCGGGTTCTAGGATCTCGATATGCTCCATCTGCAAGAAACGTATTACCAAGTCTGTAGCATCTGTGTGCTGCAACAATTGTTTAGATTGGTGCTACCTGCGGTGCTTCGGCATTGCTAATTCAAGTGAATATACCACCTTATTCACAGGCTCTTGCTGTTACATTCCACCACAAATCACATCCCCACTCCAATCCACAAACCCCATCACAAATTCCCCTCCCACAAATATCACAACCCCACAAACCACTTCCCCACTCCAACCCACAAACCCCATCACAAACTCACCTCCCACAAATAATCCACCATCCACACCTCCTCCTTCCTCCACAAAATCCACCCTCGTTACAATAGCTTCAAACAATGCTCACTATGTAGCTCCAAATTCATCTACTGTTCCAATCTCCTATCCACAAACCAGCCTACCACAAGGTACACCAGCTATCCATAGTGTAGAATTTTTCAAGATTCTTCAGTGGAATTGTAATGGACTACGGAACAAATTGAAAGAAATTACCAACTTTATGTTCCGCAATAATGCCCTCATAGCTGCGTTACAAGAGACCAAAATTCCAAATACATACCCATTAACTTCATACGATGGATAAAACATCATACGCCGTGATAGAATAGATCGAGGTGGAGGCCTGGCCTTCATCCTCCATAATGATGTCAATTTTCGACCTGTGGCACAACTTGAACCTATCGCTAATCAACATCTTGTGGTAATGAGTATTGCTATTAACACTGGGGATAACGAACATTGGTAACAAACGAACAGTGGTAATGGGGGACTTTAACGCACACCACCCACTCTGGATTTCCTCCATTCCCGAAGATGCTCGTGGCTCCCACTTGGTAGAATTGTCACATTTTGTCACGATAAATGAAGATTTTCCGACACGTATAAGACCCACGTGCTCTAGCTCGCTGGATATTACTCTTATCAGTAACTCGTTACTAAGCCTAGTATCATGGCAAGCCGTACCTGCCCTTAGCTCAGATCACATACCCATCGTGATCTCAGTGGAAGAACCAGATAGCTTTATCCAGTCTGAACGACGAACCTATCTGCATCACAATAAAGCTGATTGGATAGGTTTCGCTAACTTCATGGACGAGGCTATCCTTCCGCTCCCTGAACCAACTTCAGCTACGGCAGGAGAAAAAATCTTTCGTGATGGTCCCTGCTTCTAAAAGGTTCATACCAATGGGAAGAATCAAAAAACTTTCACTTCCCGTAGGAAGCAGCTCGGTTTGCTGAGCAACGTGACCGACTTCGATCCACAGACCCAAGTCCCACCCAAATAGCCAAGCTCACTCGTGACATTCACCACCTAGTCAATGAGTTTAGAAGATCCAAATGGATCAGTAATCTTGAGCAGTGTGCACCTGGTTCCAAAAAACTATGGTCTACCATCAAAAGTCTGGCAGGTAAACGTCAAGCACAACACTAGTCAGCTATCACTTTTAACAACATCCAACATAGTGATAGTAAAAAATGTGCTTCGCACTTCTGTCGTCAATTCTTTGAACACCCTCTAGAACAGGCCAAAACCATCCGTTGTTTGTCGCAAACTCAAAGCACTGGATTCGAGACGCAACGCAACACCTTTCATTGTCCAAGAGGTCCTCGAGTAAAAAAGGCTAAAACATCAAAAGCCCTTGGACCAAATGGTATCCCCATGGTCATGCTCAAGAAACTCGGCCCTATCAGCCTTGAGTGCTTGACTAAAATTTTCAATAGAACCATGGAAGATCTCTCCATTCCCAACATATGGAAAGTTGCCAGAGTTGTTCCCATCCCAAAACCTGGCAAACTATCTCATAAAGGAACATCATATAGGCCTATATCGCTGCTCTCTCCAATTGCTAAAACGTTAGAGTCTCTGCTCTTAAGTCAGCTACAACAACACCTTAGCCTTGCGAATCACCAACACGGCTTCAGAAAACATCGAAGCATAGTTACGGCGCTCACATAAGCGCACCATGGTCGTGGCACTTGACCTCTCCAAGGCTTTTGACACAGTATCTATTCCTATCCTCCTTTCCGACATCCTTAACTCCACACTCCTCAATCCCACCAAAAGATTCCTTTCTTCCAACCTACATGGCAGATACGCTTATGTAGAATTCAGAAATTCCAAATCCTCGCACCTTGTTTACATCATGAACAAAGGAAGTCAGAATACCACTGGGTATACACATTAATGGTGTGACCATTCCCACTATTAATAATCCAACTATACTTGGTGTAACTTTTGATAACCTTTTGACCTTTTGTAAACACGCCAAATCCATCTGTCAAAAACTGAACAGGTGCCACCTGGGGTAAAGATAAGGAGATCATTATTACCACCTACAAGGCTTTTGGTCGCTCCATAGTCAACTATGCTGCTCCCGCCTGGTTCTCATTCCTAAGCACCACCCAATGGTACAACATTCAGACCAGGCAGAATACTGCACTGCGAATCGCCACAGGGTGTCACTCCATCACTCATCCTGATCACCTACATGATGAAGCATTACTTTTCAATGTCAAGCAACACAATGAACTGCTCACAAAGCAATTCTTGTTTGCTTGTCATAATCCACAACATCCCATCCATGATGTTACATCACGTCCTTTGTCTCCTCGCAGTATTAGGTCCGATTTCCAAACCCACAAAAACAGCATAGCGACACTCATCCCAAATTCCTGGAATACCTCAACGGTACGCACATCGCTAAATATCCTTCACCAACAAGCAGTGCCAACTGCTATATCCTGCAACCAAACAAAATCCTTGAATCCCGTCCTCCTCCCATCAGCGATAGCGAAAAATCCCTTCCCAGAGAGACTAGTACCCTAGCCAGCTAAGGTCTGGCTGGTGTCATATACTTCAAAGCTACAAAGCTCGTACAATTCCTGGCACAGACCACCTATGCCCCAATTTTCAACTAGACAATCATGACAGGAACCACCTTTTGAATTGTCCTCTTAACCCCACATCCCTAACAGCAAAAGACCTTTGGCTTCAGCCACTTAAAGTTGGAGAATTCCTGGGACTCCGGGTCTGACCCGACCAAAACATCACATTAGTGCTTAAGACTTAAGTAGTTGCAATTTAATTCTATATCGCTTTTATTATGCTTAGCTTTGATAAAATATATTAAAATTTTAAAACATCTATTTAAACTATATTGAAGTTATATTGAACTATATATTGCCTTGTGAATTGCAATAAGACGTGTTGCTCATGTTTGGACGAATGGCTTTTTGTTTATATTTGTAGATCTGAGGACGCTACAACAACAACAACAACAACAACAACAACAACAATAACATCAACAATAACGACATCAACATTAAGAGCAGAATCGCCGGTATGATCTGCTCTAGTAAAGAAAATAATAGGTCAGGAACAGTGCCTGAAAAAGAAAACTCAAATAATCTAAGCTCAAACCTGTTTTCGATGTAACGATCCTTTGCCTGGAGTCCAACTGATGTTGAGTACCAGGGTCTCTCCGATACGTAGAACCGATCGTTGCGGGAGAGCGCCAAATAAAAAAATTACCAACCATTTTATGTAAGAGCTAAACTAAAACTTTAAGATGTAGAAATAGAAGAAAATATAAATTATGAAACTAATAAATTTCAAAATTATCCACCATGGATAACTTCTGAGACCAAAATAGATTTATCCTTATCTAACTATAAGAAAAATGATACAAATAATGAAAAATATAAACAAAAGTACTTAGATAAAATGAATCTAGAATATCATGATTTCATACATGTATATACCGATGGTTCTGTTATAAATAATAATACAGGGTGTGCCTTCAAATATCTTAACTTTCAGGGTCAATTTAATTTGTATAAAAATACCGCAATATTTCATGCTGAACTTTTTGCTATACTAAAAGCAATTGAATCCATATGTAATAATAATCTAGAGCAGTGATTCCCAAACTTTTTTTATTGGCGACACACCTTTTTTGTTCATTTACTATCGCGACACTCAGTTAATTTTTTTTTTTTTTAAATATCTTAAATGCATAAAATTCAAGTAAGTTTCAAATATTATTCAACAATTGCACGGTAAAACTATTTAATTTATTTGTAAATAACATAGGTAATATAATATAAAAATTAGTTAATGAGAATAATGTGCTTGTTTTTTTGCACACAATTTTTCAACTCTGTGTCGAATTGCTGACAAACATACTTGCATTTCCTGTTCAACACTTAAAATTAAAATGCTTATTTTTGATATTCGTAAGTGTTGAAAATCCAACTTTACACAAATATGTCGTGGAAAACGCCAAAAGAAAATCAATAGCTTTGTTACCAATCTCTGGACAAGTTCTGCGAAATTTAATCCAGAAATTTTCTAAATGAATTTCATTGGTTGGTCTGAATTGTAATCAGTTGTTCTTGTTCTACTAATTTAACACTTGAATTTATTGTATATATTACCGAAAGGATTACGAACACTATCAAATTCATTAACGATGAGTGAGGGAAAATAAAACCTAATACATTCATGAAGATATGATAAATGGATTTGTAACACCATTCTTTATAAAAAAATTTCACACGTTCTAGAATAAAAAAAATTACCAACAATTTTCTTAGAAAACTAAGAAAATGATTGGTGTAGAAAACAATGTATGAAAATAATTATTGATCTCGTTTGTTTGTAACACCTTTATAAAATGTTCTGTAAAATTTGACGACACATCTACAAATACTTGCCGACACAGTGATGTGTCGCGATGCATAGTTTGGGAATCACTGATCTAGAGCATAGCAAATTTCTGATTTGTTCTGACTCTCTAAGTTCACTGCAGGCAATGTATTGCTTATACAATAAAAACCCATTAATAAATAAAATAAAAGATTTAATATACCAGAACAAAGATAAAGTAAATATAAATTTTCTCTGGATCCCAAGTCACATTGGTATAAAAAATAATGAAATTGTAGACAAACTAGCTAAAGAAGCAACTAATCAACGAACCGAAGATTCATACAATTTTATATATTCCGATATGGAAAGACTAATCAACACTAACATTTAAAAACAATATAATAATGATTGGAAAGCTATATCAGGAAATAAATTAAGAGAAATTAAAAAAAAACATATTCAAATGGAAACATATTGACTACTTTAATAGAAAAGACTCTACTGTACTAACAAGAATAAGAATAGGACATACTGCTTTAACACACTCTTATCTAATTTTAAAAAATGAACCACCTCAATGCTGTGGTCAACAATTAACAATAAAACACATATTTACAAACTGCACCAAATATATAAATCATCGTACAGAATTTAAAATATGTTTTGAAATAATGAGTACAGTACCGGGATTTAGCTAATCAAATTTTGGGAGGAGAGTTGTGAGAGAGTGCGAAAAGAGAGAAAAACGATTTTGCTAACATTTTTTCCCATTCCCACTCCCAAAATTTACTCGACAATGTTTTTCTTGTCGAGAAATTTTGGGAGTGGGAATTAATATACAATTTTACGAATAGTATGAAATACTATGAAGTCTGGTGATGGGTTGGATGGTCAAAAAAAAAAGTTCGCTCAAAATTTTTTTCTAGGCGTTTCCGAGGTCGGGGAGTCCGAAAATGCAAAAAAAAAAAAAGTGTCCGGGGGACGCGTACGCGTACGCGTACGCTTTTTATGTGCGCAGCAACATCTCCTAGAACCGCTTGTCCGATTTTAATGAAATTTGGCACACAGGCTCTAACATACCTCGCGCAGGTGCCGGTACAAGATGAGATCGATCCTTTCAGTGGGACCATGTTAGATTTCCCCATTTATGTGGCAACCTACGTGTTTTTGTTCTACGGGAAAATGTAAAAAAAAATTTCATGTCTCAGATTTGGATGAAATTTAAAACATAGGTTGGTATCATGATTGTCCACAAGCCTACCAAGATACAGGTCTGTAACTTCAGGGGGTCCCTGGTAAAATTTCCGATTAAAATTTCATATACTCTAGAGCATATAGTAATTTTTATCTAATTAGCATAAATTTTGGTACATATGATAGTTTCCGCATGTACTTGGTGTCTGTAAAATTTGAAGAGAATACTTCAGTGGGTCCATGTAAAAATCCGTAATTACTTTTCATAAGTTCAACTATCTATATCTACCGTACCTTTCACCCAATTTCAATGATATTGAACACACAGTTTCATTTAGTTATCTATTTGATACTCCACAAATTTGTAGTTGGTAGGTACAGTACGTTCATGGGAAACTAATATATGAGCAACTTAGTTTCCGAAGAATATTTTCTTTATGCTCTACAGCTTGTAATTATTATCCGATTTTAATGAAATTTGGTACACAGGTTGAGTTCATGATTCTACATTGGTTGACCAAATTACAGGTTAGTAGGATTAGGGGGTCCATGTTAAATTTCCGATTTAATTTTTAATTTTTTTTTTTTCATATGTTCTACAGCATATAGTAATTGTTAACCGATTTCAAAGATATTTTATATATAGGCTAATTTTGGGATCTAGTTGGCTCTCCTGAAATTTGGAGACCTTCAGGGGGTTCCTAGAAAACAGTTTTAGTTTCCGAATTTTATATAATTACGTGTTTTATAGCATGTAATTATTATCTGATTTTAATGAAATTTGGCACAAAGGTAGACCTTCTGATTATGCATGTGTTGGCCATGTTAGAAGTTAATACCTTCAGGGGGTCCATGCTAAAATTTCCGATTAATATTTCATATGTTCTAGAACATATGGTAAATATTATTCAATTTCAATGAAACTTTGTACACAGGTTGGATTCGTGATTACGCATGTGTAGACTAAGGTAGAAGTTAGTAGCCTGAGGGGGTCCATGCTAAAATTTCCGATTAATATTTCATATGTTCTAGAACATATGGTAAATATTATTCAATTTCAATGAAATTTTGTACACAGGTTGGATTCGTGATTACGCATGTGTAGACTAAGGTAGAAGTTAGTAGCCTGAGGGGGTCCATGCTAAAATTTCCGATTAATATTTCATATGTTCTAGAACATATGGTAAATATTATTCAATTTCAATGAAATTTTGTACACAGGTTGGATTCGTGATTACGCATGTGTAGACTAAGGTAGAAGTTAGTAGCCTGAGGGAGTCCATGCTTAAATTTCCGATTAATATTTCATATGTTCTAGAACATATGGTAAATATTATTCAATTTCAATGAAATTTTGTACACAGGTTGGATTCGTGATTACGCATGTGTAGACTAAGGTAGAAGTTAGTAGCCTGAGGGGGTCCATGCTAAAATTTCCGATTAATATTTCATATGTTCTAGAACATATGGTAAATATTATTCAATTTCAATGAAATTTTGTACACAGGTTGGATTCGTGATTACGCATATTTATACTTATTATAGTTATTTTAATAATATTATTTATTATTAAACAAATAAAAATATAAAATTAAATCAATAAATAATAAAGATGAGCAATTTTTGAAGAAACCACTGTTTGTTACAAAGATAATGTTAATTACAAAAAACTTTTGGACATAAATCGCTGTTAAACAACATACTATGAGTTATCTGCTCCCCCTAGTTAGCAGCTTTTTTTTTTTTTTTAATTTAATATTTCTTTATTTTCCAAAAAAAAGTTCTTAATTATAATAATCCTTAAAGAATATTGAAAAATAGGATAAAATTTAGTACAATTTGATTAATAACAAGATCTTGCCAATGCTACATATTAATATTTTTTTTTAGGATTATAATTATAACAAAATTTGAATTTAGTAAACTAAAAACATTAGTTACTAAACATTGTGGAAAATGAAAAAAAAACACAACTTTTATTTTTATTAATTAAATAAAATACATAAATAAACTAACTAGTAGGTGGACGGTAACACAAAGGATATAAATCAGAGTACAAAAATTGAGTATAGCTGAAGGAATCTATCTTTGATTTTCTTCATCGGAAAGCCACCAATATAAATGTTGATGTAAATTAAGTAATATACATTTGATATAGAATTGTAAGAAGGGTTTGTCTATTTAGTTTTACACCAAAATAATTATATAATGAATAAAGATCAAATACCAATTATATACCATGTAAATAGAAATTCATCAAATAAAAGAATATTATATAATAAGGAAATAAATGTTCAAAATAATTTAAATATAATAATATTTGATATTTATCAAACGAGAAGGGATATGAAGGGGAAATTTATTGGTGGTTATAATAAAAAACATTATAAAAAATATTTAAAGTTATATTATAATATTAAGTTATGTAAATAATAGTTTTAGGTTTGTAGATTTAAGTTCTGTAAATAGTAGTTTTAACTTTTAGATTTAGGAACATAAAAATACATAAAAATATGTAATCATATCAAAAATTAATAAATAATAATAATTTAAAATAAAAAAAAATATTTTAGTTGTCAAATTCTCTCTTTCAAGTTTCGAAATTTACTTTCGAAACAACTTTTCTCCCATTTTTAGCAAAATCGTTTTTTCTCGACTAGGGAGTTTCAGTTTGGGAGAAGAAATTTAAATGGGAGTAACTCCCAAAAATAGCTAAATCCCGGTACAGATGAAATAGAAAGTAATATAAGAATAATAAACTTCTTAAAAAAAAAAAAATTATACTATTTAATTTAGTTTTAAACTTAGTTTCCAAAAATCAATTAAAAATTAATAATTATAACATTTGATTTTAATATTATAATATAAACTATAAGTTAAGCTAAGTATCCTGCTAGTAAGCACTTCAGGCAAAATATCGTGCAAAATTTAAGTTTGAGCTGATTGGGAAATAGATGGCGGTAATTTCAAAATCAGCTGATTGTCAAAATTAAAATAAATAATGTGATTGTCAAGTTTTAATATAAAGTATTTAATTTGCATTTTATTCAATATTATTTTAAATTTTGCCTGGATTTGAAAAAAAAATAATATTAATAGAATTGATTGTTATTAAAAAACCATTTATTTCTATTCCATTTTATATTTTATATAGGTATATGTATTATTTTAATAAGAAAAAACACTTTGAAAATCAAGAATAAAATAATACGATTACTATAATTTTTTTTAAAATAATAATCAAAACTATCAAATCTGTTGACAAGACTGAGTAAAATAAGTTTTTACACACTTTTTACCAGCCTGCCTATTAAAATGTCTGGTAAAATTTTTATGTTTTTTTGTACACATGCCACCTGTATCTCAGAAAATGAATTACTAAAATTCTTATTTTTTTTTTTTGAACTGGATACTAAGAAAATACTATAAAAAAAATTATAAGCAAAATTTTTGTCGCTGGTAAAATTTTGTATGGAAATTCGGAATTTTTTTTAGGTGGGTACTAGTAGGATACTTAGCTTTAACTGGAAAAGTAATTATGAAAATGAAAATAATTAAATTTATATAACATGAACAGCATAATTTTGTAATTTAAGTTGAATAATTTAATTTTAGTTAAACAACGTGTAATTTTAGTTAAAAAATGTATCTTATTTTTTCTCTTTTTGGGCCTGATATAACCTTTTTGTGTTGGTAGGCCAATAAAAAAAAAAAAAAAAAAAAAAAATCTTTAATTAGAAATTCAAAATCAAATATGTATAGTTAAATTTATAGTTAAATCAAAAACTTTTTAACTACAGAAAAAACACATATAAATTGTACTTGCAGCACTGGAAGTTCAAAAAATTTTATCGAAAATTTAGACAAAAATATATTTTCATTTCATTCCGTTTCTTATTTCATTCCGTTTCACCATGGATAACTTCTGAGACCAAAATAGATTTATCCTTATCTAACTATAAGAAAAATGATACAAATAATGAAAAATATAAACAAAAGTACTTAGATAAAATGAATCTAGAATATCATGATTTCATACATGTATATACCGATGGTTCTGTTATAAATAATAATACAGGGTGTGCCTTCAAATATCTTAACTTTCAGGGTCAATTTAATTTGTATAAAAATACCGCAATATTTCATGCTGAACTTTTTGCTATACTAAAAGCAATTGAATCCATATGTAATAATAATCTAGAGCATAGCAAATTTCTGATTTGTTCTGACTCTCTAAGTTCACTGCAGGCAATGTATTGCTTATACAATAAAAACCCATTAATAAATAAAATAAAAGATTTAATATACCAGAACAAAGATAAAGTAAATATAAATTTTCTCTGGATCCCAAGTCACATTGGTATAAAAAATAATGAAATTGTAGACAAACTAGCTAAAGAAGCAACTAATCAACGAACCGAAGATTCATACAATTTTATATATTCCGATATGGAAAGACTAATCAACACTAACATTTAAAAAAAATATAATAATGATTGGAAAGCTATATCAGGAAATAAATTAAGAGAAATTAAAAAAAAACATATTCAAATGGAAACATATTGACTACTTTAATAGAAAAGACTCTACTGTACTAACAAGAATAAGAATAGGACATACTGCTTTAACACACTCTTATCTAATTTTAAAAAATGAACCACCTCAATGCTGTGGTCAACAATTAACAATAAAACACATATTTACAAACTGCACCAAATATATAAATCATCGTACAGAATTTAAAATATGTTTTGAAATAATGAGTACAGTACCGGGATTTAGCTAATCAAATTTTGGGAGGAGAGTTGTGAGAGAGTGCGAAAAGAGAGAAAAACGATTTTGCTAACATTTTTTCCCATTCCCACTCCCAAAATTTACTCGACAATGTTTTTCTTGTCGAGAAATTTTGGGAGTGGGAATTAATCTACAATTTTTTTTTTTTTAATTTAATATTTCTTTATTTTCCAAAAAAAAGTTCTTAATTATAATAATCCTTAAAGAATATTGAAAAATAGGATAAAATTTAGTACAATTTGATTAATAACAAGATCTTGCCAATGCTACATATTAATATTTTTTTTTAGGATTATAATTATAACAAAATTTGAATTTAGTAAACTAAAAACATTAGTTACTAAACATTGTGGAAAATGAAAAAAAAAAACACAACTTTTATTTTTATTAATTAAATAAAATACATAAATAAACTAACTAGTAGGTGGACGGTAACACAAAGGATATAAATCAGAGTACAAAAATTGAGTATAGCTGAAGGAATCTATCTTTGATTTTCTTCATCGGAAAGCCACCAATATAAATGTTGATGTAAATTAAGTAATATACATTTGATATAGAATTGTAAGAAGGGTTTGTCTATTTAGTTTTACACCAAAATAATTATATAATGAATAAAGATCAAATACCAATTATATACCATGTAAATAGAAATTCATCAAATAAAAGAATATTATATAATAAGGAAATAAATGTTCAAAATAATTTAAATATAATAATATTTGATATTTATCAAACGAGAAGGGATATGAAGGGGAAATTTATTGGTGGTTATAATAAAAAACATTATAAAAAATATTTAAAGTTATATTATAATATTAAGTTATGTAAATAATAGTTTTAGGTTTGTAGATTTAAGTTCTGTAAATAGTAGTTTTAACTTTTAGATTTAGGAACATAAAAATACATAAAAATATGTAATGATATCAACAATTAATAAATAATAATAATTTAAAATAAAAAAAAATATTTTAGTTGTCAAATTCTCTCTTTTCTCCCATTTTTAGCAAAATCGTTTTTTCTCGACTAGGGAGTTTCAGTTTGGGAGAAGAAATTTAAATGGGAGTAACTCCCAAAAATAGCTAAATCCCGGTACAGATGAAATAGAAAGTAATATAAGAATAATAAACTTCTTAAAAAAAAAAAATTATACTATTTAATTTAGTTTTAAACTTAGTTTCCAAAAATCAATTAAAAATTAATAATTATAACATTTGATTTTAATATTATAATATAAACTATAAGTTAAGCTAAGTATCCTGCTAGTAAGCACTTCAGGCAAAATATCGTGCAAAATTTAAGTTTGAGCTGATTGGGAAATAGATGGCGGTAATTTCAAAATCAGCTGATTGTCAAAATTAAAATAAATAAAGTGATTGTCAAGTTTTAATATAAAGTATTTAATTTGCATTTTATTCAATATTATTTTAAATTTTGCCTGGATTTGAAAAAAAAATAATATTAATAGAATTGATTGTTATTAAAAAACCATTTATTTCTATTCCATTTTATATTTTATATAGGTATATGTATTATTTTAATAAGAAAAAACACTTTGAAAATCAAGAATAAAATAATACGATTACTATAATTTTTTTTAAAATAATAATCAAAACTATCAAATCTGTTGACAAGACTGAGTAAAATAAGTTTTTACACACTTTTTACCAGCCTGCCTATTAAAATGTCTGGTAAAATTTTTATGTTTTTTTGTACACATGCCACCTGTATCTCAGAAAATGAATTACTAAAATTCTTATTTTTTTTTTTTGAACTGGATACTAAGAAAATACTATAAAAAAAATTATAAGCAAAATTTTTGTCGCTGGTAAAATTTTGTATGGAAATTCGGAATTTTTTTTAGGTGGGTACTAGTAGGATACTTAGCTTTAACTGGAAAAGTAATTATGAAAATGAAAATAATTAAATTTATATAACATGAACAGCATAATTTTGTAATTTAAGTTGAATAATTTAATTTTAGTTAAACAACGTGTAATTTTAGTTAAAAAATGTATCTTATTTTTTCTCTTTTTGGGCCTGATATAACCTTTTTGTGTTGGTAGGCCAATAAAAAAAAAAAAAAAAAAAAAAAAAAATCTTTAATTAGAAATTCAAAATCAAATATGTATAGTTAAATTTATAGTTAAATCAAAAACTTTTTAACTACAGAAAAAACACATATAAATTGTACTTGCAGCACTGGAAGTTCAAAAAATTTTATCGAAAATTTAGACAAAAATATATTTTCATTTCATTCCGTTTCTTATATGAAAAACAAAAATCTCTCAAGCACAGTATATTTTTTCTGTTCATAAAAATACAAACATACATTACGATTCGTACAAAGGAAAAATTTACGTACATTACATTTGCATACGAAGCAAAGTAAATATAGTACATTGCATACACGTGCATATGTATACATACAAAATTCTTTTTTTTGCGTGGAGGAAAAAAAAAACTGTGCTTGGGATTTTTTTTTCATATAAGAAACGGAATGGAAATTTGTATGAAGAAACAGTATAAAGCTATGATGGCAAATCGACGGTACGTGTGACAAACTATAGGCACGCTACACAATAATTGTTGGCACACTCGAGTTTTAATATTTAATTTTATCTATTAATCTTTTAATTTAAGTTTAACAAGTTTTCTAATTTATTTTAGCATCCTTTAATATTATTTTTCCTTAAAATATATATGTTTCAATTGCTGACACGATTTATTGAATATTATCGTTTTTCTTCAGATGATCACAAAATGTTTTTTGAAAAATTATTTCAGATATTTTCAAATTCAAAACCTTTTGTTTATCCATTATTTTTCACTTTTTAATAATAAGTTTATATTGAATAAAAAAAATAAATAGTTCTTGTGCAATTTTGTATAATTTTATACTGAATAAATAGTTTTGTTTTTCTGTTTTATGAAAAATATATTTTTTTTTTATTATTCTTTCAATACTTTTTTCTTATTTTCAAATTGAGGGAGGCACACTAAAATATTTATATATGTATAATATTAGCACGCGAAATATTTTGGATTTGCCATCAATGGTATAAAGCCAAATTTCGTTATGAGCAGAAAAAATATACTGTGCGTGAAAGGTTTTTTTCATATAAGAAATGGAAGGGAAATTTGTATGAAGAAAGAGTATAAATACAAATTTATATTTTCATATCATCGGTTGAAGAATTCTTTATGAACAGCAAAAATATACTGTGCTTGAGGGTTTTTTTTTTCATATAAGAAACGGAAGGGGGTGTTATCGATTTTTCTTTTCCATATTAACTATGCACAGTGTTCAAATACTGTGCAACAACAACAAAAAATATATTTTTCCTTTTTAAGAGGGGGATACACCTATTCTTTGTTTTTTAATGTTTTTGTTTTGCCCATTTTATTTGAAATCTACAAACAATTTGTTCTACGATTTTTTTATAATTTATTAGAAATATAATAATTTAGCGGATAGGTGTTTTACTTTTTAATTATTTTTTCCCATTTACCTGTGCGAAGTACTTGAAGTTAGCCAAAGTTTTAATCTATAGGTTATCTCATAACATTGTCTTAGAATTTTGTTCATAAAAACCATAAAAATAAAAAAAAAAATCACGCTCTATATAAAAAAAGAATTGTCACACCATTGCCAAATATCAGCATTTTGTATTTAATTTATCATTAGCCAAATACATGTTATAATTTGGCAACGCAACACTATATTTTGCTATTAGACTTTTTATATTCGCACACACAATTTAAAAAAAAGCTCTTTTCATCTAAAAAGCTTTTTTAAAAATGATGTCACGATTTGGAGCTTTCTCTGGCGTTATCCTATCCCCCTCTAAAAATATATTTTTACACAGTGAAAAAAATATTTGTTCAAAATTTCGGTAAAAAAAAATTTTAAAATAAAAATTATTTAATTAAATTTATTTTTATTGATTAGATTTTAAGGCTCTCCAATTTCAGCGCCCCGTCAAGCTGTTCATATTGTTAATGGCCGGCCCTGGTCATTTATGAGGAATTCTACAGCAACTTAAATGAATTAATGGAACCTCTAAAAAATGGAGACGTAACGATAATTATGGGGGACTTTAACGCGAAAGTGGGACAAAGAGAAGTCAATAACATCATCGCATCATCGGTAAATTTGGTCTTGTTAAAGAAATTATAGAGGCAACAAATTAGTGGAGTTCTGCATCGACAACAAAATGCTAACAACCAATACTTGGATCAAGATGCCGAAAAGGAGATTATATACATGGACATCTCCAAAAAGCAACACAAACAGAGTCATCAGAAATCAAATCGATTTCATCTTAATAAACCAGCGTTTTAGGAATGCCGTTAAATCAGCGAAGACTTATCCGGACGCGGAAATTCAATCGGCCCACATTCTGCTAGCTGTTAAGTTAAAAATAAAGTTGAAAAAACTAGGTAAGGCACTAGTTATACTGGAATGAGTGAGAAATGGGACAAATCTTAAGATTTGCCTGACAGCTTGGTTATAGTGCATACGGTCGTCGTGTCC
Source organism: Rhamphomyia laevipes (assembly GCA_963920725.1). Lineage (NCBI taxonomy): Eukaryota > Metazoa > Arthropoda > Insecta > Diptera > Empididae > Rhamphomyia > Rhamphomyia laevipes. The sequence continues at coordinate 103,831,907 of OY987255.1, forward strand.
GGAAAATTATATTTTTTTTTGCACAACACAACCAAAAATAATTTCAGACAATATTTTGGGTTAGATTTGATCAGAAATTTTTTACTGATGGAACTCAATTCCACATTCCATCAGTGAAACATATTGGGAACGAAATGCTTTTTTAAAAATCAGCTGATCATGTTTTTTTCCCTGATCAGTAGAAAACTTAAACTAGTAGAGAACAAAATATTAAACATTAATTAAATATTTTTTAGCTAATAATTGCAGTTGGGTGTATGTATAATATTCCCTGCTACTTCATTTGGCTCAAATTACTACATAAAGGCATATATTTCCACTTCAGAAAATTTTTATCAGGCTACTGATTGAACTAAACTAGTGCCTAAGCAAATTAATTACTCAAAACCTGATGTTTTTGTTTTAGATATACCTGAGAAAAGAGAAGAGATAAAAAACAATATAAATAGAAAGTTAAATTCAATGAAAACAAGTATTATAGATAAAAATTATGTGAATACAAAAAAAAAACTATTTCAATGTACCACTCAAAGAAGCGATCAATGATGTGGCATTAAACAAAACAGATATTTAAAAAAAACAAGAGTGGATGACAAGCGAAATAATATTATTAATGTATAACAGAAGAATATTATTAATGTAAAACAGAAGAATATTGAAAATATCATGGAGAGAGCATGTCACCAATGTAGAAGTAATGAATCGAATTAAAGCAGAAAAATATTTATTATTCAACATAAAAAAAGAAAGCTCAGCTATTTAGGACATATTATGCGAAATAATAAACATCGAATCCTTCAACTAGCACTCCAGGGAAAAATAGCAGGTAGAAGAAGCAGAGGTCGTAAAAGAATTTCGTGGTTAGAGAATCTAGCAGATTGGTTTGGTATGCCTACCATCGAGCTACTTAGAAAAGTAAAATCTAAAGACCATATACGAGCAATGATGACCAACTTCCGGAACGGAGTGGTACACTAAGAAGAAGAAGAATGTATGAGAGAAGAAAACATAAAAATTCAAATATTATACGTTACAGAGAATTTAACAGAATAATACAGAGAAAAATCATAGAAGCGAAAGCCAAATTTTGGGTTGAACAATGTCAAGAAATTGAAAATTTAGAAAAAACTCACAATAGTTTCAAACTGCACAAGAAAATAAAATTAGTAACTTGTAAATCAAATAAAAAAAATCATGGAATTATTAAAGATAAAGATGGTAAAATCTTGGCATATCCTGAAGAAAGAGTAAAAAGATGGGAAGAATGGGTAACAAAACTTTTCGATGATATTAGAACTAGAACAGCAAATGCAGCAGCGGCAGATATGGATGGTCCATTTATACTAGAGGATGAAGTTCGTTCGGTATTAAAAAGTTCTAAAAATAGACTGACAACCGGTCCAAATGAAATTCCGAACGAAGTTTTGATATTAATAGATGATGATGGTATTAAAGTATTGACTAAGATATTTAACATGATTTACAATACCTGAGTTATACCTGAATAATGGTTAAAATCCACCTTTACCACGCTGTCAAAGAAACCAAATGCAGCTTCGTGTTCAGACTACAGAACAATAAGTCTAATGATTCACTCTCTGAAACTATTTCTAAAAATTTACCACAATAGAATTTATAAAAGATTTTGAATAGATATCAGTGAAACTCAGTTTGGTTTTACAATTGCTTTAGCAACCCGGAATGCACTGTTTATGTTTAACACACTTACACAAAGGTGTAGAGATGATGTTGATATTCATGCTTATTTTATTGACCTAGAGAAAGCCTTCGACAAGGTCAACCACGAAAAAATGTTGTCAATTTTAACAACAAAAAATTTAGATGGAAAAGATACTGGAACCAAGTAGCGACAATAAATATACCGGATGGTCTAACCAAAAGCATAGAAATAAAAAAGGGGGTATGAAAAGGTTGCAAACTTTTACCTTTGTTATTCAATATTTATTCCGAAGAAATATTTAAAGAGGCAATTATAAACAGCGAAGTTGGTATCCCAGTTAATGGTGAAGTAGTAATTAATGTTAGGTTTGCTGACGATGCAGTATTATGGACTTTGCACATGATACGGGATCTGCGAATTGCGAACAAATCAATTACTCCATGTTTAATTAATTTTTTTTAAAAAAATTTCTGAAATAAAATGCTTAAAATTAATTAATACACATAATGTTGTCAAAATTTTTTTAATTATTTTATGTAATTTATGAAAATAAACTTTTTTTTTTCTGCGAATTTGTAATGGTAGCATAAATTTAGCATTTTTTTTGTTAAATTATAGTTATAAATTTAACATAAGTAATTGAAAATTCCAGTATTATTTAAAAAATTTATATAGTATATATTACATTAATTTAGTAAAAGTGTTATACGTATAACACACACACATTGATATTCGATATAATATACTACATAATTTCGCGAGAGACCATAGAGCGGTCACACGATTTTTTTTGTTATTTTAATTTTAATATATCAATTATTAATTATAATAATTGATCTATTATTTACTCTTGATTTCAAATATCGTTCGATATCAAAATTAATTCTGATTTGTTGGTAATTTCGCGTGATTAATTTTGATAGTCGAATGATGAGTTAAAGAATTGGAGAAAAATTTTGATAAGAGGAGAATGTTGAAAACTCTGATACGCGATAGTCGTTATTTTTTGTATCTTGTTTTTTTTTTGTATAAATTTTTATCAAGTTTTTTTTTTGTATAAATTTTTATCACGATAATTATGGGGGACTTTAACGCGAAAGTGGGACAAAGAGAAGTCAATAACATCATTGGTAAATTTGGTCTTGTTAAAGAAATTATAGAGGCAACAAATTAGTGGAGTTCTGCATCGACAACAAAATGCTAACAACCAATACTTGGATCAAGATGCCGAAAAGGAGATTATATACATGGACATCTCCAAAAAGCAACACAAACAGAGTCATCAGAAATCAAATCGATTTCATCTTAATAAACCAGCGTTTTAGGAATGCCGTTAAATCAGCGAAGACTTATCCGGACGCGGAAATTCAATCGGCCCACATTCTGCTAGCTGTTAAGTTAAAAATAAAGTTGAAAAAACTAGGTAAGCCACTAGTTATAGTTCAATCAGTAGCCTGATGAAAATACTGGAATGAGTGAGAAATGGGACAAATCTTTAGATTTGCCTGACAGCTTGGTTATAGTGCATACGGTCGTCGTGTCCGGAAAATTATATTTTTTTTGCATAACACAACCAAAAATAATTTCAGACAATATTTTAGGTTAGATTTGATCAGAAATTTTTTACTGATGGAACTCAATTCCACATTCCATCAGTGAAACATATTGGGAACGAAATGCTTTTTTAAAAATCAGCTGATCATGTTTTTTTCCCTGATCAGTAGAAAACTTAAACTAGTAGAGAACAAAATATTAAACATTAATTAAATATTTTTTAGCTAATAATTGCAGTTGGGTGTATGTATAATATTCCCTGCTACTTCATTTGGCTCAAATTACTACATAAAGGCATATATTTCCACTTCAGAAAATTTTTATCAGGCTACTGATTGAACTAAACTAGTGCCTAAGCAAATTAATTACTCAAAACCTGATGTTTTTGTTTTAGACATACCTGAGAAAAGAGAAGAGATAAAAAACAATATAAATAGAAAGTTAAATTCAATGAAAACAAGTATTATAGATAAAAATTATGTGAATACAAAACTATTTCAATGTACCACTCAAAGAAGCGATCAATGATGTGGCATTAAACAAAACAGATATTTAAAAAAAACAAGAGTGGTTGACAAGCGAAATAATATTATTAATGTATAACAGAAGAATATTATTAATGTAAAACAGAAGAATATTGAAAATATCATGGAGAGAGCATGTCACCAATGTAGAAGTAATGAATCGAATTAAAGCAGAAAAATATTTATTATTCAACATAAAAAAAGAAAGCTCAGCTATTTAGGACATATTATGCGAAATAATAAACATCGAATCCTTCAACTAGCACTCCAGGGAAAAATAGCAGGTAGAAGAAGCAGAGGTCGTAAAAGAATTTCGTGGTTAGAGAATCTAGCAGATTGGTTTGGTATGCCTACCATCGAGCTACTTAGAAAAGTAAAATCTAAAGACCATATACGAGCAATGATGACCAACTTCCGGAACGGAGTGGTACACTAAGAAGAAGAAGAATGTATGAGAGAAGGAAACATAAAAATTCAAATATTATACGTTACAGAGAATTTAACAGAATAATACAGAGAAAAATCATAGAAGCGAAAGCCAAATTTTGGGTTGAACAATGTCAAGAAATTGAATATTTAGAAAAAACTCACAATAGTTTCAAACTGCACAAGAAAATAAAATTAGTAACTTGTAAATCAAATAAAAAAAATCATGGAATTATTAAAGATAAAGATGGTAAAATCTTGGCATATCCTGAAGAAAGAGTAAAAAGATGGGAAGAATGGGTAACAAAACTTTTCGATGATATTAGAACTAGAACAGCAAATGCAGCAGCGGCAGATATGGATGGTCCATTTATACTAGAGGATGAAGTTCGTTCGGTATTAAAAAGTTCTAAAAATAGACTGACAACCGGTCCAAATGAAATTCCGAACGAAGTTTTGATATTAATAGATGATGATGGTATTAAAGTATTGACTAAGATATTTAACATGATTTACAATACCTGAGTTATACCTGAATAATGGTTAAAATCCACCTTTACCACGCTGTCAAAGAAACCAAATGCAGCTTCGTGTTCAGACTACAGAACAATAAGTCTAATGAGTCACTCTCTGAAACTATTTCTAAAAATTTACCACAATAGAATTTATAAAAGATTTTGAATAGATATCAGTGAAACTCAGTTTGGTTTTACAATTGCTTTAGCAACCCGGAATGCACTGTTTATGTTTAACACACTTACACAAAGGTGTAGAGATGATGTTGATATTCATGCTTATTTTATTGACCTAGAGAAAGCCTTCGACAAGGTCAACCACGAAAAAATGTTGTCAATTTTAACAACAAAAAATTTAGATGGAAAAGATACTGGAACCAAGTAGCGACAATAAATACACCGGATGGTCTAACCAAAAGCATAGAAATAAAAAAGGGGGTATGAAAAGGTTGCAAACTTTCACCTTTGTTATTCAATATTTATTCCGAAGAAATATTTAAAGAGGCAATTATAAACAGCGAAGTTGGTATCCCAGTTAATGGTGAAGTAGTAATTAATGTTAGGTTTGCTGACGATGTAGTATTATGGACTTTGCACATGATACGGGATCTGCGAATTGCGAACAAATCAATTATTCCATGTTTAATTAATTTTTTTTTAAAAAAATTTCTGAAATAAAATGCTTAAAATTAAATAATACACATAATGTTGTCAAAATTTTTTTAATTATTTTATGTAATTTATGAAAATAAACTTTTTTTTTTCTGCGAATTTGTAATGGTAGCATAAATTTAGCATTTTTTTTGTTAAATTATAGTTATAAATTTAACATATGTAATTGAAAATTCCAGTATTATTTAAAAAATTTATATAGTATATATTACATTAATTTAGTAAAAGTGTTATACGTATAACACACACACATTGATATTCGATATAATATACTACATAATTTCGCGAGAGACCATAGAGCGGTCACACGATTTTTTTTGTTATTTTAATTTTAATATATCAATTATTAATTATAATAATTGATCTATTATTTACTCTTGATTTCAAATATCGTTCGATATCAAAATTAATTCTGATTTGTTGGTAATTTCGCGTGATTAATTTTGATAGTCGAATGATGAGTTAAAGAATTGGAGAAAAATTTTGATAAGAGGAGAATGTTGAAAACTCTGATACGCGATAGTCGTTATTTTTTGTATCTTGTTTTTTTTTAGTATAAATTTTTATCAAGTTAACCAATTTTTTTGATTAAATATAAGTTTTTTTAAATATATGTTTTTTTGATTAAATATATTTATGATAAAATTAATAATAAAAAAAAAAAAAATTGTGTAAAACTGGATCTTAAATATATGAATACTGGAACCAAGTAGCGACAATAAATACACCGGATGGTCTAACCAAAAGCATAGAAATAAAAAAGGGGGTATGAAAAGGTTGCAAACTTTCACCTTTGTTATTCAATATTTATTCCGAAGAAATATTTAAAGAGGCAATTATAAACAGCGAAGTTGGTATCCCAGTTAATGGTGAAGTAGTAATTAATGTTAGGTTTGCTGACGATGTAGTATTATGGACTTTGCACATGATACGGGATCTGCGAATTGCGAACAAATCAATTATTCCATGTTTAATTAATTTTTTTTTAAAAAAATTTCTGAAATAAAATGCTTAAAATTAAATAATACACATAATGTTGTCAAAATTTTTTTAATTATTTTATGTAATTTATGAAAATAAACTTTTTTTTTTCTGCGAATTTGTAATGGTAGCATAAATTTAGCATTTTTTTTGTTAAATTATAGTTATAAATTTAACATATGTAATTGAAAATTCCAGTATTATTTAAAAAATTTATATAGTATATATTACATTAATTTAGTAAAAGTGTTATACGTATAACACACACACATTGATATTCGATATAATATACTACATAATTTCGCGAGAGACCATAGAGCGGTCACACGATTTTTTTTGTTATTTTAATTTTAATATATCAATTATTAATTATAATAATTGATCTATTATTTACTCTTGATTTCAAATATCGTTCGATATCAAAATTAATTCTGATTTGTTGGTAATTTCGCGTGATTAATTTTGATAGTCGAATGATGAGTTAAAGAATTGGAGAAAAATTTTGATAAGAGGAGAATGTTGAAAACTCTGATACGCGATAGTCGTTATTTTTTGTATCTTGTTTTTTTTTTGTATAAATTTTTATCAAGTTAACCAATTTTTTTGATTAAATATAAGTTTTTTTAAATATATGTTTTTTTGATTAAATATATTTATGATAAAATTAATAATAAAAAAAAAAAAAATTGTGTAAAACTGGATCTTAAATATATGAATATTATCCAAAATAAAAATTAGTTTATGTGTAAACGAAAATAACTTAAATGATAGACATAAAAATAAGGTGAAATAAATTTCAAACAATGTAAAATATTTAAAACTTAATTAACATTTAAAATTAAAAGGATTATTTTTGGATAAATCCATACTTAATTTGTAGTTTTGCACAAAAACAAATTAAAAATATATAACTATTTAAACCATATAAAATTTTAATTTTACTATCAATATACACTGTTTCTAAAAATGAAATTATTCATTAGTTATATTAAATATTAAAATAAAACGTGTGACATTATTAAAATTAAAATTGTTAATTATATTTATATATATTGTATATATCAAAATTAAATATACAACAAAAAAAAACATATAAATAAGTTAAAATATTGGCGTTTTATTGTGAAGATACAAAAACCCAAATATCTAGCACCGTTCAGAACATCTTAGTTCAGCAATCCTAGTTCAGAATCATTAAGGACATCACAGTGCAGCAATAACTTAAAACTGCAAAATTCAACATCTCATCAACGGATCATCGATGGATCATCATCATCACCAAAAATTTATGTATTTATATTTTTTATTTAAATCTTATGTTTAAATCTATATTTATTTCTTTTTTTGTTTAAATCTTATTAAATTTATTTATTGTATAAGAAAATTGGTTAAGTTGCCCAAAATTAATCGATTTGTTTTTTATCGATAGTCGACAATTAAGTTTTTTTAATCTCTCGCACTATTCAAAGTTTTGCGGTCATCGAACTCCAATTAAAATTAGCAGAAATTAAGAGTAATTCGGTCGAAAAACATATGTTAAATTTATACTCATTTATTAATTATTTATTAATACCTAATATTTTTTTTTGTTATAGTTAGGAGAAAATGTTTAGTTTAGTGTTTTTGTAAAATGAAGATGTGGTAAAAGCTTCTAATTTACCTATGCTTGCAGAGTGGTGATGATGACATAATAATGTAAATTATTATAATTCAATAAGCTAATCAAGGGATTGCTCTAAAAAGGTTTTTTTTTGGTACATATGGTCAAACATGGTCGCGAGGGCAATAGTTGGAACACACCATCCATGTTCCACGAATTTATTTGTATTTTTGCGTTTATTTATATAAAACATATTTATATAAAAATTTATTTAATTCTACCACCGAATTTTAAAGATCTTGTCCTTTATGTGTCTAAACTAAGTACTTATCGTAGTTTCAGTTTTTTTTCGTCCATTTATTTATTTATTTCAAGTATTATCTATTTTGCACGCAAATTTTTCTGTATGTCTATTCCGCAATTTTTGTTTTGTCAACCCCCCTATTTTCCGACTTAAGCTACCCAAAAAGACGTGCAAGCGGAATTTCTATAACTTCATAATTATATACAAGGGCGAAACACCTCCTTGTTCGTTATAGTTATAGTTGTTTTATGTTAAATTATTTACTTAATTTGTAGTTTTGCACAAAAACAAATTAAAAATGTATAACTATTTAAACCATATAAAATTTTAATTTTACTATCAATATACACTGTTTCTAAAAATGAAATTATTCATTAGTTATATTAAATATTAAAATAAAACGTGTGACATTATTAAAATTAAAATTGTTAATTATATTTATATATATTGTATATATCAAAATTAAATATACAACAACAAAAAAACATATAAATAAGTTAAAATATTGGCGTTTTATTGTGAAGATACAAAAACCCAAATATCTAGCACCATTCAGAACATCTTAGTTCAGCAATCCTAGTTCAGAATCATTAAGGACATCACAGTGCAGCAATAACTTAAAACTGCAAAATTCAACATCTCATCAACGGATCATCGATGGATCATCATCATCACCAAAAATTTATGTATTTATATTTTTTATTTAAATCTTATGTTTAAATCTATATTTATTTCTTTTTTTGTTTAAATCTTATTAAATTTATTTATTGTATAAGAAAATTGGTTAAGTTGCCCAAAATTAATCGATTTGTTTTTTATCGATAGTCGACAATTAAGTTTTTTCAATCTCTCGCACTATTCAAAGTTTTGCGGTCATCGAACTCCAATTAAAATTAGCAGAAATTAAGAGTAATTCGGTCGAAAAACATATGTTAAATTTATACTCATTTATTAATTATTTATTAATACCTAATATTTTTTTTTGTTATAGTTAGGAGAAAATGTTTAGTTTAGTGTTTTTGTAAAATGAAGATGTGGTAAAAGCTTCTAATTTACCTATGCTTGCAGAGTGGTGATGATGACATAATAATGTAAATTATTATAATTCAATAAGCTAATCAAGGGATTGTTCTCAAAAGGTTTTTTTTTGGTACATATGGTCAATCATGGTCGCGAGGGCAATAGTTGGAACACACCATCCATGTTCCACGAATTTATTTGTATTTTTGCGTTTATTTATATAAAACATATTTATATAAAAATTTATTTAATTCTACCACCGAATTTTAAAGATCTTGTCCTTTATGTGTCTAAACTAAGTACTTATCGTAGTTTCAGTTTTTTTTCGTCCATTTATTTATTTATTTCAAGTATTATCTATTTTGCACGCAAATTTTTCTGTATGTCTATTCCGCAATTTTTGTTTTGTCCACCCCCCTATTTTCCGACTTAAGCTACCCAAAAAGACGTGCAAGCGGAATTTCTATAACTTCATAATTATATACAAGGGCGAAACACCTCCTTGTTCGTTATAGTTATAGTTGTTTTATGTTAAATTATTTTATATTTATACATAACGAATATCGCATATTACAAATTGAAATATCTAGTCGCGAACTGTCAATCATTATTCGCGATCCACTCGCAATCCACATTGTTGCGAATAAAAAATTCGCTCGTTTTTAACCTCAAATTTGTTTTTGTATGGAATATTCACAATTCGCAGTTCGCGTTTCATGTGAAAGGAATATCAAGAATTGCGAATATTCGCAATTCGCAGTTCGCGTATCATGTGCAAAGTCCATTAATTAGTGGCAACAAACGCTCGCGATCTACAGTTAATGCTATAGAATTTAGATAAAAAATGTAAAGAATATGGAATGAAAATAAATATAAGCAAAACAAAATACGTAATTTTCAGCAACAACAGTAATTCCAATGACAGCATAAAACTGAACGACAAAGCAATTGAAAAAGTCAACAAAATTAAGTACTTGGGAACAATTATTGACAGTAAGTGCAACCACAGAATTCGCAAGAGTAGAGCAGGCCCGTGTGGAGTGGCGTTTAAAAAAATGAACAATATATTCTGCAAAGGCGTTGTGAACTTAAAAATAAAAATGTAAAAAAAAAACGGGCAGGCACTTTAAGAAGACAATAATAAAAATTATAATATAATTATAATATAGTGATATATTACTTAAAATTTGATCTTAAAAAATTTTAATAAGTTGTAATCTGAATATTTTTGTTAAATTCTATTTGTCGAAATTCTAACAAATTAAAATTATGTGAGAAAATTAAAATGCAAGCAAACAAATAAGTACAAACGAACTTATTTGCTCAGCATTGAAATTCCTAAGCAACGTGATCAGTAGTTTTCATAACTAATAAAATCATTTTTAGAATATGTTATTCTAAATTATAAAATAATATAAAGTTAGAAATAAAAATAAGATTCCTAATTATTATAATAAAATAATAAAAATATAAAGTTTAGTAAATGGGAGTTTTTTTTTTTAAATTAATAACCTGCTACAATCTAAAATACTTAATCATGTTGAAGAAATGTTGTCGTCACCTACGTTCACAGATATTCCTTTTATGGAAAATAAAAAATTTGAAAGTCTTCCAAGAAAAAATTGGAAGTTGGTTAAATTGTGGACATTATAAGAATGACTAAACATAATGACATTACCGAATTATTTATTTTACTTGAAGCACTTACTTGTCCGTCGAGAAGAAAAATTGAAAAATCTAAATGAAATAATTAGGTACGAAATTCCCATGAACGATTTTAATTTCAGAGATTATGTACAAAATGTAATTTAAGGGAAAAAAACTCCGAAATAGAAACAATACAAAAAGTAAAAACAAAATTAATCCTCTTGCTATATTTTCATCAGAGGCCGAACGAGGATTCTCATTAATGAATATTATTTGTGAAAAAAAAGATCTAATCTTTCAGTAAAACGTATTTCTAGTTTAATGAGTGTTAATATGATTGAACCACCACTTGAATCATATAATGCTGGAGATATGTAGTTGAGAAATCATAATTCACCTGATAATACCAGAATTAGAAAATTATTTTAATAATAATTATTATTAAAACAATTTTAAGAAATAAAAAAATCAATTTCATTCAAATAAAATGATATTTTATTAAATTAATACGATTTTCGATTTTTAGTTTTATAGAACCGGTTGTAAAATGTTTGGTAGCTCATCACTGTATATACCATACGATTCACCCAGATTATCAGGCAAGAGGGGGAAGCGCAATTTGCATAATAGAAAAGATAAGACATTATACAGATATCAGCATACAAAGTCCGTATTGTCAACTCACGATCGTGGTGATAAATTCGCTTAATCAAAATCTCACTGTAGGTGCTGTTTATATTCCACCCAAATATAATTAGTAGAGATTAAATTATCTCAACATATTATATAATTTAGAAGAAGATGCAATATTGGGGGAGATAATTTTGACATCAATTCGGATCACTGTTTATACTTACCTAATGTGAAAACATAAATTTAAAACAAAGTATACCGACGTTATCAAATAAAACTACTAACTGGGATGGGTTTAGATCCGACCTCGAAAACATAATCAATCTAAATATAGACCTTAGACGTAACGAACAATGAGACATAGAAGCAGAAAAATTTACAAATGTTATTCAAAAAGCAGTCTGGATGAATACAAAAGAGCATTATTCATATTCAATCATATTTGACGCTGAAAATAAAATAATTTGAAAATTTTAAAAATATATTTTTTTATATAAATATTGCATATTTTAAAATTTAATATTTAACAAAAAAATTTCTATAAAAAACTATAAAATCTCACAATAATTTAAAATTCAATATAATTTTTTTATAAAAACTTAAAAATCACTTTAAAAAAAATTCAAACTTATATATATTTGTACCAGTCGCCCAAAAATTTCTGGTCGAGTAAAACGGCGACTGTAGTCGCCAAAAAGCGAGTCGAAAGCGACTTACATCATACCGAATATTCGCTAAAACTCTCGCCGGCGGGTGTTTGTGCGACTTATATCATACCAAATTGTCAAAGTCGAGACGAGGCGAGAGTCGAGTCGAGTTCTATCATAGGGGTAAATATGTTTAAAAAAATTAAAACACCAGTAAAATTCGCATTATATGCAGATGATTTAATACTATTCGCATCATCTAAGGATTTACGGTATATACAAACACATTTACAAATATGTTTAAATGAGTTTAGTAGTTTGTCCGACACGACATGTTTTTTTTTTTTCGGAAACAAAAACTGTCCAATGCTCTTCACCAGAAAAACTTTAATTTTTAAAATGTACCTATATATATATATAGCCACATCTCGAACGATTCAATTTTTTTTACGTTTTCTTGGGTATGTCCATGTTTCAGCGCCGTATAGTAGTTTTGGCCAAATATAAATTTTAATAAATTTTTTTTTTCAGCTCTAAATTAATGTCGTTTTTGCAGAATATGTTACGCATATTTTTGAACGCTGCTTTCGCTAATATAATTCTGAAGTTTATTTCAGGTTTACAGCTGGCTGAATTTTCTAGATATTTGATGGATTTTACTTTTTCTAGTTCTTGGTTGTTTACCGATAGTTTGCAATTGCCTAACGTTTCTTTACTGAATATCATATGTTTAGTTTTTATAACGTTCATTTTTAAAGCATAATTTTTGCAGCTTATATTTAGGTTATTTAACATTATTTGTAGATCATCTTCGTTGGATGCCATTATGAACCGCATCATCAGCAAATTTTATATTATTAATCAATTCTCCATTTACCTTTATACCAGTTTCCATTTCGCTAATAGATTCATTGAAAATACACTCTGCATAAGCATTAAATATAGTTGGTGATAATATACACCCCTGTTTTACTCCTTTTTTAATAGCTAACTCTTCTGATAGTCCGTCAGACGTGCTGATTGTTGCGGATTGTTTCCAGTATAGGTTTTCTATAATTATGATGGCTTTTCCATCTAATCCTTTGCTCTTTAATATTTCTACCATTTTATCGTGTTTGACGTTATCAAACGCTTTCTCAAAATCAATGAAACAGCAGTGGACATCGACGTTAATTTCTCTGCATCTCTGTGGAAGCGTATTAAATGTAAACAATGCATCGCGTGTACCCATTGCATTCCTAAAACCAAACTGGCTATCGCTTATATCGGCTTCTAATGTTTTGAAAATTCTGTTGTGAATGATTTTTAGGAATAACTTGAGACTGACACATCAAGCTTATTGTTCTATATTCATTGCAACAAGATGCGTTGCTTTTCTTTGGCATCGTAATAAAAGTAGATTTTAACCATTCAGTTGGAATAATACCAGTATCGTAAATATGGTTAAAAATACCTGTTAATGTTATTATGCTGTTTTCATCTAAAAGTTTTATCAATTCGTTCGCTATGTTATCCGGGCCAGTTGCTAACCTTACTTTTGATTTTTTACTTACGATTTTTACCTCTTCGACTAGTATGCTTGGTCCATTAACTTCGTTATTGTTTTGTAATTCCGATCTTTGGTCTGCAAATAGGTCTGTTATATAATCGCTCCATCTACTTATTCTTTGTTCGGGGTACATAATAAGTTTTCCATTTCTGTCTTTTAAAATGCCAGAATTTCTTTTTTTTTGTTTTACCGGTTACTTGTTTGATCTTTTTGTGCATTTTAAACGAATTTTGATTTTTTTCTAATTCTTCAATCTCTATACATTGCCGCTCCCAAAAGTTTTGTTTTGCTTCTCTAATTTTTCTTCTTATTATACTATTGCTTTTATTCCTGTGCTTTTTTCTTTCTAGCATAGAGCTAGGATTTCATCAGTCATCCAACTATTCTTTTGATTATTGCATTTAGATTGTTGCGATAATTCATTAGTAATGTTAGTAAGCGGTTGTTTAAAAATGTTCCATTTATTGTTGACATCTATTTCATTTATAATTCCTGACCTAGCTTGATTTAGTTCTGTATTAATAAATCTACTATATTTCTTTTTATTTTCGGGCATTTCTAAAACTGAGAAATTAGGTTTAGTGTTAATTTTTTGCTTACCTAATTTTTTAAGTTTTATTTCTATTTTTACTGCAAGTAATACATGGTCCGATTGAATGTCTGCACTTGGGTACGTCTTCACCGCCTTTATAGTTTTTAAATCTTTGGTTGACTATGATATAATCAATTTGATTACGTAGTAATCTATTATTGTTATTTTTAGGTGACGTCCATGCGTATCTTCTTCTTTTAGGTAGTTCGACCCAAGTATTCATTATAGCTAGATCGTTGTCCATGCAAAATTCTATTAGTTTACTACCTATAGATTTTACTGTTCTTATAAGGGTTTCTGTCGTCATGTTGCACCACTCCGTCAAATTTTTCATCCACGTAGTTTTTCTGCGACCCCTGCTGCGTTGACCGATTATTTTTCCAACTAACACCAGTTGTAATATATTGTATTTTTCGTTACGTAGGATGTGACCAAGGTAGCTAATTTTTCTCACTTTCATTAAACTAATTAACAGCGGCTTGGTGTTCATTCTCCTCACAATTTCTACGTTTGTGATGCGGTCTGACCATATTAACTTCAATATTTTACGATAACACCATAATTCGAAAGCTTCTAGTCTTTTGATGTCTTGCTTGTCTAGCGTCCACGTTTCAACTCCATAAAGTAGTATTGACCATACATAGCATTTAACGATTTTCATTTTAAGTTTTAAATTTAGATCTCTACTACCCAACACTTTATACATGTTGTTAAACGCTGCCCTAGCTTGCTATATTCTACTTCGAAATTCTGTTTTGTTGCTGGCATTACTAGTAATAAAAGTACCCAAATATTTAACCATGTCCACTTTTTCAATTCTTTGTTGATCGATTTTCAGTTCGGAATTGGTATGATTGTTCTTGCTAAAGATCATGTATTTACTTTTTTGAACGTTGATTGACAGTCCGTACTTTTTGCAGCTTACCACTAGTTTGTCGAACAATTTTTGAAGATCGGATTTTGACGCTGCTAATAAAACAGCATCGTCTGCAAATTTGATGTTACTGATGCATGTACCATTTATCTTAATACCAATTTCAAGCGAGTGGACGGATTCATTGAATATGTGTTCAGCATATGCGTTGAACAAGACTGGCGACAGAATACAGCCCTGCCTTACGCCTTTCAAAATCTCGATGCTATCTGTCTTCAGTCTTTCTTAGCAACTGCTGTCTGGTTCCAATACAAGTTTTGGATGATTCTAACATTTTTACTGTCCAAGCCTTTGGTTTTAATTATTTCTATCATTTTCTTATGGTTCACCTTGTCAAACGCTTTTTCATAGTCGATAAAGCAAGCGTGAATGTCCGCGTTCATTTCTTTGTTTCTTTGCGTGATTGTATTTAGCATATATAACGCATCTCTTGTGCCCAGCGCGTTTCTGAAGCCAAATTGCGTTTCGCTGATGTCATATTCTAATTTTTTATAAATACGCTCGTGTAAAACTTTCAGAAACAGTTTTAGAGAGTGGTTCATGAGACTAATTGTACGAAACTCATTGCATGTGGACGCATGCTTTTTTTCGGCAAGGTGATAGAGGTGTATTTCATTACACTGGTTTTTCCAGAATTCTACTTTGGCCTCTCTTGTTTTTTGTGAATCAATTTGTTGATTGCTTAGTACCTTTCTAAGTCAGCCCCTTTGCATCTTCTACGTTCCATCATTAAAATGAGTATTTCATTCGTCATCCAATCTTTTTTTTTTTCCTCAAGTTTATGCATTGGTTCGACAACATATCTAAACTATTTAATAATGGGTCTTTGAAACTTTTGCCATTTCTGTTCTACGTCTGACGTGTTTCTAATATGGCTTTGACGATCATTGTTGTATAAGAGTATAACAAATTAAGAACAATTATCTACATATATTACTTTGTACTGCTATATTAATTATTAAATAAAATTAAACCAGTTATTAATTAGAACTCAAACTGTCTATATGGTGTCAGATTAAAAGAAAGTAATACAAAGTCTATTATTTAAAATCGTACAGTTGTTCGTTTAATTATTCTGTTATTTTATTTCAACAATACATTAAAATAAAATTTGATTGAAAAAAAAATCAATCACACGGTTTTGTACAGTTGCTTCATATTAAAAATAATCACGTGTTTCTGGTGATAATATAAGTAGTTAATATTAGTTTAATTAGTATCTAGTATTTAAAAATCTATGGTCAAGAAAGAAAAAAATTCTAATTCGTCAAGTACTGATTCATCGTCGTCAAATTCAACATCAATTAAAAGAAATAAAATGGAAAATTTTTTCAAGCCACCACAAAATATGAATTTTAATACAACAAATTTATCCCAAAGTTGGAAAATTTGGTTGCAAAAATTTGAATTATACTAACAGCAATGGACATGAATGATGAAAATGAGCAAAGGAAAATAGCAATCATGTTACATTGCTTAGGTGACCAAGGTGTACAAATTTTCAACACATTTAAAAAAAAATATAATTTTAATGAAGTGGTTACAATATTTAATGATTATTTGAACCTAAAAAGAACTTGATATATCAAAGATATAAATTTCTATCATCGAAACAAAAGTCGGCTGAATCTATTGATTCTTTTTTAATAAAATTAAAAGAAGCAGTGAAATCCTGCGAATATAAAAATGATGAATCGTCAATGGTTTCTATAGTTGGATTGTTTGATGATAAACTGAGGAATATACTATTAGATGTGGATGATCTTACGTTAGAAAAAGTAGAAATAAAAGCAAAGTCATATGTCATGAGTCGCAGTCAAGCTAAGGAAATGTCAAATAATAATGAGATGTCGCTAGATAAAGCTATTAATATCATACAGAAACAAAATATCCGTCATAGCACACAGAAATTTAATAAAACGTATAGTCAACAGTCCAATAAAAAAAATCGTGTAAATTATCATCAAAACAATAGAAATTTTAAAGTTAATAACAACTGTCCTTGTCAAAAATGTGGTCAAGTAGAGCATCGTACGAAGTGTCCAGCTGAGGGAAAACAATGCTTTAACTGCAAAGGAATGAATCATTTTTTAAAGTGCTGTAAGAGTAAGAAAAAATCAAACGATAGTGTTACCCGTCAATAAAATCGAAGACTTATTCATTGGTGTCGTAAATATTGGTCAAGATAAAAATTTAATTAATTCAATAAAAATTAATCAACATTTTTTTTCTAATTCTGATAATTTTAATTTTAGGAAATATTTCGTTATAAATAATCAGAAAATAATCATGCCAATTATGAAGTTCGATTGGATTTTATCGAAAAGCTTCGATCGTTTTTCGATTGGATTTTATTTTCCTATTATGCAGTTCGATTAAATCGAATCGAAGGGTGCCAGCTAGTTCTGTTAGTACTGCCAAAGTAAATGAGGGATAAGGCAACAAAGATTGTTTATATCTTAGTTGCCTTAGATATAAACAAGTATATTTTCTAATTTTTTTATGTCAAATAAATAAACTTAGTGTTAAATAAACAAAG
The DNA here is from genome assembly GCA_963920725.1 of Rhamphomyia laevipes. Lineage (NCBI taxonomy): Eukaryota > Metazoa > Arthropoda > Insecta > Diptera > Empididae > Rhamphomyia > Rhamphomyia laevipes. Next base: position 103,849,725 of record OY987255.1, read on the forward strand.
TGGTTTTGGTAATAATAAAATGGATTCAATTGATATATGATCTTATTCAAGCGATAGTGAAGAAGAATATTGCTATCCAAATTATTTTAGAATTTCGTATAATTATTATACGAATTACTAATAAATTTCAATAAAATAAATAATTAAGTGGGTAAACTAAATAAAAATTCTAGAAAGCTAATTTAAATATTTTAATTTAAATGATTTATATAATTTTAATTTAAAAAATGCTTAAAATTTTGAAAAAACTACTATTCGAGAAAAAAAAAATACATCCAAAGAATATTCGATTATTTTTTTGGCAGTTCGATAAAATCGAACTGTATAATTGACTAAATTTTATCCAATCGAACTGCATAATAGACTACGTTCGATATTATCGAAACGATTTGATAAAATCGAATCTAATCGAACTGCATAATTGGCATGAATTTGTGAATTGGATACCGGAGCTGAAGCAAATGTGATGTCTAAAAGAATATTTAATTTTATAAACTATAATCAAAAATACGAAATAAAACATGAAAATGGTAGTTTAACAGCTTTTGGTGGATCTAAAGTTAATTATATTGGTAAATGCTTGCTTGATGCTTTTATCGATAAATGTACCGTGAGTTTTGAATTCATAATAATAAATGAGGACGTTAGCACAATAATAGGTAAACCTGATTTAAATAAATATAGTTTAGTACAATGCCCATCTATTGGTCAAATTGAGGTTAAAGAACAATTAATTACCAATATAATTCCTAAATATGAGTCTTTTCGAAGGACTAGGTTGTATACCTGGGGACATTAATTTAAAAATTGATAAGCATGCCATACCTGTAATTGATCCAATACGAAAAATCCCATTTAAATTATATGACGAATTGAAAAAAGAATTAATTCGGATGGAAAATGCAGACGTAATTTCGCGTGTAATAAATCCTACAGAATGGGTAAATTCTCTTGTGTTGGTTGAAAAACCAAATAAATCATTAAGAATCTGTTTAGACCCGCGAAATTTAAATAAAGCTTTAAAACGTGAACATTATCCTATTCTTGACATTGAATACATAAAATCAAAATTGTCTGGTGCAAAATATTTTTCAAAACTTGACGCTAGTAATGGGTTTTGGATGTTAAAACTAGATGAGAGTAGTTCAAATTTATGTACTTTCCAAACGCCATTTGGTCGCTATAAATTTTTACGTATGCCATACGGATTAAATGTAGCACCTGAAATTTTTCATCGCACCATGACAGAAATATTCCATGATTTGAAAGTAATTGTATATATATTGATGATATATTAATTTATGCTGATACGATTGCAGAGCATAATAAAATAATATATTATTAGATGTCTTAGCAAGAGCTAAAAAAGTAAACTTAAAATTAAATAAATTTAATGCGAATTTGGTCTTACTGAAATAAAAATTTTTGGTCATGTGTTTAATGATAATGGTATAAATCCAGATATGACAAAAATTGTGGCAATTGTCAAAATGCCAGTACCGACTTGTGTTAAAGACTTACAACGATTCTTAGGAATAATTAATTATTTTGGTTCATTCATTGAAAATTTATTTGAAAAAACAATGCCTTTACGAAATTTGTTAATGAAAAATGTCGTGTTTCAATGGAATTCGTCGTATGATACTGTATATCAAAATTTAAAATCGTGTATAATTAATCCTCCTTGCCTAGCTTATTATGATTACAAAAAACATATAACTTTGTCTTGCGATGCATCTCAATTTGCAGTTGATGCTTATTAATACAAGAAAATCGTCCACTAGCTTTTGCGTCTAAAACGCTCACAGTGACTCAACAAAATTACGCCCAAATTGAGAAAGAACTTTATGCTATTTTATTTGGTACACATAAATTTCATAATTTTATTTATGGTCAAAACATTATGGTTGAGACTGATCATAAACCTCTAATATCAATTTTTAAGAAGCCTTTGAATAGTGTACCACCACATCTTCAAAGAATGATGATGTCTTTACAACCTTATGATTTAAACGTTGTACATTTATCGGGTAAGAATTTAGTTGTAGCTGATACTCTGTTCAGAGCACCTATGACCCATCGCGAAGAAAATTTAATAGATAAAAATATTCAAATACATTCTGTATTTTTTAAATCTAATTTAGGCGTGTCAGAAACAAAATTTAAACAAATTAAAAACGAAACGGATAATGATAGTCAATTAAATTTTTTAAAAAAGTTTATTCAATCTGGATGGCCAGAAACTAAAAAGCAAATTCCAGATTATATTAAGGGTTACTGGAATTTTAAACATGATTTACATGAAATAGATGGTGTTCTATTTAAAAATAATTCTATAATAGTCCCAAATTCGTTAAAACAGGAAATATTAAATATAATTCATGATGGTCATTTAGGTATAGAAAAATGTAATAATAGAGCTAGAAATTCGTTATATTGGCCTAACATGAATCAAGATATAGAAAAAATAGTTATTAATTTCGGATAATGGGCCCCCTTTTACATCCAAAGAATTTAAGTTTTTTTTAGATGAATGGGGCACTGAAAGTCGTACCTGTAGTCCATATTATCCACAATCAAATGGATTAGCTGAGAGATCCATTGAAACAGTATAAAAGATGCTAACAAAATGTCGATTTGCAAATTTGGATCCTTATTTAGGTCTACTTAGCTTACGAACAAGCCAACATTTAAAATACTCTCCATCACAATTACTTATGTCACGAAATCTGAAAACTAGATTAACGGTCACAAACCACAGATAGTTAATTCATACGAATATAAAAATTATTTCGAAATTTATCAAAACAAAATGAAAGAATTGTATAACAAAAATTCTACTAATCGCCCTGATATGTTACCAAATACTCCAATATTCTTTAAAAAATTTCCTAAAGATAAAACCTGGAAAAGGGGTAAAGTAGTTGAAAATCTAAAAGTACCAAGATCTGTTCTTATAAAAGATACAGAAGGTAACATATATAGACGAAATGAAATTAACAGAAAATCGACAAAACCAATCAAATTGAAGTAAACGAAGATACAGAAAAAAACCAACCATTAACTTTAAGATCAGGAAAGCGAATTGTAAAGTAAATAAAATAATAAAAAATTAAAACTTATTTTAAATATTAAATTGATTTGATAAATGGAAAAATACAATTTGACAAACTAAATGAATTATAATGTTAAAAAATAATAATTTGTAATTGAAAAAAAAAAATGGATTCTTAAATTTTTTTATGATAAAGTTGTATTTATATAAAACATATTATAAATTTGAAATTATGTTGTATAAGAGTATAACAAATTAAGAACAATTATCTTTATATATAGGTACATATATTACTTTGTACTACTATATTAATTATTAAATAAAATTAAACCAGTTATTAATTAGAACTCAAACTGTCTACAATCATCCAAATTGTTTTTTTTAGTATTTCACTGATCACTTCTTTGATAGACGCTGAATCTAAAATTGAGAAATCTGGTTTATTGTAGTGTTTAACTTTACTAATGCTTTTAAATGTAATTTTAATTAAATTGTAATTTAAAATTTATTACGTAACTTTTTTGAGAATTTTGATTTTACTAAAAAAATAAAATAAAAAAATTCAATTTTGAGATACTAAATTTGCACCTTGGCAACACTTAATATCATCAAATGATACATCAAAGTAAAGCTACGACAATTACCTGTCGAATAAAAAAAATTAAGAATCTTGATTAAATAGTTTGCGAAATTTTGCCATTTATGTAAAACTATAAACAAATTTTGCAATAAAAATTAATCACCCTGTACCTCGGTAACGGTGCATATTAGAGGCCCCCTGCAGAACGATTTTTTTCGTTTTTCGTCATGCGCAATCACCTCCCGAAATTAACGCACACAAATAAAAAGAGCTAAACTTATTTATACTGTAATAAAAAAAACAATAAAAATGTACAAAAAATATTAAGGTACTGTTATAAAACCAAACTGAAGTTTGTATACATATATATATCTATATATTCGTTAATAAAAGTTGTATTAATATTTTAATTTTTAATTCCCAATAATTTAATCAGAAGTATTACTTTCTTATTTTAAAGAAGTACATTTATGTACATTTTTATTTTTAAATTTAAAATTGTATGCATGATACTTTTGTATATAACAAATAGTTTTCACGTTCAATACGATTTTAAAATATAATTATTTTTCTAATACTTTTTCAACATTATTTTACCAACATTAGCAATTTAACATAAATATACAATTTTCGTTCAGAAAGTTCATAATGTTGATTAAAATAAATAAGACTAGATGACAATAAATAACAATAATCAATTTCATAATTTCACTTGTTGAAACGAAATCTATAGTGTACAACTATTTGTTTGAGTGTCAAACAAGATTGTTTGTGAATTTGACTATTATTTTTATGATATAAATCCCATAAATATTCAAAACAAATCAAAACTGAAATAAACTAAAACTAATTTAAAATATTCTAACGTTTAAAGGTCGTGCAGTTAATATTAATTAACTACAAAATGCAATATTTTTCCGTATAAGACGATTCTCCAACTTCTTGTTTCATCGAATTTACGTTGGGCGCCATTCTATATTTGATGCTGGGCAAGGGGTTTGAAAATATGTTTATCTTTAATCTCGATTAACCCCCGGTACGAATTGCTTTAAGAAAACTTAATTTCTGATACGGATGACTGACACGCCTAGCTGTATTGCTCTAGCTAGCTCACCGGTTTAAGGGGGATCTTGTCATCCATTCGTACTCGACAAAATAATAATTTTGCGTGTCATAATGTGGCTGAAGAAAAATCAGATTTAATTCTTCACCTTTTTCAAAAAAAAATCACTACTCAATTAATTTATACAGTGGATGAGCATTTATATCATATAAAATAATTCGTAGTTTTTTTGTACTATATTGGTGGTATATAGTACAGCGCGATTTACCATTCCTTTATCCGAACCCTAATGCGGACCCGCGAAGATTCTACGCATTCTTAATTTATACAAATTGTAAATAATTAAATAAAAATAATCTTCCCCAACAAAACGAATAAAATTTATTATTCAATAATTATTGCACCATACTACCCCATTTGCCGGTACTCTCCAGTATACTATAGCAAAAATAAATAAATTAGCCGATAATTGCTATTTCTATTTCCTAATTCTAACTCCAAATCAATGACCTTGACCGTGACCGCCATATTAATTAGTGACGTCAATACCGAAATTTCTCTTTTTCGAAGCAAAACTGCTTTGATAAGGGAATTCTGTCATATTTTTTTTTTTATTTTAAATATATAGAAACAACTTTATTAGTTGGAGTTAATGTAAAAACTGATTTATTTAATTTGTTTAATTAATTATTACAACTGAGTTACACAAACAATTCTTAATATTTTAGCTTAGTATCTAATTTCACCTAATTATAAGAAAAGCAACGTTAAATCGTGAGAACGATTTTACGCTTATGTTAGCTTTTTAAGCTAGCATGAGAAAATAAGTACGCTTATGTTAGCTTTTTAAGCTAGCATGAGAAAATAAGAAAAAAGTAAAATGCATGTGCAGGAAATGGGTGCTATATGAAACCGTATATAACACTTCCCCTCCTAGATTCTTCCGTCTCGGTAGAATTATTTTTTCCAACATTATCTTTTGGAATCTCAATCTTATTAACAATGCTTTTCTTATTAAAACATAGGTTTTTTATTATAAAAACAATAATAATTATTATAACTAGCATCATGGCACTGATTGAATAGTTAACAGCTTTATTTTTATATTCAATAAACTTTATAGATTCTCTATTATTAATGTTTGCAATGTTTACATTTTCTAATGTTATATTATTTAATTTTTTTGTTACATTAAAATTTGAAATAGGCATTATTATACTATTTTTAAATTTCTTTACATTATTAGTGAATTTATAATTATTAATTTCAATATTACAATTTGAGAATTTAATTAAATTATTTCCTTTTAAAACAATATCCTGCTTAAGGCAGTTTTGATTAAGATAGGTTTGATTTATATTTTTGGTTATTACAATACCATTTTCGACTTCTTCAATTGAAGTTTCTGAATTAATTCTAAATTTACAAAAATTATTCTTTAAAAACAAATTTCTTATACAATTATTTTTATGTAATTTTAAATCTTTTTTATTTATAACATCATTATCAAAATAAAATACATTATGTTCTGAAATTATAATTTTTTCGTTTTCATTTTCAAGCTCTTCATTTTTAAGATTTGGAAATGGGAGAATTAATGCATTAAAATATATTTCTTCTGTGAATTGTGGAATAAGTATAGCAAAAATAATTGTACTATCTTTAAGTATTACTGAATTTCTAATAAATGGTAAAGTTTCTGTGGTGATATTGTATGCAATGATCTCCTCCCCTGTTAGAATATCATGTGCTAGTACATGAAGTCTGCTTAACAGTAAATTGTCTTTAATTTTTTCTATTTCTTTATTAAGATTTGAAATGTCTGCATATATTTGTAATATGTATTCAGATTTGTCAAAATTTTTAAATATTTCGTTTGTTTTATTAATAACGTCAGAGAGATAGATATTCATTTTGTTATTTTGTTCGTGATTTTTAATTTTTTCTACTGATTTTATTAGATTTTTATTTATTATAATTTGTTTATTTGATTGGTCAGTTAATTCTTTAGAATTTTTTTCAAGATTGTCCAAGTGGTCATAGATTTGCTCTGCATCCTCATTGTCCATTGTTCCTGTCAAAAATTTCATTCCTGATCCTATAATATTTAGTAGTCCTCTTTTTTGTCTGTGAGTACGTTGAATTATGCTGTCTATATTATTTCTTAATGCATGCATTTCTCTATGGAGTAAAGCATAATTAGGGTTTGATTTACTTAATTGCAGTAGTTCAATGTTTGATTCCAGAATATGTGATATATTATTATATTCATTTAAGTCTAAAATGTGCAATATTTTAAAGTATTTTCCTACAATTTGTCTTTTATCTAATTTAAGTAAAGTATAACCATTGTCTTCGTAAATTGGGGTTATATCAAGATTTTGACTGTTGGTTGAAATAACCCAGAAAATTGTCAATATTGTGCAAATAGTCAGTTTCATCTGTAAAAAAAATTAATTTGATGTTTATATTTACGTTTATGTTGGGATTTGTGATATTTAGTATTTCTATTATTACTTCTATCTATTGTATAATTTTTTTGCTTTGAATAATCTTTTAGCCTTTTATATTTAGCACTATTTTTAACTATATTTCTATTTTTAACTATATTTTCTGTAATTTTAGGGTCCGTAATTCTATTCTCATTTAATTTTTCTATACGTTTAGTTTTGTTAGTTTGTAATACGTCTCTAAGTTTATTTATGTCATTTCTATCTAGATTTTTAGTAATAAAGTCGATATGTCTAAGGTGTGTTGTAGTATGTATTGTACTATTATAAATTGTTATTATTTTAAAAAGTCGTTCATCAATGTCTCCTTTAATTTTGTCACACTACAGCAAAGGATTACAGACCGATCAGTCTGTCTTCCTTTATGCTCAAGACAATGGAGAAATTAGTAGAGGTCCATATAAAAAGCAATTGTCGAGATGGCTCTCTTTCGACTGCTCAACATGCTTATTGGAAAGGGAGGTCAGTGGAAACAGCACTACATAATACGGTGACGCAAATTGAGACGTCACTGAATAACAAGGAGTACACATTGGCAGCGTTCCTTGACATAGAAGGGGCGTTCAACAATGTCAAAACTGATGCTATTGAGAAGGCGCTGATTGATACAGGCGTGAATAGAGGTGTTACAATCTGGATTGGCCAGATGCTTAAGACAAGAAACATAATGGCAAGCTGGGGTACTAGTGAGGTAAGTTTAACTGTCACCAGAGGTACACCACAGGGAGGAGTGTTATCGCCATTTCTGTGGCTACTGGTAATGGACAGTGTCTTAAAGGAGTTAGAGAGGAAAGGGTACAAAGTTGTCGCATATGCGGATGACCTTGTGATCCTAGTAAGTGGAAAGTTTCTGGATACTATCAGCATGTTGATGGATACGGGCCTCAACATAGTAGCAAGGTGGACTGATAGCTGTGGGCTATCAGTAAATCCAGCCAAGACGGAGCTGGTTCTTTTCACCAGAAAAAGGAAAATCCCAGTCTTTAATCTACCAGCGCTAAACGGAGTGGAGCTGACACTCTCAAGCAGTGCTAAATACCTAGGGATTATACTGGATTCCAAATTGAATTGGAATATGAATGTTGAGGAAAGGGTGAAAAAGGCAACCATTGCATTATTTACATGCAAGAGATTCTCCGGGAAGAAATGGGGTATTAAACCGGACATAGCATACTGGCTATACATCAGCGTCGTGAGACCTATACTCACGTACGGCGCGCTAGTATGGTGGCCGGCAGTGGAGAAGAAAACAATGATGAAAAAGTTAGAAAGGGTACAAAGATTGGCGTGCATAAGTGTCACGGGAGCTCTTCGTACCACACCAACTAAAGGCATGGAGATAATTCTTGATTTACATCAAGTGAGCGAGGTGGTTAAAAACAACGCAGCAAAGGCGGCGCTGAGACTTCGTGAATCTTATGCTCTAAAATTTAAGCCGTATACACATAGTAAGATACTGGGAGAATATCGATTGGACACTAGAGGAGTGCAGACAGACTATCTAGTACCACAGATGCTCTTTGAGAAAGAATACAGCATTCAAATCCCGACAAGGGATGAATGGGATAGGGATTTGGTGATACCGGACAGGGGGATTGCTATATTTACGGATGGATCAAAGACAGCCAGTGGAACTGGTGCAGGTGTATTCTCAGCAAAACTAAATATAGAAGAATCAGTGAGGTTGCCGAACCACAGCAGTGTGTTTCAGGCGGAGGTATTAGCCATAGAGCATGCGGCAACACTGGCAATGATGAAGGTGATATCAAACGAGAATATCACAATCTATGTCGACAGTCAGGCCGCTATCAGGGCGCTTGATTCCACGGAAGTAAAATCAAGCTTGGTTAGGAGATGTAGAGATGTGCTTCAGACACTCTGCAGGATTAGTACGGTAAAACTGTGTTGGGTACCTGGTCATAGCGACATACATGGAAACGAGCAAGCCGATGAACTGGCTAGGAAGGGCTCTGAGAAGGATATAAGGGAGGCTGATCAATCCATTCTCATCCCACTGGGAGTCGCGAAGAAAGAGATTGACAGGATTACGGAAATGAATGTAAAGCAGATATGGGTCAATACCGATACTTGTCGGGTGACGAAAGAGCTTTGGCCGGAGAGAAATCTTAGGAAAACAAAGCTGCTTTTATCACAGAATAGGAGCAACCTAAGAATGTCGGTAGGCATAGTAACAGGGCACTGTCTCTTAGGGAAAATGGCCAAGAGACTGGGACTCACCACGGGGGATTCATGTAGAGGGTGTCATGATTTGGGTGTAGCGGAAGATGTCAGTCATATGTTGTGTGACTGCCCCGCATTGAGCAGAAGTAGGTATCGCATCTTGGGTAATTACCGGTTCGATGGACTACAGGAGTTAGCAGGGATCCCGGTCAGAGAGCTGTTAAAGTTTGTTAAGAATGCGGGGTGGCTTGAAGAGCAGTAGAGGGAAATATTGTTGTTATTGAAGGGGATACCTATGGGCCAACTAGTGGCCTAGTGTTGGGGATGTAAAAAAAAAAAAAAAAAAAAATTTTGTCAACATTCATAATTCGTAAATGTTCGTTAAGTGTACCGTGGAGTCTTTCAATGTCACTATTGCCTGTCTTAATTGCGGGTGTAGTCTGATGAAAATTAATATTATTTTCCTTCAAAAATAAACCAATTGCATTATGCACTATACGAGTTTCTCCATCAGATACTAATTTATTCATTTTACCTAGAAATTGAATTCTTTGTTTTACAGCTTCTAATATAGATATCCACGTCCTATCATTTAATTTGTGAAGGGTAGCATATTTGGAAAATTCATCTATATTAGTAAGGTAAGCTTTATTTCTTTCCGGAAACCATATATCCATATGAACGATATCATTAAATTTGTTTGGAGTTTCAGTTATACTAAACGCCAGTTTTTGAGGATTGCGATCATGCTTCGCGAGATTGCATGTTTCACAATTATTTATAATTTTAGCAATTTCTTCTATAAGATTTGGATAGTAGTATTTTTCTTTAATCTCAGAAAATACTTCATTAATACCCCTATGATTCTTTTCTAAATGTTCTTTTTTTATTATTGTTAAAATTTCATTTCTATCTGATATATCTTCCAATTTTTTTGAAGACTTCAGAATTTTGAGATTTTTATTACTAGAAAAATATTTTTTATAATTATCTTGGAATTTTAGATATAAATTTGTATCTTCACAAAATATACACATTATTCCTTTGTCTATTACAACTTTTTTCATGATATCTAGCAGGTTACTTTCTTTGGTAATTTTTATTTTATTTTGGCATTTTTTATGCACAATTTTAATTTTAAAATTTTCTTTATTAGCATATTCAATATAAATTTGATTTTTATACAAGTTAATTGGTCTTTCCGTAATATAAATTAAATCAATTCCATCATCTACTGCACTATGAATAGTAGCGGCGGTTGATATATTTTCATCATTATCACTATTTATTATTTCACCGTTATTTAAAATATCTACTTGATCAATATTAAATAAAAATGATATATTAATGTCAAAATCAGATGCTGCTGCTTCGTCGCTATCACATTGTTCTTGAACATTTTTATTATCTTCGATTCTAGACAGACCGTCGGCAACATTATTTTGTTTGCCTTTAACATATTCGATATTAAAATCGAATTCATTCAATCGAATTTTCCATCTTTGAAGGATAATTTTTTTTAATGCTTTTTGTTCTTCAGAATTCAAATGGTTCATTTGAATATGATTTAATAAATTTGAGTTGTTTATTTCGTTTGAAAATAAATCAACTTCTTCATTTTTATAACTATTTTCAAAATAATTTTCTTCACTTTCATTAAGAAAAAAGGGTATTTTAGCATTTCGCGTTTCTAAAATACGATTTTTATAATCAATTATCGCGTTTAAAGGTGTCAAAATATTATTTCCAATAAGACCATCGTATTTAGTATGAAATTGTAATTCCAAGAATTCAACAAAATGATTTTTTTCATTAAAAATGTCAAAAATTGGAAATCTATTTTTAACATTTGAATAACAACTATGATTTAATGTTTTTAAACGTAGATCTGTAGGTAATTTCCATTTAGGTTGGCAAAGATTTGGATTAATTATACTGAGTTCGTCCCCAGTATCTATAATAAATTTAAGGTTTTTTATAGGATTTTTTATTACTATATAGGGTAACTGTTTAAGAGGCTTTTCTCCCGAAAATTTGGTTCTATTTCATTATTTGAAATATCCATAGGTTCAGTATTATCATGTTTTAAAGATCGATTAGAATTTCTACTTTGATTAGAATTAGACCGATTATTATACGTATTTCTAGAATGGTTATCAAAATTATTTTCTTGTCTATTTACAACAGTATGAGAATTATATTTATTCGTTTTATTATTAGTATTTGTATTATTATTATTATTGTTGGGATGATTATTATGATTGTATTTATAAATATGATTATTATCCTTTTTATTTTTATAATAATCATTTTTGAAAACTTTATTGCCATTTGGGCCATTTTTATGATAATCACCACTCCTAATAATTGAATAAGCATCGTCAAGTGTTGCAGGATTTCTGCTAAACACTATGCTACGAGCTGGTTCAGGTAGGTTATTTTTAAAGGTTTGTAGAGCAATTCTTTGATTACTTTCAATAACCTCGTTTCTTACAGAACCTTCCTTTAAAATATAGTAGTTATTTAATCTACAGAGAAAACTATTAATTCGTGTATAAAAATCTTCGATATTTGTCACAACACGGGTAGATCTAAGTTTATCTATAAGAACATCGGAGTTTAATTTTTCTCCGTGGTTTTTGATTAATATGTCTTTTATTTCTGTCCATTTATTTATATTACCATGTCTTCGTAATGTAGTTTTGGCGTCATCTGTTATTTTGTCTCTAATATAACCCATAAGAACTGATTTATTAAATTCATTCAGAGTATCTAAAGAAGGTACTAAATTGTCTATTCTTTCAACTCCGGTAGAGAATTTTTATCTTTACCATCAAAGGGAGTTATGTTACTAATGAACTCTAACAAGATTTTAAATTTATCAACAGCATTTAATTCTTCCATTTTCAAAATTGTATTTTTTGACTTTTATGTATAAAAATTTTAATATTTGACTTTAGTTAAAACAAAACACTATAAAAATTTGATATTTGGATAATTAATAATGAAATTATATTTTTTCTTTTAATATTTTAATTCGTAAAATTTATTTTGTAGTATATTTATTATTTAAAAAATTTTAAATTTTAAAATATTTAATTTAGAATATTCACTTTAAAATATTTATTAATTAGCAAAATAAACTACAATAATTAAATAGAATTTAAATATAACTCACTACGACCTTTTTTCTGGTTGATATTCTGTAATATTCTGTAATTGTTGATAATTTTGTCCAGATGATTGTTGTTCAATGTTGAAATAGCGTTGATACTTGTTGTTCTATGATGAAATATTTTGATGACTGCTGTTCTACGATGAGATATGTTGATGACTGCTGTTTTATGATGAAATATTTGATAGTTGTTGCTTTATGATGAAATAGTTGATTTCTATTCACTTTTTTTTTGTTCCCACTTGTATTATATATTTTTCGTTATTATTTTATCGCATTAATTTATTTTAGATATAAGCGATTTATTTATTGGTAATTTATTGATTTTTTTTTTTTTTGTTTAAAAAAAAACTTTTATTTTAATGTTCGTGATAAATTGTCTGTTTAGTTCGGAGAATAGTAAAATTTATCTTATTTTATTTCTCGACTTCTTAGATCAATTTAATATACACGCACTATATTTATTTTAACACATTTAATTTGATGTTAAAAAAAAATTATTTTTATAAATCACAACTTTTTTTTATTATTTAAAATTAGTGATTTTTATATTCAATTTATTGCCCGTAGGTGGGTTTACCGACTGCGCCAGAAACAACGTTATTAGTTGGAGTTAATGTAAAAACTGATTTATTTAATTTGTTTAATTAATTATTACAACTGAGTTACACAAACAATTCTTAATATTTTAGCTTAGTATCTAATTTCACCTAATTATAAGAAAAGCAACGTTAAATCGTGAGAACGATTTTACGCTTATGTTAGCTTTTTAAGCTAGCATGAGAAAATAAGTACGCTTATGTTAGCTTTTTAAGCTAGCATGAGAAAATAAGAAAAAAGTAAAATGCATGTGCAGGAAATGGATGCTATATGAAACCGTATATAACAATATTTATTTTATATATATATATATATATATAGATATAAAAGAAAAAAAAATATAATGGGGTATCCCGAATATTGTAGGGAATCCCGCAGATATTCCTCGATAAAATATTAATTTAATTTTCAATACTTTAAATTTTAAAATATAATTTTAAAGTGATAAGATTTATTTATCTTTATTATCTATGGCTGGCTAGTACCGTTACATTTCCATGGTAACATAAGAATACACTTAGTTAAATTTCTTTTCAATTTTCATAAAAACTGTTCAGGAACCACCCTGTAACTTCCAATAAATAAATTCTTTTTCTCTTGAAAATTTCTTTTTGTATACAATAAAGTCTAATATAAAATTATTGACATCTGCTGATTTAATTAGTTATTGTATTCATATTATTCTTATTGTATTTAATTGTTAAAATGTGTTTAATTAGTATTTTTTCATTATTTTGTATTAGTAAATTCCCGCCAAAAATTTTATATCATACTTGTTTATAAAGAATTAGAAACAAAGTATAAATTTTATTCAATTGTAAATCAATCGTTATACCGAGCGGAGTTATAATTTAAAATTCGAACAAAAAGGAAAACGTGTAATAAAATATTGTAATATCAAATTAAACGTGTCATTCATTAAAGATATTAATCAAATTCCATAAAAATAATAATTAAAGTGATAATTAAACACATTAAATAAAACGTAATTCATATTTTAAAATAAATCTTAATATTTATTAAGTAAATTTGTGTTAAAAAAAATGGTTATGGTATTCCGTGATTAAAAAAAAGTTAACAATTTGAATTAAATTTGGTAAAAGTCCTTTCAAAAAACATTATTAAAAAATTAACAAGAAAATAAACTATTAAAGTCATTTGATTATTTTAAATTATTTTATTAAAAGAAACCACAACCATTTTTTTCCATATAAAATACAGTCCACACACATTACGTAAAACAATAAATTATATCGTAAAATAATACATTATATTGTAAAAATAATAAATTAAGTTGGCAAAAAATAAATAAATAAATATCTTAATCATTATAATAAATAAGGTGCTAAACATTTATATAAACCTAAAATTAAAATAATATTAAATAAAATACCAATTATAACGTTAAAAGAAAAATTATTTATTGTGCTTTTATTTTTTTTCAAGGTTCTACTGTTGTTACCATAATTTTCTTTTTGTTTGAAAATTTTACAGTGCACTTAAACAATTAAAATTTATTTGTTGCTATCGAAGGTAAGGTTGGCCGTTTCCAAGCTCATTCTTTAACATTTGGTCCTAGTTCGAAACCGGATTCGGTAACCGCGAAACGTGAAAAGTGAAAAACATTTTAAATAAAATAAAAAACATTAATAGTGAAAAGTGGCTGTTAATTATCAAAAACTTTCTCAAAAAGGTTCTCATCGTTGGATCGGTAATTGTATCATATAAAATTATAAAAAATCATATTACATATTTAAATCCAATAAAATTATATTTAAATATATTACACAAAATATTTTTTTTTCAATAAATAACAAAATAAATAAATTATACATAACCTTTGGTACACTCTGTAAAATAAAATTATTCTTATAACTAAATTGACTTTTTTATATCTATATAAAAATTACAAATTTCATATTGTATAAGATTCAGTTCATTACAAATAGAATAAAATTGCCGACCAATACAAATACAAATAATATTAATTTTCTACCAACACAACAGATGTACAAAAATAATTCTCATTGCACTCATTAAATATAATAAAATTGTATACCACAATTTATAGTGCAACAAAATTAAAATACTGGGTGCCTCATATAAATTTAATGATCAAATTTATTATCAAAATTTTTTTGTCGCAAATATATATATATATATGTATTATATATACATATTTTAATTAAACTTCTTATTAAATTCTTACAAACTGGGTGTCTAAAAATTAACGTTGGTAAAAATATTAATGAAAACGTAATTAATAATATTTATGAAATTTAAATTTATTTAATTAATCGGTAAAATTTAATTTAATATTAAACAGAGTGCCAAAAAAACAATTTAATTAAATATTTTAATATTGGTCGTTATTAATAATACCGGGTGTACAATAAAACAAAATATTTATATTACTTTTGAAAAAAAAAAAATCGAATTATAATATGGGAGCACTAAATATTAAAAGAGGTCGCGTTAAGGGAGCACTAACCCGACGTACGTATGCACTTGCATTTCCAGCTAGCGTAACATTAGCTGGCGTTAATCTGCAACGTGCTAAACTAGAGCAGTTATGGAATGAATACCATGAGATATATAATGAAATGGTCGACGAAGCTATAGCATCCGAAACTGAGCATACAGACGATGATTTAATTCAATTTGAAGATTCGTATTATAATGTAGCTGATTTGTTAGACCAAAAAGTTGAACAATTAACACGGCTACTCCAAGAAATTAATCATAATAATTCTAATCATAATATTTCAGTCAATACAACTGCAGCGATATATTCGCCCAACATTCGGACCGAAACCCAGTTGCCAAAAATCCACATAAAACCATTTTCCGGTGATTTCACAGAATGGAACACATTTCGCGACCTATATTAAAGTACGGTACATACCAATACAAGCTTAATGCTGTGTCAAAAGTTCTTTTATTTAAAGACGTTTTTAATAAATGAACCCGCAAATTTGTTAACGCACATTTGTGTCTCTGACACTAATTACGACGAAGTTTGGGATAAGCTTGTCAAAAGATATGACAAAAAGGGTCATATTGCAGATGCACTAATAAAGAAATTCATTAGTTTACCAACTGTCAACTCATCTAGCTATACCAACTTGAAAAAGCTAGTTGATAGTGCTGATGAAGTTCTTCGAGGCCTAAGAGCATTAGGCTCAGATGCCGAAACACGTGATATTTGGCTCATTTATCTTTTATTAAATAAACTTGATTCTGACATTCACAATGCATGCGCCAAATGCACAGCTGGTGTTCAATTTCCAAAACTTAGTAAATTTATAGAATTTCTCGAGAATCAATGTGATATAATATCACCTAGAGTTTCCACTGATCTCAATCGTAAACCAGTAACACCTAGTCATAGTAAACCTGCACACCAAATATCTAAATCTTATTTTAAATGTCCTAAATGTAACTCCGCTCACGAACTTTATCAATGTTTACAATTCACATCTATGTCGCCACAGTCGCGGTGAATATTTACGCAATCAAATTCTTTACGTTTCAACTGCCTGCGGGCCGGTCATCGATCGACCATTTGTACGTCAAAACACTCATGTAAACAATGCCATGGACGGCATCACACGCTAATACACACTGGCACAAATTATTCACGTTCGCCAAATACATCACAAACATCTCCAAGTACATCGCAATCGATTCACCAACAACATACACGAAAACCGGTATTGAATCAAGACGCATCTAGCTCCACTCCGATTCAATCAAATCTTTCATTAATTTCTTCCGAAAATTCAGTAATCAACGCGCATGCGGTTTAATCAAAATCTACAACATTATTAAAAACGTATTTACTGACCGCGGTCGTAAATACTAGAGATCGGTTTGGAACTAGCCACTCAATAAGAGTTTTATTGGATACGGGGTCACAATGCTCATTTATAACTGAGGCTTGCGCACAAAGACTTAGTCTCCAACGCTCACATGTAAAAATTCCAGTTGCAGGATTGACATCCAATGGTGCTGGTCGCACACGGGGGTCTGTGTCACTCACTTTGCAGTCCAGACATAGCGATAAATCAATTAAGGTAAATGCTATATCATGACGCATTTAACCGGTTTATTGCCAAATTTCGTAGGGAACAATTATAATTGTCCAACACATTCATTAATAAAGCTTGCAGCTCCAAAATTCAATGAACCTGGTCCAATTGACATGATCATTGGGGCTGACAAAACATTTTCAATCTTCGAAAATCAAACTTTAAGGGGGCCAAACGGGGCACCAAATGCAATCCTCACAATATTTGGGTGGGTAATTGCTGGGGAGACAACAACAACGGTGATTTCTTCGGACAATTGTTGTACTTTCATAACTTCACTTCATACAACAGTCAATACAGATTTTGACTTAAAGCGTTTTTGGGAGTTAGAAGAAATCACTTCACACTCTCATCTATCTGAAAATGAACAACAAACCGAACATCATTTTGTTACCACTCATTCTAGATCTGCGGATGGAAAATACATAGTTGAACTTCCATTTAAAGACGGTGAATTCCACTTTGGGAATACTCTAGCCTCTGCGATTTCTCGTCAAAAATCGATGGAGCGAAAGTTCGCTCAAAATAGTGTACTCAAACAAAACTATTCAGAGTTCATGGCTGAGTACATCAATCTAGGTCACATGTCATTAATTCCTGCAAATGAAATACATGTCTAATCAAATAAGTGCTATTATCTCCCACACCATGCTGTGTTTAAGGAGGATAGTAGTACCACAAAGTTACGTGTCGTATTTGACGGCTCATCAAAAC
The DNA here is from genome assembly GCA_963920725.1 of Rhamphomyia laevipes. NCBI lineage: Eukaryota > Metazoa > Arthropoda > Insecta > Diptera > Empididae > Rhamphomyia > Rhamphomyia laevipes. The sequence goes on from OY987255.1 coordinate 103,867,694, forward strand.
ATGGCCATGACTTATCGCTTAATGAAACGCTACAAATAGGTGCACCAATTCAACGCGATCTATTTGCCGTTTGCATTCGATTTCCTCGACACAAACACTGTTTTTCAGCAGACATTCAGCAAATGTTTCGCCAAATCTGGGTTGCTGAAAAACATCGCGATTACCAGCGAATCGTCTGGCGAGAAGATATCGCGAAACCATTTTCACATTATCGGTTAATACTGTCATGTATGATACATCACCAGCACCATTTCTATCTGTTCGAACCCTAATTCAGCTTGCTAAAGATTACGAATCAACGAATCCAAAGATCGCAAGCATGATATTAATGACTTCTACGTTGATGATATTTTATCAGGAGCAGATAGTATGGACGAACTTATCAAATTAAAAACACAACTAACGCAGATATTAGCATCTGCTGGATTTAAATTACGTAAATGGAGCATAAATAGCATGTCGTTATTACTATCTATACCAGAAGATCAGCGAGAAGTATCACCACTACCACTTCAAGATTCATCATCTATAAAATTATTAGGAGTCTGCCCAGCGGAAGACTCATTTTCATACACGATAACATTACCAGAACCAGCTCCATTCACTAAACGCAATATGTTATCAGAAGCTGCACGAGTTTTCGATCCGTTAGGGTTCCTAGCTCCAGCAATCATTTTAATAAAAATTTTGTTTCAAGAATTATGGTGCCAGAAACTTGATTGGGATGACGTACTTCCCGAAGATCTTGCCAATCGTTGGCTGTTATTACGGAACGAGGTCTCCGAATTTAAACATGTGAAAATCAGTCATCGTATCTGGTATCACAGTTCCGAAATCGAACTACACGAGTTTTACGACGCGTCGGAAAAGGCATACGCCGCCGTGATTTATTGCCGTAGTCGCAATGATTCGGATATCATCCAAACTATTTTGGTTACCGCTAAAAGCAAAGCCGCGGCGCTAAAACAAATAAGTCTACCCAGACTTGAGCTATGTGCAGCTGTTCTTTTATCCAGACTTTTTAACAAAATCTTTCTTTCATTGCAGATGCAAAACTTAATATTTTTTGCTTGGACAGATTCACAACTAGTATTACATTGGCTGTCATCACCGCCACGCCGCTGGTCAACATTCATTGCAAACCGTACTTCTGAAGTACTTAATGTCGCACCACGTTCAAAATGGTCGCATGTGAAATCTGCTCAAAACCCAGCTGATTGTGCATCACGCGGATTGATGCCATCAGACCTTGTACATGCCACGCTATGGTGGGAAGGTCCTACATGGTTACGTAAACCACATTCGGAATGGCCTACCAACTGTGCAGAATCGTTTATTGATAAAACAATATTAGAAGAACGCAAAGCAGCGCAAGACGTTCTAGCAGCATATCATTCGTTGGTTGATGCAAACCATACTTTACAATATTTATTAAACAAGATATCATCATGGACAACATTAGTTCGTATAATCGCATATTGCTACCGCATATTTTTGTCGCAACGCACGAAAATCTAGTCAACTTAGAGAAAACAATTATGCTTTATCTACATTTGAACTTAATAATTTTTAACTTTTTTGCTTTCAGCTTGCACAGCAATCAGAATTCGTTACTGAATTAAGTCAACTAACTAAACAACAAAGTTTATCAAACAATAGTCGTTTGCTGTCACTTACACCGTTTTTGGACAAAAATCAACTGCTACGTGTTGGCGGACGCATCGTCAATTCCATTGTTCCATATTCAGCAAAACATCCAATTATATTGCCAAAAGATCATGCAATTACCAAGCTCATCGTACAGCATGCGCATGTCGCTCATTTACATATTGGTGTCGCTGGATTATTCGCCATTCTTCGCCAACAATATTGGATAGTTGGATGTCGCCGGAATCCACGATATAGCAAAGGTTATATATGCTTATTTGTGTGCTTCACTACGAAAGCGCTTCATCTGGAACTAGCTAATGATCTATCAACTGATACATTTTTAGCTGCCTTATACCGTTTCTGTGCTCACCGTGGTAAACCCAGCGACATTTTCAGCGATAATGGCACAAACATTCTCGATGCTCGATGAAATGCAACAACTGCTATGATCACAAAAGCACAACAATGCTATTATAGATCATCTATCTACTGACAACATTAAGTGGCATTTCATCCCGCCAGCATCTCCACACTTCGGCGGACTGTGGGAAGCCGGAGTCAAATCGGTTAAAACACATTTAAAACGCGTTATTGGGACGCACATTCTTACGTACGAAGAAATGTACACGCTATTGTCACGAATCGAAGCAATTCTCAATTCACGACCGTTAATTGCTGTTTCAGACACTGATATTGAAGTACTAACACCTGCGCATTTTTTAATTGGTGAACCATGTACGTGTATCCCAGAACCAGACTTGTCGCATGATCCAATTCCATTACACTCAAACTGGATGCTACTACGACAGCTTAGCCAAGGATTTTGGAAACGCTGGCATCGAGAATATATTACGTCGTTGCAGCAGCGACCTAAATGGCAATTACCGAAGCGTAATGTTCAAGTCGGCGATATAGTACTGGTAAACGAACCAAATCTAGCAGCAACAAAATGGATTTTAGGTAAAATTGAACAAGTTATCTTTGGAAAAGACAATCATGTTCGAGTGGTCCACGTAAAAACCGAACGAGGAGTATACGAACGGCCTTTGCACAAACTAGCCGTTTTACCCTTTGCTGAAAGCGATCTTTCAGGGTCGCCCGGGATGTTCAGGAACCACCCTGTAACTTCCAATAAATAAATTCTTTTTCTCTTGAAAATTTCTTTTTGTATACAATAAAGCCCTTTCGAACGCGGAATATTTGGTTTCGGCCCTTGTTAGTTTTTTTGAAAAGAAAGCAAGTGGTTGCCATGTATTTTCTTTTAATTGTTGTAGCACCGCTCCGACAGCTGTGTTGGAAGCGTCAGCTGTTATGCTGAACACAGCGTCATCTTGTGGTTGTACGAGTAAAGCTGATTGCGCTAAAGCTTTTTTAATTTTTTCAAATGCGTCGATACATTCAACCGGCCAATTGAATTTGTTTTTTTCTTTTTAGTTGATTTTTTGTAAAGTCGTTAAAAATGTATAAATTGGAACTAACATCTGTGCAAGATGCGGTATAAAACGATGGTAGTAATTAACCATTCCCACAAATTGTTGGGTTTGTTTGATAGATTGGGAGTTTGAAAATTATGAATCGCTTCACATTTGAGTGCAGAAGGTTTAATACCTTCGTGATTAATTGTATGACTAAGAAATTCTAACTCCGAAACTCCGAAAACACATTTTTCGGGTGTAATTGTATAAGTCCAATTTTTTTAAATATTTCGAAAATTGCTCGTAAGTGAGATAGATGATCTTTCTCGTTTTTACTTGCTATAAGAACATCGTTAATATACACAAACGTGAAATCTAAACCGAATAGAACTTGATTCATAAATCTTTGAAATGACTTATCTGCGTTTCTCAATCCAAAACTCATACGCGGAAATTCGAATAGGCCGAAAGGAGTAGTAATAGCAGTTTTGTGTACGTCTTCTGGCGCGACTGGAATTTGGTGATATGCCCTAAATAAATCGACCTTAGAAAATATTTTGCAACCGTCCAGTTTCATACTAAAATCTTGTATGTGAGGAATCGGGTACCTATCCGGAATTGTTATAGAATTTAGCCTCCAATAATCCCCACAAGGACGCCAGTCTATAGAATTTTTCTTGGGCACCATGTGTAATGGGGACGCTGCAGGTGAGCTGGATGGTCTACAAATGCCTAATCTGAATTCATCGAATTCCGACTCTGCGAGTTTGAATTTTTCTGAGTTTAAACGACGTGGTTTTGAAAAACGTAAAGGTCCTTCTGTAAGAATACTATGTACAACTGAATGTTGTGAATGATGCGTATAATCGGGTACAGAGTTGTTAAATAATGCATTATTTTTGTAATGCATTTTGAACTTCATTAGCATTATTTTAATAATTCAATTTGAATTTAAATAATACATTACTTGTTTTATTAATGCATTATTGTTGAATTAATTAATTAAAATAATGCATTAAAAATAATGCATTACTTAAAATAATTCGAATTATATGAATTAAATAAGAATTATTTGAATTAACAAGAATAATTCAAAAATAATTCTAGTAATTCAATGAATTATTTTTTTTAATTCAAAAATAATTCAAATAATTCATTGAATTACTTTTCTTAATTCAAAAATAATTCAAATAATTCAATATAATTCAATTTATTCGATGAATTCAGATTAGGCATTTGTAGACCATCCAGCTCACCTGCAGCGTCCCCATTACACATGGTGCCCAAGAAAAAATTCTATAGACTGTCGTCCTTGTGGGGATTATCGGAGGCTAAATTCTATAACAATTCCGGATAGGTTAGGTACCCGATTCCTCACATACAAGATTTTAGTATGAAACTGGACGGTTGCAAAATATTTTCTAAGGTCGATTTATTTAGGGCATATCACCAAATTCCAGTCGCGCCAGAAGACGTACACAAAACTGCTATTACTACTCCTTTCGGCCTATTCGAATTTCCGCGTATGAGTTTTGGATTGAGAAACGCAGATAAGTCATTTCAAAGATTTATGAATGAAGTTCTATTCGGTTTAGATTTCACGTTTGTGTATATTAACGATGTTCTTATAGCAAGTAAAAACGAGAAAGATCATCTATCTCACTTACGAGCAATTTTCGAAAGATTTAAAAAATTTGGACTTACAATCAAACCCGAAAAATGTGTTTTCGGAGTTTCGCAGTTAGAATTTCTTAGTCATACAATTAATCAGCTTTACTCGTACAGCCACAAGATGACGCTGTGTTCAGCATAACAGCTGACGCTTCCAACACAGCTGTCGGAGCGGTGCTACAACAATTAAAAGAAAATACATGGCAACCATTTGTTTCTTTTCAAAAAAACTAACAAGGGCCGAAACCAAATATTCCGCGTTCGATAGGGAATTAGGGATAGGGAAACATTCGTCGATTCGCAACAAAAAGACGAAATCGTACAAAGTTATTTATCGAGAAACGTTTTGAAATCTAAATTAAAATTCGGTTTAATGGATTCACTTCTCTCAGATGATAAAATTTTTTGTGAAACGTCCACAGGTAAAAACAGACCTTGCGTACCACAAATATTACAACATAAAATTGTTCTAAAATTGCACAATTTATCGCACACTGGTATTAGGGCAACGAGAAAACTAATTATACGTTATTTTTGGACAAATATGAATCAAGACATTAACAAATGGTCAAGGAACTGTATTCACTGACAAAAAGCTAAAGTCACAAGACATAACAAATCTATTCCATCGAGCAGGTTTGAACATATACATATCGATTTAGTTGACCCGTTACCCGTATCGAATAATAACATATATATTTTAACTATTATAGATCGTTTCACACGCTGGCTAGAGGCTTTACCTATTAAAGATATGACAGCTGAAACAGTGGCTATAACATTACTTACAAATCATATTTCACGTTTTGGAGTTCCATCAACCATTACCACTGACCAAGGAACACAATTTGAGTCAAACCTTTTCACTCAATTGGCAAAAGTTCTTGGCATTCACCGTATTCATAGCACAAGTTACCACCCACAATCAAACGAAATGATTGATCGTTTTCACAGACAACTCAAAGCTTGTTTATTTGCAAAATGTAACAGCATGTACTGGAGCGAATAGTTGCCACTAATTTTGTATTAGAACAATTGTAAAAGAAAATTTAAAATGCACTCCAGCAGAAATGCTATACGGTCAAAACCTTCGTATTCCAGGTGAACTAGTAACCAAGAACCCTGATAGTCTAGACGAAACAAAATTTATTCAAAAACTTCGAACCTACATGTCGAATATAAAATCTTCACAAACACGGCCCACTAGTCAAATAAATCCGTTCATACATAAAGATATGGACAATTGTTCACATGTTTTCGTACGAATATATCGCGTAAAGACTGGTCTGTGTCCACCGTATGAAGGCCCCTATGAAGTCATACGTAGGTTCCGAAAATATTTCATTTTAAATATAAAAAACAAAAACGTGAGCATATCTATTGAAAAATTAAACCGGCACTGGGAATAAATAGTACAGATACGAAAGTAAAAATAAATAAAAAAGTAAAATTTGAAATACAAAAGTAACAAGAAATAAAAAAGTAAAATTTGAAATACAAAAGTAAAAATAAATACAAATAACTATAAACGCTTATGACACGTTACTAGATAGCATAACTCGGAAATAAACAATTTTAACAATCATAGACTATTCAAAACTACCATGATTAAAACAAATCGTAAATTTAAATTAGACTCATATAAAAAATGATAATCATTATAGATGTTAAAGTCGTAAATATATATACACAAAATATTACTGATATACAATATACATTACTTAATTATATACATAAAAATTAAAAATGTATGTTATAAAATAAAAATATTTAAGAAAATCATAAAAATGAAATAATATATAGTATATAAGTAAAAGAATCTAAAAACAAAATTAAATATAATAAAATTAGACAAAGAATTGAACAGAATTAAATATAAATTAAGAGGAAATTAATTAAAACAAAACATAATGTAAATGCAAAAAAAAAATTAATCTTTACATAATGCTTAAAATTATTTACAGGTATAAATAATATCTTGATTTAAGCTTTATTACTAACTTTGCTTAAATTTGTATTTGAACATTAAAATTAAAAAAAAAAAATATATATACTTAATAAAAAATATAAGTACATTTTATTTTTATTTTTTTTCTCCGTGTATACGTTTTAAAATTGTAAGAAATTTTTACAAATGCAAAGAATGAAATATTGATGAATATAAAATAATAAATTATTTTTACAATTTAATTATTCTTACAATTAAAAATAATATACATTAAATGAAAAAACAAAAATAACGAATTAAAAAAAAAAAAAAAAATATAAATAACAAAAAAAAAAAAAAAAAAAAAAAAAATAAGAAAACTAAAAAGGATATGTTATATAATTTAATGTGTGATGCAAATATAAATGTATTTTTGTGCAATTGTATTGCATATTTTTGTGCAATTGTAAAATTTCTGTGAGCACACAGTAGTTAAAGTGATGGCAAGCTTACTAGACGATATTATATTAATGTTAACGTGATAATTGAAATTAAAAGTATTATAATAAAACGTAGTTATGTATAAATTAAATAATTAGTCTTTTATTTAAAAACCGGAATAACTATAGATACAACCAAGAGTATAGCCAAATATTAAAATATAGTCAAATCCTAAAAAATCAATTTCAACACATAAAAATTGACATTTAGACCATTTAATTTCCAATCCATATTCTTCAGCTAGTTTCATGGCTTCTTTTAATCTTGTCATTCCTTTATTGTAGGTGTCTGAAAGTATTATTATATCATCCATATATATCAGAACAATTAACTGTTGAAATATTTTATTTGTATATTTTTAAAAAACTGTGGGTGACGTACACAGTCCGAACGGTGCTTTATTAAATTCAAATTGTCTTGATGGTGTTACGAAAGACGTATCTCTTACTTTTGTCATCAACTTCGACGTGAAAGAATCCATTCCTTAGGTCTAATGTTGAAAATATTTTACTTTACTTAAGGAATCGGTCTGGTCTTCTATTAAAGGTAGTGGATATCTATCTTTAATTACTTTTTTATTTAATTTTCGATGAATGTTTCGAATTTTTGTACCGAATAGACGTGTTTTATTCCGCTCTTAAAAATTTAAATTTATTTAAAAAAAAAAACAACGCTATTTCAAATACTGTTACTGTAATTTTAATTTAGAATTCTAAATTGATTTAATTTAAAAATTTAAAATAAAAAAAAAAATCATATTCTGATTTGCTTAAAAATCATATTCTGTCTTTAATAGAATATTATAGTATTTATAAAACAAAAAACAAATTTGAATTAAACAATCTATATAGGAATTCTTTTAAAATCAAATTTATGTAATATCGCTATTCCAATACTACATAGTACTTTTCTTATTTTTTTTTTGATTTGGAATTCAAATTACTTTAACAGATAATTATTACAAGAGACAAATTTTGGTTCATAATTGTTTTTTTTTTGTTTTTTTTTTTTCAAATAAAAGATTTGATTTTCTTTATTGATTTTGAATTGCAAAATAGTGAATATATAATTTTTGTTTTAAATGGTTGAAAGCACTTTTCCAGGTAATTTTTTTGTATAGTTCAATGTACCTGTATAAATGTAATCAATGTATAAAATACTAGATTATTCCAAATAATTTCTTACTACTATTCGAAGTATCGCTGTTGTACCAAGCAAGTGATGATGAAATATTATGTTTTAGAATACTGACCGGAATTTATTGTTGAAAGCATTCAATAATTACAGAGTAGATATTAGAAATAATATAGTTAATGTCGGAATTTAAGGAAAAAATGGATTTAAATATACCCTGCTTAAGAGGAAATTAAGTTTATTGGAATCCGTTTTACACAAATTAAAGGAGTAGGAAGTTTCAGATAAGAAGTTCTAGTTACCATTGTGAAAAGAAAAAGTTAATGATAAAGGAGGGTGGTAAACATCGATGATGGAGATATTGAGAGTATTCAATTCAACAACAGTACAGTTTGGAGCATCAGAAAAAAAAATTAAATCAAGTTGCATATTTAAACTATGTTACTGATTTGAAAAAGGACTCCATCAGATAAGTGGTCGATAAAAGATGTTTGAATAATTGATATCTCACTAGAAGCAATAAAATACGATTCGTCAGCTGATGGGATCCAAGTTAATATGGGTAAATTGAAATCCCCAACAATAATACAATCATCATCACAAGACATGGACCCATTACCAATTGGTAAAATCCAAAAATGCTCCAAGGCTGTAAATAACAGTTCAATGCAAAAACAGTTCTGCTGTTAAGTGATATTTTCACACGAATTAATTCAATATCAACCGTGTTTGGAATATTAAAAGCAGTATAATTATATCTGCAGTGAAATGTTATAAGTACCCGTCGACCAGAAGATTTAAAATCGTATTTGCGGTACACATTAAAGTCTGACGTATTATATTAATGTTAACGTGATAATTGAAATTAAAAGTATTATAATAAAACGTAGTTATGTATAAATTAAATAATTAGTCTTTTATTTAAAAACCGGAATAACTATAGATACAACCAAGAGTATAGCCAAATATTAAAATATAGTCAAATCCTAAAAAAACAATTTCAACACATAAAAATTGACATTTAGACCATTTAATTTCCAATCCATATTCTTCAGCTAGTTTCATGGCTTCTTTTAATCTTGTCATTCCTTTATTGTAGGTGTCTGAAAGTATTATTATATCATCCATATATATCAGAACAATTAACTGTTGAAATATTTTATTTGTATATTTTTAAAAAACTGTGGGTGACGTACACAGTCCGAACGGTGCTTTATTAAATTCAAATTGTCTTGATGGTGTTACGAAAGACGTATCTCTTACTTTTGTCATCAACTTCGACGTGAAAGAATCCATTCCTTAGGTCTAATGTTGAAAATATTTTACTTTACTTAAGGAATCGGTCTGGTCTTCTATTAAAGGTAGTGGATATCTATCTTTAATTACTTTTTTATTTAATTTTCGATGAATGTTTCGAATTTTTGTACCGAATAGACGTGTTTTATTCCGCTCTTAAAAATTTAAATTTATTTAAAAAAAAAACAACGCTATTTCAAATACTGTTACTGTAATTTTAATTTAGAATTCTAAATTGATTTAATTTAAAAATTTAAAATAAAAAAAAAAATCATATTCTGATTTGCTTAAAAATCATATTCTGTCTTTAATAGAATATTATAGTATTTATAAAACAAAAAACAAATTTGAATTAAACAATCTATATAGGAATTCTTTTAAAATCAAATTTATGTAATATCGCTATTCCAATACTACATAGTACTTTTCTTATTTTTTTTTTGATTTGGAATTCAAATTACTTTAACAGATAATTATTACAAGAGACAAATTTTGGTTCATAATTGTTTTTTTTTTGTTTTTTTTTTTCAAATAAAAGATTTGATTTTCTTTATTGATTTTGAATTGCAAAATAGTGAATATATAATTTTTGTTTTAAATGGTTGAAAGCACTTTTCCAGGTAATTTTTTTGTATCGATGTGTAATCAATGTACCTGTATAAATGTAATCAATGTATAAAATACTAGATTATTCCAAATAATTTCTTACTACTATTCGAAGTATCGCTGTTGTACCAAGCAAGTGATGATGAAATATAATGTTTTAGAATACTGACCGGAATTTATTGTTGAAAGCATTCAATAATTACAGAGTAGATATTAGAAATAATATAGTTAATGTCGGAATTTAAGGAAAAAATGGATTTAAATATACCCTGCTTAAGAGGGAATTAAGTTTATTGGAATCCGTTTTACACAAATTAAAGGAGTAGGAAGTTTCAGATAAGAAGTTCTAGTTACCATTGTGAAAAGAAAAAGTTAATGATAAAGGAGGGTGGTAAACATCGATGATGGAGATATTGAGAGTATTCAATTCAACAACAGTACAGTTTGGAGCATCAGAAAAAAAAATTAAATCAAGTTGCATATTTAAACTATGTTACTGATTTGAAAAAGGACTCCATCAGATAAGTGGTCGATAAAAGATGTTTGAATAATTGATATCTCACTAGAAGCAATGTAATACGATTCGTCAGCTGATGGGATCCAAGTTAATATGGGTAAATTGAAATCCCCAACAATAATACAATCATCATCACAAGACATGGACCCATTACCAATTGGTAAAATCCAAAAATGCTCCAAGGCTGTAAATAACAGTTCAATGCAAAAACAGTTCTGCTGTTAAGTGATATTTTCACACGAATTAATTCAATATCAACCGTGTTTGGAATATTAAAAGCAGTAGAATTATATCTGCAGTGAAATGTTATAAGTACCCGTCGACCAGAAGATTTAAAATCGTATTTGCGGTACACATTAAAGTCTGACGTGAAAAGCTCGTTATCATTAAAACTACTACAAAAAAAAAATCCATTAAAGCGAAAACATCAAAGGGAAGCGCTTGAGATTTTAAATAAACTTCAGTCCCAAGCAGAAATTTGTGACTATTGTAGTAACAAAACTAAGAACTTGAGACACAATGTGGTTAAATTTTATAATTTTTGTGTTAATAAAGTAATTCTGATTTTAATGTAACACTTTAACCAATATTTTACGTTACAATAACTTGTAAGAGCAATATATCTTTATAGTAACAAATCGGTATCTTTTGTGTCCGGAATGTTACCAAAAGCGATTATTTTTAGTTTTAAAAACTGATATGTTACTGCAAAATGTAACCGAAATGTAACCAAATATTTTAGTACACAATATCGTCTTTATGAACAATATATGAGTCAATAACGTTTTCTATACTTTATCGCCACATTTATTACTGTCACATATGTCATATATTTATTTCCAATATTCATGTATATTTAAAAAAATACACGTCGCGAGTAATAATGTCGAATAATAAAAATAATAAAAAAATATTTAAGTACACTACTTCTTATTATCGGAAAGTGAAAAAGCAAGTAAAGTTATCAAAAGAACAATTGCAGAGTTATGGTGAACCTTTAAATAGATTTGTAAGTAGTGTTCATTCAATTAAAGAATCAGCAAATCCAGCAATGTCTGTTGTAAAGCCTGTATGTTCCGCGGAAACTATTTATAGTTTTAATAATAGATGCGATATAGATTCAATAGATATTCAAAATAATATTAATAATTATATAGAAGATGAAACCATAAATATTCCAAATAATATTAATAATTATATTGAAGATGAAATTTGTGAGACTGATAATGACGATCAATCGCATTTTGAACAAAAACTATCTTTTATTGATAATTTGAGAAATTGGTCTCTGCATAATCGTATTAGCCACACAGCATTAAATTCACTTTTAATGTTATTAAATGAAACTGGTGAATTGAACTATTTGCCAAAATGTAGCAAGACATTACTGCGAACACCAGCTACAGTGGACATAATTCGTATGGGAACTGGAGAATACTGGCATAATGGCTTGTCAAATTGTTTAAAAAATGTATTTCAGTCCCTCACCAAGTCAATTAGCATTAAGCTAACTTTCAATATTGATGGTTTGCCAATTTTTAATAGCTCTAAATCAGAATTTTGGCCAATTCTATGTACCGCAGATTATCCAATAGCACAACCAATGGTAGTTGGAATCTATTATGGTGAAATTAAACCTATTTTACAAGATTATTTATTGAATTTTGTGAATGAACTTCAAGATTTATTAAAAAATGGATTAATTATAAATAATCATCATATTAAGATTTCAATAAAATGTTTTTTGTGTGATACACCAGCACGTTCTTTTATAAAAGGTATGTCCAAACTTATTTATTGAAAATTAATCATAGAAATTAATTTTTTTTTATTTTTTAGGCACAGTTGGTTCAAATGCTTACCATGGATGCACTAAATGCACGGTTATTGGAGAATTTTATAACCATGGTCATCATATGAGTTATTATAGATTTGATATGCCATTAAGAACAGATAATTCATTTAGAATGAAACTTGATTCAGACCACCATAAATAAGATACACCACTTTTAAAGCTTCCAATTAATATGATTGAAGACTTTCCTGTAGCAGATTCTCTACACTTACTTGATTTAGGTATTATGAAAAGATGCCTAAAAGGTTGGGTACATGGCAGTTTTAATTTTCGGTCAAAACTATCAGCGAGAGAAATCAATGAGATTTCCGATTTATTGCAAGATTGTAACAACCGAAGGCCCACCGAATTACATCGCGCTTTTCGAAGATTGGACTGTCTCAGCTTTTGGAAAGGTTTAGAATTTCGAAGTTTCTTACTTTATGTCGGACCAATTGTATTAAAAGATTATTTACAAGTCGACATTTACAATAATTTTTTGTTACTTAGTTGTGCCACCATCATATGCTCATGTAAAAAATATTTGGAATATTTAAAGATTGCAGATGTTTTATTGCAAGAATATGTTGAAAAATTTATAGATATTTATGGCATTGACGCAATCAGCAGTAATATTCATAACCTATGCCATGTTGTCAAAGATGTGGAAAAGTTTGGACAACTTCCGTTATTTAGCGCTTATCCGTTTGAAAATTATTTATACAAGTTAAAGTATTTAGTTCGCTCAGGAAATCGTCCTTTGGCACAAATTGCAAAACGAATTAATGAATTTTCAAAAATTAATACAGACATAGAAAATAATATATCTCAAATGCCATTTGTTCAAATGGAACGCAATTCATCTGATCCGAAGTTTAAAAAAATATATTACTTCTTACATATTACAAATGGATTTATATTGAGAAAGAATAAGAAAGACAAATGGTTTATGACCAAACAGCAAGAAATTGTTGAAATGCAATTTTCCGCATACTATCAAGGAAATTTGCAAATATGTGGTAAAAGCATAAGAAGAAAATATGATTTTTTTGATCGACCAATATGTTCATCTCGTCTTAATATATATTTATCAACATCAGAAAGCGATCTAAATATTCCAAAAATGTATTCGTTAACTGATATTAAATGTAAAATGATATGTCTAAAATATCAAAATAAATTTGTATTTATGCCTTTAATACATACACTGGATTTAAGTGAAAATGATTTGTGAAATAAAACAACAACTATTTTTTATTAAGGTAAATATTTTATTAATTAACTTTTTTTTTAATTTTAAAGTTTTGTTTTTACATTTTTAGTTGATCAACACAATCATCTTCGATAATAGCAATTAAATTAGCTATTTCAGTATCACTTATTAAGGTAAATATTTTATTAATTAACTTTTTTATTAATTTTAAAGTTTTGTTTTTACATTTTTAGTTGATCAACACAATCATCTTCGATAATAGCAATTAAATTAGCTATTTCAGTATCACTTTCTTTTTCAACAGTAACATCATCAGGACCATTTTTATTAATATTATCAACGATTTGTTTCTTATCAGCTTCAGTTTCATTAATCTGGCTGAAATTATAAAATATACATTTATAAGATATAAATTAAAAATTTATGATATATTATACTTGTATAATAAAATAAAAAGAAACAAAAAATTCTATGTAAAGATAAAATAAAATGTAAATACCGTTTTCTAGAAAATCTTAACATGCTGTGCTTTAAGACATTTGTTTTAAAAAAAATTTCACATTCTTCTGAATTAAATCTATTATCAGATTTGGATATAATTTCTGTGAAAAATTTTAATATATTGGAAAACTTCAAAAATGGAAGTTTTGGCTCTTTTACTGAAGCAGAACGTCCAATCCAGGAATATTTGGTTAGTATTTCTGCTGAAATAACGCTTTCAACAATTTTTAAACCAATTTTATTTGAATTTTTTCGCCCAGATTCACCGCCAATAGCAATAAATTTGGCAACCTGTTAATACATGAAATATAGTATATATACATATATATAGAACTTTTAAATTTATAGATTTTCGCTTACCAACTTATTTCGAAAATTTATATTATTTAATTTTTTTTCTAGATCATTTAAAGATAGAATAGAATCAACCGGAAAAATAATAGAATTGAGTTCTTCTATACATTGTTGCGGTTCCGCTGCAATTTCCAAATTGTTAGTAGTAGTTTTATATAACAACTTATCGATTGTTTTTTGTAAGTTGTCGATTTTGAGATGCAGTTTTGTATTTTCTTCAATGAAATAATTTAGTTTTTTATCAATTTCATCCAATTTGTTGTTATTGTTTGAATAAATTAATTCATTTAAAGAAAATGATTGGTTTTGAATATCATCAGTTGTGTAAATTACATTTTCATTTGCAAAAAGTATATTTTCTGGCTCTTCAATATATTCGTTTTCCATTTGTTCAGTAGTCATATCTGTTATTTAATAAATTAATTAAATTGGATAAATTATAGCTAACATTATATTTTTTACTAGATTTAGAGCTTTCAAATCCGACAGTTTCTGTCACAACAGCTTTTGGTGGAATATGATTGGATGTGGTGGGCTCTGGTTTAAAATTTTATAAATTTGAAAATAGTATTTAATTATTAAATATAGAAAAGTTTATCTCATGTACTTACTTTTGGTTTTAATTGGCACAACTGTTGAAACACTTTTATTTTCAAACAGGTGGTCGTGACTAGCAATTTGTAATTGCTCTTGAATGTATCCTGGTCTTTGCCTTTTTAGTTTTTTTTCCCGCAAATCAAATTCTTCAGCTTCAGTGTCAGCTAATTGAGCATACATTGCTTCAATTTTTTTTGCCATTGAAAAATCATCAGCATGTGCCTTCACCTTGCAGCTCTGATTTGACCAGGATGAAAAATCTGGTTTTGACAATGCATTTATATACCATCAGCTTCCCAGCCAGTAGGAACTGCCACAACAGCTATACTTTCATCTTCTTCTATGGTAGTAACAATTTTGAATAACATTTTTACTATATATTATTATGTTTATTTAATTTTCACTTCGAGTATATATTATGATTATAACCGTTTTAAAAACTTATGCGTTGTGAGGTTAATTTGTGTAATAAGCCACACACAAACTAATTTGTGTACTTAATTACGCATTTTGGCATATTCTTATATTCTAATAAAGTAATATGTTACCATAAAGTAATGAAAATGTAATTTTGTGCAGTTTGAGTAACATTTTCATATTAAAGCAGTAATATTAGATATGAATATAGGGTCAGACCCGTATCTAGGATTTAGACAATTCGGACATCGCCTAAAATTAATTCAAAAATTTAAAAATATTAAGTTTATAATTAAAATATTATGTTTATTCTAATAATTAAAATTGAAATCGTATATCCCACAGAATCTCTTTGCATAATAGAAGTTAAATTTTTAAAATTTATTAAAAGTAACTATTTGTAGGGAAGTAGTAGTTATTATAATAAATACTGTTGCTTGTGTCTACTTTCTTATACATATATATGTTTGGTGATAGTAACATCAGAGCTAAATCCATTGAGGATAGTAATTTTTTTCTCAGCATGTGGAGAAATTGCATGAAACAAGCTTAAAGATTTAATGATATTTCTTAATTTCTATTTTGCATATTACTATTTATATCTTGCTTTTTTCTTTCAAAATTTGTTATACTA
This sequence comes from Rhamphomyia laevipes, assembly GCA_963920725.1. NCBI lineage: Eukaryota > Metazoa > Arthropoda > Insecta > Diptera > Empididae > Rhamphomyia > Rhamphomyia laevipes. The sequence continues at coordinate 103,883,961 of OY987255.1, forward strand.
ACAATATATTTCTTTAAGCTTGCTTTTACTCATCCAAAGACTTTATCAGATTCCTCCGTGAGCCCCTAGTTTTGGTTTTTTTCTTCTTTAAGAATCTTTAATTGTGGCTTAAGTCTGAGGCTGTTTATGAATTAAGATACTCAATTACTAATATAGTAACATAAAAATGACAGATTCTTTAGATAAAAAAATGTATAAATTTTCTTTAAAACTATAAGTAGAGGAAGTTAACTAAAAAGGTTTATCTAGTAATACTGTAATATCCGTTTATTAAATCGGACTGTTTCAAGGCCAGTTATCAAATCGGACTTTTTTAGCATTAAAAATCATCAAAAGTAGATGACGGTAAATAACCCAATGACGGACCTGTATATCATTGAACCTGCAATTAGAAACAAAATGGAACCTGCAATTAGAAAGAAAATGGAAATTGTGTAGTAACTTTGGGGCACATTTAGTCACATGTGACTTTAAAGTCACACTTATATATTTGATGCAAAGTAATGGCATCCATTTTAATAAGTTTATTAAATTAAAATATTAAAATTACTTTTTTAACTAATTTATTATTTATTTCCGTCTCAAAACCTTAAATTATTATGTCTTATGATAAAAGCAATTTATTAAAAATAATTTAAAAAAATGAAATATCATAAAAAAAATTTATATATTTTTTTAAAATAATATTTTATTTTAAAATTTAACATATTTCTAAAGCGCATTAATTTTTTATTCTAGAACATATAATATTTTACAATTAAAATGTCATTTGTTTTAATTTTTGTGTATACATTTTACCATGTTGAAGGAATAAAGTTCGATATATTTTATTTATATTCTTAAGTATTATATTATTTTAGTATATTATTAATTACATATAGTAATAATACAATTATATATATACTCAATAGTGAAGTATATCAATATATAATATTATAAACACAATAAAAAATATTATAAATGTAAAGAATTTACAGAAACAAAATTAAGTCTTACTAACCACAAATTGACTTAAACGTGTGCATACAGTATGGTTGTATAACTAGCAAAGAAAAACTAATATGTTTCGGTCACTAAACGGTAATTAATGTTCGTTGAAAAAACTACAAAATAACTAAGTCCCTCCATATCCCCACTTGGTAACAGATACGTGCCAATAATGAAATATATCGATCTCTGAGTACACACGTACACAAATACTGTGTGGATACTGGGCCGAATTTTGGTAACAATGTTGAAACGCTGACTAAAATTTCTGCTTGGGGTAGTTTTAGTTCTAAGTCCCTTTATATATTGGTAGTAAAGGGACAAACATTTTAGTTTTTTTGGGCCGAAGATTTGGTGACACTATTATTAGTAAATTCCTTCAAAAATACTCCATTTGGCTACGAGTTCTTGTTCATTAAAATGTTCATCAGGAATTATAATTTTAAATAATGAAACAAGCAGAAGACTTACTAATTTCTTTACATTTAATAGAATTTATTTAGCTCCAGAAATAACACGTCAACTAACGCTTACAGCTGAAGAAATCGTAGTGTTGGAATTATTAATATATCCACTGCTATTAGTAACGTGGTTGCAAGCCTTCTTCTTCTTAAGGTTCCAATCCCTTACGGATGCTGGTCATCAACGAATGAAGTTGGTTCTTGTTTTTTACTGTTCTTAATAGATTTGGTGTTGACATGTTAAACCAATCTTTTAGATTCTTTAACCAAGTTAATCTTCTCCTGACTCTAGTTCTATTACCAACTATTTTGCCTTGAGTAACCAATTGCATTAATCGATATTTATCATTCCTCATTATATGTCCGATATAACTTAGTTTTCTTTCTTTTATTTTCCTTAATAAGATGGTGCTCGTGGCCATTCTGATACGATAAATCCATAATTCAAAAGACTGAATTCTCTTCATATCTCTTTTAGACAAAGTCCAAGTTTCCACACCATATAGCAAAATAGACCAAATGTAACAATTTAACATTTGAATTTTTAATTTTAGATTCAATTCATTCTTGCAGAATATGTTATTCATATTTCTGAACGCAGCTCTAGCTTGCTCTGTTCTTGATTTTTATGCTAGCATCTCTATCTATAAGTGTACCCAGATATTTTATTCTATTCACTATTTCAAATAGTTGATTATAATAGTTAATTTAATTTGTTAGTTATTACGTCGGGTGAGTGCTATTTGCCCCATACGCCATTTTCGTGTTTTTTTAGTTAGACGCATATTCTGGGGTTTTGGAATGCATTCTTTTTATCCCTTTACTCCGTTTCCCCCTACAATCAGCCGTTTTGAGTTATAGAGTAGCAACCGTGCTCAATGTCCACTTTTTTACTACAATGTTAATGCTATACTTTTTTACTACAATGTTAATGCTATATATAATTTTTGTCGTATTGAGCAAATTAAGTATGAATTTTTGTAGTATCAAATGCTTATTTCTTAAAAGCGGCATATCCATATGCAGCGCACATAAGCTAAATTGGAAATATCTAAAACAGGTCCAGATGCAATACCAAATGAAGTTCTTGAAGCTGCTGAACGAGTCATACGGCAATTTTTGTCGTATTGAGCAAATTAAGTATGAATTTTTGTAGTATCAAATGCTTATTTCTTAAAAGCGGCATATCCATATGCAGCGCACATAAGCTAAATTGGAAATATCTAAAACAGGTCCAGATGCAATACCAAATGAAGTTCTTGAAGCTGCTGAACGAGGAATCTATAAAAATACTTACACATTTATTTAATAAAATCTACAACTCGAGCAAAATACCAAAAGAATGGTTAAAGTCAACGTTTATAACCCTACCAAAAAAGCACAATGCAGCAAAATGTGGAGATTATCGCACAATCAGCCTGATGAGTCATGGACTAAAAATATTTTTAAAAGTAATTCACAATAGAATCTACAAAAAACTCGAAGAAGGAATCAGCGAATCGCAGTTCGGATTCAGGAATGGTCTTGGCACGAGAGAATCACTTTTTATGCTGAACATACTTGGCCAACGGAGCAGCGAAATGAATCACAATATACATACCTGATTCATAGATTTTGAAAAGGCGTTTGACACAGTCAAGCATGATAAACTAATAGAAATTCTGAATAGAAAAATTTTAGATTCAAAAGATATAAAAATAATTGAATTTCTGTACTGGAATCAAACAGCCGAAGTAAGAACACAGGATGGAGTATCTGATGAGATCGTAATCAGAAAAGGGGTGAGACAAGGTTGTATATTGTCGCCGATACTATTTAATATATATATTCGGAAGAAATATTCAAAGAAGCGCTAGAAGAAACAGAATTCGGAGTGAAAATAAACGGGGAGCTAATGAATAATATAAGATTCGCAGATGATTCAGCTTTAATAGCGTGTAATATTTCAGATTTGCAGAAGATGATAGACAAACTAAATAGGCACTGTATGAAGTATGGTCTGAAAATTAACCACAGTAAAACCAAGTATATGGTAATCGGAAAAATCAATACAGGTAATCAAACAATAAGAGTAAATAATGTTCAAATTGGAAAAGTTAAAAGATACAAATATTTGGGAACTTGGATTGAATCCGACTCAGAAAACAGAACAGAGATCAACTCCAGAATAGAACAAGCACGGGTTGCCTTCAGAAAAATGAGTAACATTTTCTGTAAAAATGAGAGCAACACTAAGAAGAAGATTTATTTTACAGAATTTGAAATTTCACCAGGAATCTATGTTTATTAATAATATTTTTAAAAGTATAATAATATTTTTTTAAAAGTTTTTTATTGAAATTCACCTAATTTAGTATCTTTAAAAGTACATGCTACTTTGCTCCATGTGTATGAAGAAACAAATTAGTTCAAAAAATTAATTCAAAAGCATCTGAAATTTTGAAAGGAAATGTTTCATAACTTCCACAGAAATGGGAGCAAGTCCCTTATTTTTCTTAAGTGGGACCTTAGATTCATTAGTAATATCTACAAAAAATTTAAAAAAAATCTATCGTACCGATTTTTTTTTATTTACATTTTAACTTCCATGTCGTTTTTCTCGAAATGAAGTGGATGGCGTATGGGCCAAAATAGCACTCACTCGACGATTAGTTGAATTTTTGCTAAAATAATGGTATCAAAAAAGAATTATCAGTTGAATATACACCTCAACAAAATGGAATAGCTGAGAGAGCCAATCGAACGTTGATGGATACGACGCGATGTTTGATAATAGAATCTGGTGTTCCAAAAAGTCTATGGGCTGAAGCACTTAGTACAGCAGTTTTCATCAGAAATAGATGTCCATCGAGTTCAATAGATGGTAAAACTCCATTCGAATTGTGGTTTGGTTATAAACCAAAAGTGGATTTCTTCAGAACATTTGGCAGCAAAGTCATAGCACTACATAAAGGTCCGAGAAGATCGAAATTGGAACCAAAAGGTGACAAGTATTCGTTTGTTGGATATTGCCCTGAATCGAAAGCGTATCGACTTTGGAAGGGTGAAAATAAAATAATTAAAAGAGATGTAAGATTTTTTGAAACAATAAACCCGAGTAATTATTTATATGATACCAAATAATAGTGATCTGCGTAATGTGCAGGATGCTAAGGTTGGTGACGATGTTTTTAATAATATTGATGAAAGTTTAAACGATGATTCGGATATGGCAGATGGCAGATGACAGTGATGATTTGTTTTATGGTTTTTCTGATGAGGAGATTGAGGGGCAGAACTCAAAAATTAATGAGATGAAGAATATATTCGCAAAAGTAATTGGTCCAAATCAAGATGAAACTGAAAACGAAAATTTAGAGAACGTGAAATTAATACGATGATGAATTAATTCATATATTCTGGAGCTGATGATGAACATAGCAAAGGTGTTGGTTTTCTAATAACAAAGAAATATAAAAACAGCATTACAAGTATAGTACGGAAATCTGATAGACTGTTATTAATACAGTTAAATTCTAAAAAAAAATCTAGTTAATTTAATCCAAGTCTATGCACCAACGTTCGACTCTGATGACATTATAATAGATGAATTTTATGGTGAATTGGAAGAATTGCTAAATGCAACAAAAAAAGATGTTACAATCATCTTGGGTGATTTCAACGCAAAGGTTGGATGCGGCGCAGTAGGTAATATAGTTGGCAAATTCGGTCTTGGGACATCTTAGAGGTAGCAGATTAATTGATGTTTGCATCGACAATGAATTAGTTATAAGCAATACATGGTTCAATATGCCGAATAGGCGTTTGTATACTTGGACGTCACCAAAAAATAATACTGATGCGACAATAAAGAATCAAATCGATTTTATTTTAATCAATAGTCGTTTTAGAAACGCGATAAAACAGCCAAAACGTATCCGCGTGCGGACATACAGTCAGATCATGTACCAGTTGTAGCAAATATGAGAATCACATTGAAAAACGTTGGTAAGAAAAATATATTAAATAAAAATAACCTCTCTATTTTAGAAACACCAAAAAATAAAGATTTATACAGTGCAAAATTAAATGTATGTAATGGTAAAAAGAGACAAGATATTAATAACAGATGATCAGAATGTCAACAGTAAATGGAATAAATTTAAAAAGCCATTAGTAGATATTGGTATTGAATTAACTAGAAATAATAATAAAACGGTTAAAAAAAAAGAATAGTTGACAAACGAGATCTTGTTATTAATGAATGAGAGACAACAATATAAAACATCAAATCCTACAAAATATAAAGAAGAAAATTAGAGAAGCCAAGAATAAATTCTGGGAAACAGTGCTTAGAAATCGAAAATTTGGAAAAAAAACATGATTATTTTAAATTACATAAAAAAATTAAATTGGCAACAAATAAGCAGTTCAGAAATAGTCATGGTGCTCTAAAAGATAAAAATGGCCGTATTATCGTCAATGGTTCAGATAAACTAAATAGATGGAGAAAATATGTAATAGAACTATTCGATGACGTTAGAGCTGATGTTCCGGTTTTTGAGAGCCACGATGGGCAAAGAATATTAGAGGACGAATTCAGATCAGCCATTTCAAAATCAAAAAATCGATTAGCAACTGGTCCTGACAAAATTCCTAATGAAACTTTAAAATTATTGGATGATGATGGTATTAAGATACTTACCGACGTACCATCAGTTTGATGAGTTACACTCTAAAAAAATTTCTCAAAATAATTCACGAAAGAATATACAGAAAATTAGAAATCGATATAAGTGAGTCGCAATTTGGATTCAGCAAAGCCTTAGGAACGAGAGACGCACTATTTACGTTTAATTCACTAATTCAAAGATGTCGTGATATGAACGTCGAAGTTCATGCTTGTTTCATAGATTTCGAAAAAGCCTTCGATAAAGTCAAACATGACAAATTGGGGCAAATTCTTATTGATAAAGGGTTAGATAGTAAAGATATTCGTATAATTGCTAATCTATATTGAAATCAATCAGCTGAAATTAAAACCGAAGATGGTATCACTGATAGCATCAGTATTAAAAAGGGAGTTAGACAGGGGAGCATACTATCACCACTCTTGTTTAATGCGTATGCGGAAGAAATTTTTAAAGAATCCATCAATGAGCTAGATTTTGGTATCAAAATTAATGGTGAACTTATAAATGTGATTAAATTTGCTGATGATGCGGTTTTATTAGCTAAAAATACAGATGATTTAAGTATCATGCTAGAGAAATTGAATTTGAGTTGTGAAAAGTATGGCCTAAAGATGAATATAAAAAAAAAAAAAAAAAAAATACATGGTGATTGGCAAATGTCCGAATATTCAACACAAATTAACATTGAGGAACGTAGTAGTTGAAAGGGTGCAAAAAATAAAATATCTAGGCACAATTATAGAATCCAATGCTAAAAATAAAATAGAAGTAAGTTCTAGAATAGAACAAGCGAGATCAACTTTCAGGAAAATGTCAAAATTTTCTGTAAGAGTGAGGTAAGCTTAGCATTAAAAATACGAATGCTTAAGTGTTATGTTTGGCCAATTCTTCTGTATAGCGTGGAAGCTTGGACATTAAGTAAGAATGAAATGAAGAAAATTTGAGCATTCCAACTTTGGACTTATAGAAGAATATTGAAAATATCATGGAGAGAGCACGTCACCAATGTAGAAGTAATGAATCGAATTAAAGCAGAAAAATATTTATTATTCAACATAAAAAAAAAGAAAGCTCAGCTATTTAGGACATATTATGCGAAATAATAAATACCGACTCCTTCAACTAGCACTCCAGGGAAAAATAGCAGGTAGAAAGAAGAAGCAGAGGTCGTAAAAGAATTTCGTGGTTAGAGAATCTAGGAGATTGGTTTGGTATGCCTACCATCGAGCTACTTAGAAAAGTAAAATCTAAAGACCATATGCGAGCAATGATGACCAACCTCCGGAACGGAGTGGTACACTAAGAAAAAGAGAACGATGAAAATGAAAATGCAAAAAGAAAAGGTAGACCTAGAATTAATAGAACAGGAAAAAGAGGAAGACCAAGAAAAACACGCCAAGAAGAATCACATCTCCCAATATCAGATAATCCAACAACATTCAAACAAGCAATTAATAGTAAAAATAAACACAATTGGATAGGAGCCATGATGACAGAATTAGATTCGTTAAATCGTAATAATACGTGGATTTTGGTAGATCAAGCCAAGGCAGAAAAAAGTATTAACAAATAGATGGGTTTTCACCCGAAAGAAAAAGTTGATAAAAATAAAATATGTTTGCTAAAACGACCACTTTATGGGCTTAAACAAGTAAGTCGACAGTGGCACAAAAATTAAATAATTATATGATACACATTGATATGAAACAAATATCAACTGATCAATGTCAATATATTAAAATAAAATTAATGGATCAGAATTAACCATTATACTGGTTTATGTTGACGATATTTTAGTAGCTTCAAATTCAGAGGAAATGGTAAATGAAACCAAACAAAAATTATCAATGAAATTTTATATGAAAGATTTAGGAGAAATACAAAATATTTTGGGTTTCAATGTAAAAAGAGATTCACCTAATGGAAATATTGAAATTCAACAACAAAATTACATCAACCAGCTGTTAAAAAAATTTAACATGAAAAGCAAATCCAGTGAGCACACTATTAGAAAGTAATATTAAACTACTTCAAGTTAATGAATTAATTTCTGAAGAAGAAAAAAATGAGATGAAAAATGTACCATTTAGATTAGAGAATTGATTGGTGGATTATCATATTTATCAAATACGATATAGCTTTTAGTGTAAATTACCTAGCGAGATTCAATAATGGACCACGAAAAATACACTGGGAAGCAGCAAAAAAGATCTTAAGATATTTAATTGGTACTAAACATTATAAAAACAAATATGAAAAAGGTAATAGAAACATAAAAGCATTTAGTGATTCAGATTGGGCAAATGATCCAAAAGACCGTAAGTTGTGTTCTGGTTTTGTAGTAATGATGTCTGTTGGTCGTTTGTTGGAAATCTCGTAAACAAAAATCAACAGCATTGTCGACGATGGAAGCTGAATATATTGCACTTTCAGAAGTTGTTAAGGAGGTCATGTATTTAATGAATTAGAATTTAAAGAATTTTGTAATGAAGAAACTACAATTTATTGTGATAATCAAAGTACAGTGAATCTATGCAACAACCAACCAAACCATAACAAATCAAAACATGTTGACATCCGATATCATTTTTGCAGAGAAAAGAAAGATATAGGTTGTATTAAGGTTGATTACATTCCAGGTATTAAAATGCCAGCTGATATGTTTACCAAAAGTCTATCTAAACCAAAACTAGAAAATTCCCTAAAATTGATTAACATTTTGTAAATTATAATTTTGATATTTTTGGAAACATAATTGAATTTTGAAACATTATTGAATATTTTGAATTTTGAAACATAATTAAATTTTGAATAACTTGATATGAAACATTGTAATTTAAATTTAAAAAAAAAAATGAACATGTATATATAAAAATAATCGATAGGGGGGATGTTGAATTATTATAAATTGTATCGATAATATTTTATATACACATACACAAGTAATTACTATCATTCTATATTTTATTCTTTTAAAATTGAGTTCAGTATCTAACTATATTGCAATGAATAAACATTTACTTTTATAAATTAAACAGTTTTCTTAATATTCATTTTCAAACCATAGCTGATACAACTTTCATTTAATTTGTCCAGCTTTAGTTGGAGATCTGTGTTATTATTGGCTAGTCATACAGCGTCATCTGCAAAACCAATATTATTAATTAACTCACCATTGAGTGCAATACCAGCTTGTGTTGTGTTAATTGACTCATTAAATATAAACTCTGAAGAAGTGTTGGATAGCAGTGGCGATAATATACACCCCCGTCTTACACCTTTTTTGATTTTAATTTCATCAGTTATACCATCGGAAGTACTGACTACAGCAGGTTGCAGTACAGATTTTCAATTATACGCACATCTTTTCTATCTAAATCTAAACCTTTATTTTTCAGAATTTCGGCCATTTTCTCCTGCTTGACGTTATCGAAATCCTTTTCGAAGTCGATAAAACAATAATGAATGTTTCTAGCTCTTTGTATTAGTGTATTTACCCTGAACAATACATCTCTCGTTCCGAAGGCGTTTCTGATATCTCTAGCCAAATTGAAACTTACGCATATCTAGTTCTAATTTACGATATATACGCTCATGAATAATTTTTAAGAAGAGTTTTAGTGACTGGGACATCAGGCTGATGGTTCTGTAGGTAGCATTTTTTTTTTGGCAGTGTAATAAAAGTAGATCTTAACCACTCCTCTGAGATTCTACCAGTATTATAGATTAACTAATGTTTTTATACCATTTTCATCAATTAATTTTAAAATATCGTTTCGTATTATATCAGTTCCAGCGGCTAAACGTTTTTTAGATTTTTTTATAGCTGTTCTGATTTCATCTTCCATGATTGATGGTTCTTTGCATTCATTACTATTTGTCTTCTGGGTAAGCCAATATTATGCCACTACGATCTTTTAGAATGACATGTTTCTTTATTCTGTTTTTATTGGTTACTTCTTTTATAATAATATAATAATAATAATAATAATAATAAGTATTTTATTCATTTATGTTTTCAAAAAATTATATATATTTATATATATTTAGAAAAATTCTGTTAATAATAATTTCCTGTATCTGTACGCTTCTTCAACATATGCCGCTAATTTCTTCCAGTTTTCTCCATTTAAATATTTTAAACCTTCTTCATATGATAGGATGTCCTTACCGAAATGTATCCTTCTAACTTCCTTCAGAATAGGGCAATCCGTAATAAAATGAATTGTATCCTCTATCTTTCCCAGATTGCATAGTGAGCATATTGTAGTCGCTGTTTGCATATGTGGTGTATAATTGAGCCGGAGCAACTCTCCCCGTATTTTAAAAATATTAGAAATAATTCTTGTTGAAAAGATGTCTTTAAAATAATTATTTTCTCCAAGGTTATGGTTCAAGTTTATGTAGATATTTCTAAAATCTGAATTCTTTGCCTTATGTAGAAATGATTTTCGAAATTCCTCATCCGTTTTCGCCAGCAGAAAATATAGCTGGTCTTTCCACGTATCCGTATTTTCGAGTGTTAGTAGCAAATCCACGTCATTCTCATCTGCCATCATTTGCCATTTTTTGTGGTAAAGTTCCTGTTTTTCACATATAATTCTAGCCAATTTTCCAGCTATTTTATTTTCATCATTTATGATTTTTGCTATGAAATCACAATGCAGTTTAAATGTATATATATATATTGGTGCTAACCCGGTTTCTACAAACAGCATGTACTCTGGAGTATGTTTTGGTAGCCAGAAAAGTCTCTTAATAAAATATCGCTGTATCTTTTCCACTTGATCAAACTGCATATATCCCCATAATTGCGCAGCGTAGCATATAATTGAGCGAATCACGGTTAAGAAAACGTTGTATTTCAATGAGTTTGCTATATCTTTGTTTCCTAATATGTTTTCCCATGTGGTATTTATAGCTGAACTAGCCTGACAGTATTTTATTTCAAGGTGGGATTTTAAATTCATTTGCGGTGTGAGAGTAACTCCTAAATATTTATACTGCTTGACGACTTCAATTTGTTGCCCGTTCATATACCATTTCTCGTGACTGGTTAGTTTCCCTCCATTTTTAAATACCATAATTTTTGATTTATCAATGTTAATTTTCAGGTTCCATTTGCTGCAATATTCCACCATTCTGATTATCATTAATTGTAGCGATTCGATACTTTCTGCGATAATGACCATATCGTCTGCATATAATAATATTTTAATTAGCAGTTCTAAAATCTTTACGCCTCCTGGAAGTGTGTCAGCTATATCATCTAAGAATAATGAAAAAAGCATAGGACTGAGTAAACATCCTTGTTTCAGTCCTATAGTTGTTTCAAAATAATCTGATAGTTCTGATCCATTCCAAACTTTCGCCGTTGTTTTTTCTTCTTTTATAATTTTATACATTTTAAATGAATTGTGCTTTCTCTCTAGCAATTCTATCTCATCACATTGCTTTTTTCTAAAACAAATTTTTAGCTTCTCTCGTCTTATTCTTCATTGTTTTGCTGAGCTCTTTGTAACGTGATATGTTGCAAGTGGGAGCGGTATGTAAGACATCATCACAAAAAATTTCAGTAACAAAATCTTGCAACATTTAAATCTTGCAATATTAGAATCTAGCACAAGAAAATTTAACATTTTAAAAAAGTTTGACCGAAATTCCAAATTGCAATAAAAAAATCTGACAATGTTTTAATAAAAAAATATCATTTAATAAAAATCTTTTAATACAAAATAAAATTAATTCAAAATTCACTCTAATTCTAAAAATGATTAAGGAGTCATCAATAAGATGCTGTACATGAAAAAATTCAATGAAAAATAATTTCTGAGCAATCCGCTTCAAAAACTAAATTTTGCTAAGGATGTCCCTTTTCCAGTTCAATATGTCATATATTATTTCGTCGAAGAAAATTATATCATGAAAATTAAACAAAATATTGCATATAAATCAGTCGCGGAATTAGTATGCATGTTTTTTTTTTATTTTCATGATAGAATTTCTAATGCAGGATTTTGTATGCAAGATTTTGTAATGCAAGATTTTGTAATGTAAGCTTCCATACCCAACCCACTGCAAGTAGTATTAGTAATTCCATTATTATCTGAACTAATATTAAAATTAGTAGGAATATTCTTTAACTTATTGTTATTAGTTTTTTTTAGTTCTTAATTTTCTTGCTGTTGCTACTCTAGCGGCAACGTTATTATCATTAATATTAACTGTATTATATTTATATATACCATTTGCACTCACGGTGTCAATAATAGTAACATTAAAAACATCAAAAATATCTGAAGTTAAACATTATTAGAGATCTGTCTTGAAGATGATAGCTCACTCATTAAGTTGTTATCGACAGTCTAAAAATAATATTACACGATGATTCAACTAGAATTTGATTAGTAAATTGTTCACGAAATAATAAGTGAGCTCTCTGATGATCAATAACTGATTTGGTCAAAAGATCACAAACGGTTTTGTTCGTGGATGCCAATTCAGTATAATTACGATCGAACTTAAGTTTAATTTCGTCAAAATGAGTATTATTTGTTGAATTAGCATTACTCAGTAGAGAGTTTACTGAGAGACTTCAGTATCGACTCAAAGTTTGTACCAACTAAATTATTTAGTTTAGCTGTATTAATATTAATGTATTCACTAGACAGCCAATAAATTTTAGAGTTGGTAAAAAATCAATGCTTTCAAGTTCAGAAAGCAATTTGAGAATCTTCCGGCAATTCTTTTCATTACCAAATAAAACACGGTTCATAATCTGAGTATTTGAGTTAATATTATTACTAATATTTTCCAAATCATCACTCAGATCATTAACGTGCTTCTGAAGTAAATCGAATTTACGTTGGAAGTTATGAGAAAATTCGCAATTATCCTCAACGATACTCTTGATTGAGGCTAAATTAGAAGAAAAGTCTTCCATTAACTCATTATTTTTTTAAGATGAACTGAAAAGTTAGTGCATTTGCAATCTGCACGTGTATTCCGGAAAAAGTTTTAAAAAAATTTCGTAACGTAAATGTCATTTTGGTAATCCTGAAAACGTATTGTTTCTTTAGATTCTGTAATTCATTTTTTAACGTTTCGATCGAAAATTTTAACGTCAACAATTTTGTTAACGTTATTTATTTATTTCACAATTAAAAATTTATGAAACTAAAATAAACCATTTTATGGCTGTTTCTTTAAAAAAATGTAAGTGATTTATGTTTATAATATATTAATTAATGTATATTATATACAAATATACAAAATACTATATATGAAAAAATTTAAACTAAAATTAGTAATATAAGATAGGTCTAAAACAACAACGACAAAACAATACGAAATTTTGATTTCATGAACATAAAGATTTGGTCAGTGGATTCCTCACAACGAAAAATGCTCGAGGTAGAGCGTAAGCATTATGAAATTTTATGTGACCAACTATCACTACCACTACTATCGTAAAATACTTCTATGCTATAGAACATTTTTAATTTATAGTATTTTATATGTGGTTCATTAATTCAATATAATTAATAAAATTTCAAAATATTTATATATTATTTTTTTTTTTTTTAAAATTGTTCTACAGAAATAACTCGTAGTTAGTTAGTAATATTTTACATAATATTACATAATATTTACATACATAAATAGTGATGGCATTTTCAGTTTTTTATATGAAATATATGATATATGTTTGTTTTATATTACCAAAATTAATGATTTTTTCAGATTTTTCAGACCTTACCCTCTTCACCTAAAAAATCCCATACAATTTCAGGGTCCTATGTAGTCACATAGAGTGCCGACCTCAACAATCAAAGTCAATTTTTTTGATTTCAAAGTCCGTCACAAAACACTCCTAATTGATTCCATAAAAACTTAAATTTTAAAATATGAAAATTAAATTTTTCAAAAATAAATTGAAAAATTTGGCCTTGAAAATTTCTTGTGAAAAAAAAAAAGAAAAAATGCAAGAAGAAACAATATAGGTTAAAGACGCATATATGGTTCCATATTATAAAATATTTGATATTTCTTTCCTCTTTCTCAAAGGTTAAATACATTACGTTATAAATAATTTTCAATGTGATTTCCATTTTGTAATAAACATATCTAAAGTCGCCTAGTTAACACGTCAATTATGTTCAATCTTTCTAAATTCTCCTTAGTTTTACGCAAGCATTTTCAATACGAGCTATCAAATGCTCTCGTTTCTATTTCTATTAAATGTGTTTCCAATAACTGCGGCCCACACGAACACTAAACCGCCTTTGAAAAGTTGATTTTGGCTTAATATGAGGATTATGCTGGTGCCATTCATGTAGGTTATGAAAATTTGTTACTTCATCTCTAGTACAGCAAGCCTCATCTGTCCACAAAATTGATTGTAAATCTGGATTATTTTCTTGATTTCTTAAAAGTTCATTACGACGTGAAATCCACGAAGTAAATCAGTTGGAAGCAACTCTTGAACTGGAGTGTAGTGGAATGGATACTGATGTCCTTTTGAAAGTACTCGCCATACTTTACATCTGCTAACGCCAAATTGTATAGCAGACCGTCGTGTGCTGATTGTCGGTTGTAATCAAATCCCAAAATTCTATCATCAATGTTTATATTTCTTGCACTTCTAGCATTTTCTCCAGCGTAAGGAAAGAAAGTTCCTCTTTCCCGCAATCGTCTATGAACATTTTCAAAGGTTCTATGATCTGGCACTCGTCTATGTGGATATCGGTTTGCATACTCCCGTGCAGCCATGTGTTATATTATTATAAATGTTATATAATATATTAATCTACTCTCACACAAGCTCAGCGACATCCAAGCTAAATTAGAACACCTCGCAAGTTTAGCACGATGCGCCGGATTAGAGATAAATATCCAGAAGACTAAGGCCATGAGAATCAACACCTGCAACAGAGGAGACATTACCATCGAAAGAAACCCCGTCGAATATGTAGATAGCTTCTGCTATCTAGGTAGTATAATAACAACAGACGGCGGCGCAGAAGCAGATGTTGATAACAGACTACGAAAAGCAAAGTCAGCATTCGGACAACTACGACCTATATGGAGGAGTTCCCAGATTTCCAGAAACACGAAGCTCAGAATATTCAACTCATGTGTTAAATCAATACTAACATATGGTAGCGAAACCTGGTTGATTTCGAACAACATCATTCAAAAATTACAGGTATTCATTAACAAATGTCTCCCTATCATATGTCGAATATTCTGGCCAAACATCATCAGCAACGTGGATCTGTTAGAAATGACAAGAGAGGAACCAATTGTGAGACAGATAAAAAGGCGCAAATGGAAATGGATTGGACATACCATCAGGAAAAAAGCCGACAGTATTACCAGGATGGCGTTAGAATGGAATCCTCAAAGCAAAAGATCCAGAGGCCGTCCCAAGAACACCTGGATACGATCGGCACTCCTGGAACTAGGAAAATGTAATCTCACTTGTAATTGTGTAGACAGCTGCAACCAACCGAGTGAGATGGAGATGCCAAGCCCTATGCTCCCAGGAGGAGTGTTAAAGGAAAAAAAAAAAAATATATATATTAATCCTCTTTTTGGTTTCTTTAATCCTAATCTTTATTGAACTCTTTTTAAATATTTTCTATATACAAATACTTTTACAATTACTTCTAAATAAATTTTACTTGCACTGAACAATTCCTTATCGTTGGTAGGGGGAAATTGGTCAGAATCTTTCTCTTTTATTGTTTCTTCTAATTGACTCCTTATCTTGGGTAGGGGGAAGTCAACCAGTCAATGCAAGTTAATTGAATGACAAACAATCGATGGATTTGCACCGCTTTTATGGGATTTCATTTCTGCAATACAGCAAAAACGGTCCTATGCCATATAATTTCAATACCGTTACATTGAAATTATATGGGTTGCAGCGAAACCTACACTACTAAAAGCCATGTCATTACAATACATGCGCAAAAATTTGTAGTCAGAGAAATTATAATATTATACGCAGCGCTCGAAGTGAGGCGGGATGGGGTGGGATGCTATCCCGGTACTTCTAAATAAATGTAAACCCATACCACCACTTCTTAGGAGGGAAAAATGCATCTCAGAACATATTTTTTTAAATTTTAATTTTTTTCTTTTATGAATTTTAAAAATATTTGAATACGAAAAGACCTGCCACTTCGACCACTGATTATACGTCAAAATTAAATGTCGGTAATACCAAGCGCTGAAAGTTCGGAAGAAAAAGTTAAATATAATAGGTAAATAATAATTGTTTAATACCTAAAAGTAGTTAAAAGTGTTATTTAATAATAGTAGATTAAATTAATCTAAAAAAATTGTGCGGGCAATGTGTATTTCTAGTGTAATTTGTGTGATAAAAATTAGCACAAATTCTAACTTCAAAATAAATTTTTATTCATATTTTTTTTTTGTAAATAAAAACAAACTATATATTTTGATAGTTTTTAATAATTTAATTTTCAATAATTAATAAGTGTGCTAAAAGCAATTTAAATTACCTAGGTGTACATAATTAAGTGCATTTAATATACTTAAAATTGTAAATACAGATGATGAAATTAATTTATATTTAAAAATTATGTTAAATACACAAATATTTGCAGACGAGAACGTAATTAATTCAAAAAATGTAATAAATTTTCCTTATATCACATTTGCGTGGAATTCAAAGAATATTGGTAGAGCATTTTCCTAATTTATATCAACTTTAATGTCGAAACCATCATTAGTTGTTTGGAAAACCTTAATTTATACTATGATGGAACATATTGAAACTTTACAAACATTTATTAAACAATCCACTGAATTAAATGAAAATTCTTTATTTCTAATTGATTTTAATGCATCATTATTGTGTCAATATTTCTTTGGAACACGTTTAATTGAACAAGCTGATAAATTTACAAATAAAATAAATGAAAATCGTACATTAACATCAAATTTATTAAAAACTTTTGGACTAACTATTTTTAATAAACGTAGCATAATAAACGTATTATGTATGCGTTTTTAGAAATTTCATATTATAGTGGATATTTTGATTTAATTTTATGTTATTATTCACCAGATTCATTAAAAATTGATCATTCACAATTTTCCACAAAATCTATTCATAATTATTTGACAGCAGAAGAACGGATTTTAATTGAACAGTGTTGTAAATTTCGGTAAAAAAGAATGTAAAATAAATATGAATTGTATATTTTTACAACAAACTAAAACGAAATTGATATTTCAACAACTAGATTTACTGCATGAAGATAAAAATAATCAATTAAATATATATTAACAAATACTATGGATGATACTGAACAGATCAAAGCAATTTTTATAGATCTTACAAATAATTGGTTAATCAAATATTTAGCCAGGTAACAAAAATATGAAATTTGTGAATTGATTATTTAGTATTAAGAACAATGATGTAAAAGATTTGATTATTTTTCTAGAAAATCATGAAGTTTTAGAAATTATTATATTAAATTTATATAAAAATTTAATTGAATGTTTTCAATCTAAAAAATCTATTTTACAATTAATTGATTTGATGAATTAATTAAATCAAATAATCAGAAACAAAAAATAAATACAATTTTAAAAATTATTAATGAGAAAAATGAAAATTATTTAATAAAAAAATATTCTGCAGAAAATATTGAAGGAATATTGAATTTAATTAAAAAATTGTACAGAGTAGATAAGTATTTTGTTTAAACAAATTACACTTTATCTACTTTAAATACTTTAAAAAGCAATTGTGTGACTTATTCGCAGCACAGATTTTTCATTTTTTCTCAACAAAAACCAAATTAATATTAAACATATTTTCAGGATACTTCACAAGAGAATATTGGTTATATTTGTAGGATATTGACACAAATTTCACACTGCCAATTAGGTTTGGTAAAAGGAGCTGTATTACAGCAATTGAATTGA
This sequence comes from Rhamphomyia laevipes, assembly GCA_963920725.1. NCBI lineage: Eukaryota > Metazoa > Arthropoda > Insecta > Diptera > Empididae > Rhamphomyia > Rhamphomyia laevipes. The sequence goes on from OY987255.1 coordinate 103,902,052, forward strand.
TAACTTATTAAAATTTAATATATTTAATGTCTGACTAAATGTTGCACGCATGTGTTAGTGCGAAATCTCATTACATGGCTTGTAAAATAGTGTAGGTTTTGGTTGCAGGTAAAATGCATTAGTTTACATGCAATTCACTAATACAACCTTAGTTTGAAAAGCTTTTTGGAGACTAAGTTTAGGCACGTTTAGACTTTAATATCTAAAGGCCTGATTAAACGCATGTTCTTAAAGGTCTGAATAGACGCATGGTCAACTTAATTTGAGATAATGCAGTGTATTTATACACAACACCTCCCATTCTCCAGTTGAAAAAATATGTTCTTGAACACCTCAGCCACAGCAGCTTTTTTTTACTATCGCTCCTGGCGCAATTTATTGGTACTAAGAGAGCGGAAAAGAAATGGCTGCCTATTTCTTATTTTCTTATATGTGTGTGTACAGCTGTAGTAAAATAATAAAAAGGCATAGGCGAATTCAAAAACTGTCAAATTTGTTTATTTCCAATTGTGAAAATTACATATAATACGCGAAATAAAATACACCCAATCCTGTTTCTACACGATTTTAAAATAACACGATCGACAAAAATAAACTTATTCTGTTTTTACCACGATTGCTTTTTTTACACGGACAAATTCTAGGAATTATTATTGTGGTTCTTTGTAAGATATACTTATATAGTTCGGGGATTCCCAATTACAAGTTAAACACATATATGTAATTACTTTTATTTTCTTATTTTCTATTGAGTTTTGAACATAGAAAGTGAAAGGTGATATTTAGAATTTTAAAACCAGTAATATTTTTTAATTTGAGAATTTTTTCAAAAGAATGCGGTCACTATCAGAAACTGACTAGAAATATGTTTTGATCCCTAAATAGCATTTTTGTGCATCTTGAATTTTTTTATTTTGAATTATGTTCCTTGAATATGTGATTTTTTTTTATTTTTAAATTGTATTTTTATCTTATTTTTCTGTTTTTAAAAACTGCAGCATGTTTATAATCTATGAAATAAAATGGACATAGATGTACTGAAAACTAAAATTTGTGTTTGTTTTACCAAATTATTAATATTGATAGGCCTGTTGATGTTGTGGAACCAATCCAATATTTTTCTATTACTATGAGTCTTTTTTTATACGGTTTTCTTTTACACGATATACTCTGGTACGTATGTACCGTGTAAAAACAGGATTGGGTGTAATATTATCAAATTAAATATAATATTAATAATACGTGAAAAAAAGTGCATATTATTACAATGGAAGAAGGATGACCTGAAACTTCACCAGAAATAAGTGGTTACATTAGAATATTATTGAAGAAAATTTATCACATATCGATTTATACGAAGAACTTGAAAATATTCAGGAAGTAAGGCCAGCAGAAGAAAATGTTCACATCGATATACAATATTGTGAAATTATAATAGAAAAAGGTTATCGTATACAGTATTAAATATAAATAAAATAATATATTTTACATAAAACCAAATTAAAGAAAATTAAACAAAAATATATACATACATTTATATCATCCATTTTTTATATTTAAAAATTTCTATTATTTTATTATTAATTTCAAAACTTTTCCTTTTCAAAATCAAAAGAAACAGTCAGCGAAAATTCAAGTTTTTTGGCGAACAGGCGAAAATTAATGTACTTTCAATAGCAATTTTCTAATAAAATTTCCAGAAGAAAAAAAAATTACTTTTGAAAGCTCATTTCTACGAAATTTTTCCGCATTTCTGAATTCGCCATCAGAGCTCATTTTTTTCTATGTAGTGGTAATGAGCTGCTGTGGCTGAGGTGGAAGAGAACATATTTTTTTCAAATTCAAGCCATAACGTAGTATTTGCAACAAAAGCGAGCGAATTGTTTATCATTCATTTAACTTTACCAGTTTCATTATTTTACAAATTTTATTAATTTATTTCTTTATCAATAATTTTCAACATTTACTATTATTCCATTTCTATTACATACTTAACATTTCAATTTTCAACATGTACAAAAACTTTAATATTCCTTTCTAATTCATTTTCAAATCTTTTAATATTTCTTTAAACATTTTTAAAACAATAATTTTACATTTCTTTTACATTTTCATAAACACTTTTTTTAATTCTTTTATATTTCTATTCCTTTACATTTCTTTTACATTTTTAATAAACCTTGATTTAATTCTATTTTATATCTCTTTTAAACCTTTATTTAATTCTTTTAACATTTCTTTTATATTTCTAAATATTTACCTTGACTTTTTATCACTTCCATTTAATTCTTTTAACATTTTATTTAACTTTTCTATATATTTAATTATTACTGAAAATGTAAATCTTTTAAAATGTATAATTTATATTACTTCATTAATTAACTTCCTTACTTGATACACAAATTACTTATAATACTAAAAATAATAAAATTCAACATAAACCCAAAACTTATGTAATTCAAAATTAACCATTTTTTCTTACAATAATAAAATAAAAAAAATTAACAATTTTTTTCTTACAATAATAAAATTTAACAAGTTTTTTTTTCAATAATAAATAATGGAAACAAATTTTTTTTTATTTTTAAATCATTAATAATTATGATTCACCTTCCCCTTTTTTTAAAAAAAAAATAATACGAAAAAATTAACGCCATCTAGTATATTGCGACAATACTACAAAAATATTCGAAATGGTAGTATTCCCATAAAACAAAATTATATCATTTAAAATAAGGGATTTTTTACAAGTTCCGAAAAAAAAAATTAAAAGTTCCGAAAAATATTTTTATTGGAATGTTAATGTAGGAAGTTTCCGTGGTTCATATTTTATTTTTTCAAGACGAGCGTGAGACTTATGTTTTGATTTATGCGGTGAATTGACTGTACTATGTGGATTTGTTGTAAAATGTGTGTGTGTATGGGATTTTGTGGTTTTTTAGTAGGTGTTTCTTCTGCAATGTCTGTTTTGTTTTCGTTAGTTATGTGGACGGATTTTGTAAGAGGATTTTCAGGAAATATTTTAGGAAGTGTTAATGGTTGTTCCACTGAATGTTGAATGTTTAATTCGTTGACTTTAATTCGAAGTTCTATACTCTAATAATTTTCCTTGATTTTCGTAATATAGCCGAGTTAATTTTTTCTCCCTTATACGGAATTCCCTGTACATTACTTATTAATATATAATGATAATCCATATTATTTTCCCCAAAAAATAAATTTAATTTTTATTTTAACTACATATAATATTATTTAAACTAAATACAAAAAAAATAAAGTTTTATATATAAAAACTACAATCATGGAATTCGTTACTAAAAAAAAACTTGCGCCGAATGTTATTTTCAACTTTTCGCTATATGGTTATGTGGGTTTCTTATTAACCTAAGTTGTTAATACTGTTTTTTGTGCTAATCTAACTTAAAATATGCGTGGCTTATTTTTGGGTGTTGGCCATTTACATTTGTAATAAAAATATTTGCCGTGGCGGTCATCATAATGGAAATGGATATTAGGTAATTTTTTTATTATTATAAAAAAAGAATATGATTCTTTGTGATTTTTCTTTTAGTTCTGAGGATAAAACATACGAAATTTGCTGATAATTCTGGTAAACAGATATTTGGTAAATTATTTTATTATTTAATTGTAAAAAATTTTTTTTTAGTTATATCTTCAATGGAAACGAAAGGGACATTATCAAATTAATGATAATGTAAGCTGAGAATGTTCAATCTTGTATTGGAAAATAAAGGTTAGTATCATATATTATAATATACTAAAATTTTTAATAATTGTTTTTTTTTTTAGGAAATACCAAACAGCTTACCGAAGACGATTAGATCGTCCAATACTGGATATCCAGTACGGTTTTTACGGAAATCCAAAAATAGATTCAACGCTTGCTTGATGTCGATGCTACTAATTATGGCATATTATAATTAACATTATCCGGTAAGTCCAGTTTTAATTTTTATAATAATAAGAGTAATTTGGCAAAGAGTAATGACACGTAATTAATTTGCGTGCCATTAACATAAAACTTGTTTGATTCTGATAAAATAAATAAATTATTTTGTTACTTTCGTATTATGCCACCACACACTCATCATAATTGTTTATATATATATTTTTAAAAAACTTAATTAAAACAATAATTTATTATTTCGTAACTTTTGAATAGTGAGGCGTATTTTTCATTAATAAATTTTGGAAAACCTAATGTAATTAATTGATCATAACTTCGAAGGAAAGTTTTTTCAATAATAAATTTAAATAGTTCTATAAAAAGTATTTAACGAGTACTATTTTAAATTTCATTGAACAATATAAATAATTATTTTCATCTGATTTCTCTAATTAAATTAAAACACTTATATATTAGAACATATAATGGTTATGCTGATGCTTGTAATTTGTACAAAAAAAAATTAATATAAACAATATTATTTTCATACTGTTTCAAGCACAAAATGTAAAACAAAATTTCTTTATCAATTTCATTCTCTTTTCATTTCTTAAAGAAAAAATATAATTTATTATAAACAGCAATCGCACAACAAAAAAAAAACTTAAAATTTTATTTTCGTATGAATTATTTATTATTCAGTTTTTTTTAAAAAATATTACTTAAAAAAAATTTATATATTTTTTTATATATAATGAAAAAAAATAAAATAGTGTAATTATACATACTGTTTTTCAAATATATTGTTTTTATTCAGGCTAAAATTTCCAGGAAACACTTCACATTTTACCTGGTAATTACCGAATTTCGCACTTCCAATAGTAAACGGTCGGAAAATTTCACACTACCAGGTTTACTGGCAGGTTCGGTCGTGCTGAATTAAAAACCAACTCACACATTTATTATATATTTTTTTTTTTTAATTTTTTTTTTTTAAACTTTTTTATTATTTATAATTTTTATATATAATTTTTAGAAATTGTCTCATTTGAAAACTTGAATATAGTTTTTTTTATAATTTTTATATATAAATTTTTTATATACCATTGTTTCTATATAGTTTATTATTGAAATTTGTTTATCATTGAAAAAATCTTATTATATTATTTTCATCTATAATCGTCGTTATATTATTGTTATATAATTTTTTTTTTTTTTGAAAACTTTTATTAAAAATAATTTTTTATTATAATTTCTATATAATTTTTATTCATGCCATAACTTTAACCGATTGTTATGTACTCTTCTTATTTTGTTGCTAATTCTGATTTTAACATTTACACTGTCAACTACTTCTATTATTTCATACGGGCCCTTCCACCCTGTACTTAGCTTATGTGTTTTTATGGGGTTTTTTAGTAAAACCTTATCCCCTACTTTGAATTGCGAAACTTTTTGATTTTTATCATAATATTTTTTAGATTTTATTTTCGCTGTGATTAGTTTTTCTCTCACTGCTTGGTATACCCTTTGCATTTTTGCTTTTATTTCCTTGTTTCAAATATTTTTTCGTACTCAGCTAAAAATACTGATATTTTTTATTGGTTATAATAATTTTCTTTATTATAATTTTTTAATATTGGCTTGCTTTGTCAATTTTCTGTGCTCTTTCAAATTTCGTTTGTTCCAAATAATTGATTAAAATCCAACGGTTCGCAATCTTCTCTTCCTTTTACAGCTATTTATTAATGCTGCTTTTATATCATCTGCCCCTAGTTTTCTTTTAAATATTATTGATGATTTATTTAATTTGAACTGAACGTTTTTTACCGTAATCATTTTACCTGAATCCGTATTATCTATTACATTATTTTTTCCTTTTACTACCATCTCCATTATTTCGTTGTTTTTTATTTCATTATCTTTATAAAATTTTTCATTATTTAACTTTACATTAAAAAATTCATTACTATTTTCGACTACTATAGCTTCTATATTTTTATTTGCAGTACTACCTTCTTCAATATTTTTACATTCTTCCTTGATTTCTTTTATCAATATTTGAATGCCTAAATTATTTTTCATTACTATTTTTAATGTATCATTTAACTTATTTTTTCCTTCTGCGTTCTTTTCACCATTTTTCAACTTAATTATCTCTTCAGGTTTTTCTATAATTATTTCATTCTTTACTTTATTATTTCCCAAACAATGTAATTTTTTAATATTTTCTTTAGAGCATTTTGCTTTTACTGATTCAAATATTACTGTAAATTCTTTTACTTTATTCTCTCTCATGGTTTCAGTTTGCATTATCGCATGATTAATAATATTTCGTTCTACAATTTTCTCATTTATATAACGTGAATTTCGATGACTGCTGCTGGGTGCGCAATGTAGTTCACGGATGCTGTTGGAATGTTGTTATGCAGTAATCCGCATTATGTCCTAGCAATTTATAGTTAGAAGAGAAACTCAAATCGTCCTTGTTCTTATTGATGCAAAAACGACTGGTATGACCATGAATACCACAAATAAAACATATTAAATTATTTATATTATTTTTTGTACGTTTCTCGATATTCTAAAGCAATTATTAGAGTATGGTGCATTTTTAGGAGAAAACTTATTTTGCGTGGAATTATAATTTTGTTTTTCATATAATAATCATAATCTTCCCTTTCATATTTTATCGCTTTCTCAATTGCCATTTTCAAGGATAAACAATTTTGAGATCTAATATAGTGTTTCATCGAGTTCGAACGAAGTCCTCCTATGAAAGTTATTTTCGCAACCTTCATTATTTCTTCACCTTCTGAACTATAGTTATATTCAACCATTATCGCGTAAGCATCAACTTTTTGCAATAACCTGTGTCCAAAAGATTGTACAAATTCGTGCGATTCCTGATAACATTCTTCAATCTCTCTAGCTAGTCCTTGTAAATCTTTATATGGCAAAAAATAACAAATTAGATTTTCTTTTACTTCTTCAAAATTGTTAATTCTTGTATTTTGGAAAAGTGAATTTGCTTTGCCTCGTAATGGACCCCTTACTAAATTTGTTAAAACATGCTTTCTACCCGATTCTTCAGTTATGTAATAAGCTTCTTCAGCTAGAGTTAGAAAGTTCTGTAAATCTAAAACAGGATTATCACCAGTTCCCGAGAAATTTGGTACGTGCATTAAAAAAGTTTCAAAAATTTCAATAACAGTTAGAAAACCGTTGTTAGGAACAAATTTATTATTTTAACCATCGAAATTAATTGCCTGCATTGGAAACATTTTAACGCGAATAAAACTTTACTTTCAATACTTAAAAATGCAAATTGTTTAGTTAATTAGTTAAATCATTATATGATCTAAATTAATATTATTTTTATAAAAAAAATTGTTTCCATTATTGATACTCTTATTTACTAAATTCTTATTTATATTTTAGCTACCTACGCATTTACCAGATAATTGATGATAAATCCAACTAACTGCGCCTTTCAACTAATTGTCATTTTTTGTGGCTTGTGATGACATTGCTGATGTACTGGAGAGTGTACTGATGACGACCGAAATACCATATTTTTTATATTTTATTCTTTATTGTATTGTTATTATAAATTGAATTTGTAATTGATTTTATTTTCATTTTTTGTTTTGTACTTTATAATTACTTTTTCACAATCACAAAAAGGAATTTTTAATGTTTTATTTTACTTAATTTTTTCACTTATTGCCTTTTTATATATATATTTTTTTATTTGATCCATTCTCAATATACTGTTGTTCTTTTTGCTTTTATATATAAAAAAAAATAACCACCTTTTAACCTTCTACCGTATTTTTTTTCATTCTTATTTTTTAAATGATAGTTTTTATTTCTTTAAATTATATTCTTTAATACCGTGTTACTTTTTTTACTATTTGGTTTTTTTTATATATCGTATCTCATTACGACGTCTTCGTACGTGCATTTATAACCTTAAATGCTTTCTTTTGACATTAATTTTTTTTTCTTTACTCTGCTGCTTTGTCTTAATCCTTCTCCTTTATCTTCTGCTTCTTATTGTTAATATACACTGTATACTGTTTCTTGTTCCTGTCCATTGGTAGAAATCAGCGACTAGTTCGTTGATTCCGTGCTGGAAAAACGTAGATTCGTACCAGAAAAACGTAGTTTTTTGGATTACCGACTGCGCCAATGTTATATTATTATAAATGTTATATAATATATTAATCCTCTTTTTGGTTTCTTTAATCTTAATCTTTATTGAACTCTTTTTAAATATTTTCCATGCAGAAATACTTTTACAATTACTACAAATTTTACTTGCACTGAACAATTCCTTACCTTTGGTAGGGAGAAATTGTTCAGAATCTTTTTCTTTTATTGTTTCTTCTAATTGACTCCTTACCTTGGGTAGGGGGAAGTCAACAAGTTAAAGCAAGTTAATTGAATGACAAACAATGGATGAATTTGCACCGCTTTTATGGGATTTCATTTCTGCAATTCAGCAAAAACGATCCTATGCCATATAATTTTAATACCGTTACATTGAAATTATATGGGTTGCAGGTAAAATGCATTAGTTTACATGCAATTCACCAATACAACCTTAATTTGAAAAGCTTTTTGGAGACTAAGTTTAGGCACGGTTAGACTTTAATATCTAAAGGCCTGATTAAACGCATGGTCTTAAAGGTCTGAATAGACGCATGGTCAACTTAGTTTGAGATAATGCAGTGTATTTATACACAACACATGCGTGCATTACCATTGCAAAAACCATAAATAAAATGGATATCCGTAAATTCCTCTGAGGTATACCTTGTCATTTTTTAAGTTGAACACAAAAATAATAATAAATTGTAAATCACAAATTCCGCTTAATTGATAGCTCTAACTGGTCAGTTTAATGTTTATTTTGCTAATCTTTGATAAAACATCAATTGCTTGTGATTTATAAATTCAGTAACATGCAAAATTCTTTATGAAGCAGGTAATTATTTCGTGCCTCTGCTCTATACCTGCCCCTTTAATAAGGAGCAGGTAATATGGGTTCTTACTCTTATGCATTATTTCGTCCCTCTGCCGTTTACCTGCCCATGATCAATTAATCATGAAAAAAACGCACAAAATCCCACGAAATGCCGTTCAATTTACATAATGTACACTTTTTTGATGTGCAATGATGAGTCAATAACTCAGAAACTAATGATCGCAGAAAAAAAGGAAGTACTACCGGTTTTTAGTAAATTATGTGAGCACTCCAATTATGTAATAAAATAAAAAAAAACATTAGTGACTATTTCAATAAAAAATTAGGTTTTCCTAAAAATTGTTTAAAATAAAAATTAGGTTTTCCTAAAAATTGTTTAAATTTTTCAAAAAAAAATCTTACTTAATTTATTTTAAAAGAACAGTCGGTCGAATTGTTGCGGCTGAGATTTTATTTTATGGAAAAATTATTATTATTATTTTTTTTTGTAACAATTAACAAATTCCTATATTTATATTAATTTTAAATAGGAATTTATCTCAAAAATAAAAATAAAATTCTTCGAATTATAGATAATTTAGAATAGATGAATATAGAATAATATTACATATTAGAATTGAAAAAGTAGCGCTAAAATAAAAACCAATTTGTACTTAGCTTAAGCTAAGTCATAATTTAAAATCTACTCCAATTAATGATCGGAATTTCGTAAAAATTACCGACAGGGGGCGTTACCCTACCAAATAAGGGATTTTCAAAGGTTAATTAAAATTATAATCATACATATATATATTTTTGCTATAATTCATATTGTTATATACGGTTTCATATAGCACCCATTTCCTGCACATGCATTTTACTTTTTTCTTATTTTCTCATGCTAGCTTAAAAAGCTAACATAAGCGTACTTATTTTCTCATGCTAGCTTAAAAAGCTAACATAAGCGTAAAATCGTTCTCACGATTTAACGTTGCTTTTCTTATAATTAGGTGAAATTAGATACTAAGCTAAAATATTAAGAATTGTTTGTGTAACTCAGTTGTAATAATTAATTAAACAAATTAAATAAATCAGTTTTTACATTAACTCCAACTAATAAAGTTGTTTCTGGCGCAGTCGGTAAACCCACCTACGGGCAATAAATTGAATATAAAAATCACTAATTTTAAATAATAAAAAAAAGTTGTGATTTATAAAAATAATTTTTTTTTTAACATCAAATTAAATGTGTTAAAATAAATATAGTGCGTGTATATTAAATTGATCTAAGAAGTCGAGAAATAAAATAAGATAAATTTTACTATTCTCCGAACTAAACAGACAATTTATCACGAACATTAAAATAAAAGTTTTTTTTTAAACAAAAAAAAAAAAAAAAAAAACAATAAATTACCAATAAATAAATCGCTTATATCTAAAAGGTTGGTATTGGCCCTAGACAGAGTATATCCCTAACGTATGCTCTGGTAAAATCTAGGAAAAGCTTTCTGAATAAACACCTACAGATCTGCCAACAAATCCTACTCTCACCTCCTAGAAGGTAGGTAACATAGTTATCTGCCGGGTGCCTCCTGGAAACTTACTAAGTAAGGCAAACGAGAGAGGGTGAATGCGAGAGCTTAGCGCAATAACTAAGTGTATAACGGTTAGGTTCGGGCACGACGTGGACATTTGATTCTCGGCGGGCTTGAACGAGACTAATGGTACGATTAGGCGGAGACGGAAACTCTGTTATTAAATGACCTGGTCCTCCTGGTAGGGGGTTTGTGAATATGTTCAACTGCACTACCGCAATAAAACTAAAGCAGTACACAATGCAATGAAAAAAACGAAAGATAATATTACCCCAGGTGGCAGACCAGTAACACTGGAAAATCCACCCTCTTACGAGGTCGGTCCTACGGATTCTGGGGAGGGCCATTTATTGCTAACATTTCAAAATGGTAAGAGGAGTTCAATAACACCTAGAACTCCTCCTAACAGGTCAGTTTGTGTAAACTACGGACAGGCCCATTCATCACAGCAGAGAGAATCACCCAACAGAAGTGGTTCAACTAAAACATCACCAGCAACAGAATCTAGTAAACGCCAGCTAGATATTGAAAAAGAAAACAAAGATCTAAAAAAAAAGGTATGTAAACTAGAAGAACTTACTGCACAGCTGAGTAAAGACATTAAAGAACTCAGAGAACAAAATGAGTTGCTAAAAAAACCACTTAGCAACGAGCATGAGAAGATGGAAACGGAAGCTATTTGTGGTCCAGTGGAACCTAAACATTTTTCAACTGATGAAGATGAGGTAGCAGCAGAAACAAACTGGATCATAAAGAAGAAAAAAAGACCTAGTAAGAAGAGGAAAGCTGAATCATCGCCAGAAATAAACAACATTACTGTAAGTAAAGTAAAACATCAAGAAAAACCAGTCCAAGCTAAGGAGAGACCACCTCCTCCAATAAATATAGTAGGTATCAAAACGTATGCTGAAGTACAGAGAATATTGAAATCAACTTCAAATACTGATTACAAGATTATTGCGCTTAACAACGATGTATGGAAGATTAACACTTCAGACCATGAAGGCTATAGAGCTGTAGCGAAAAAACTGCAGGAAGATGCAGTCCAATGGTTCACATATGAAAATAAAAATGAGCGACCAATTAGAGTAATGGCTAGAGGTCTTCATCCAACTTGTGAAAATGAAGATATTAAATCAGATTTACAGAAAAAAGGGTTAAAAATAATTGATTCAGTCAACATAATTAAAAAAGAAAAAAAGGAAACTAAAGAAGGAAATGAAATCACCAATAAAAGAGGACTTCCCTTATTTATGTTGACTTTTGAAAACACAGAAAAGATTGAAAATATTTACAACATCAGTTCAATCCTACACATGAGAGTCAAAATTATTACCACAGTGTAAAAACTGCCAAGGTTACAATCATACACACAAATATTGTTCAAAAGAGCCCAGATGTGTTAAATGTGCAGGTAAACACAGCTCTAGACTTTGTACAAAACCAAAGAGCGAACCTGCTAAATGTGCTTTATGCGGAGAGCCACATCCGGCCAACTACAGAGGATGTATGATTGCCAAAGAAATACAAAAAATTAGGAATAAAAACATGAAAAAACCCGGAACCATCAAAACCAGTGAGAACAAAATGCAGACTAAAACTAAACAAAATAGTAATGAAGGAAATTCGGAAAATTATACAACTAGTACAAGTAACGTACGAAAACTAACATATGCGGAAATGGCTGCCATAAACAATACATTAAAAAAACAACAAGAAGATAACATGAATAATAAACTAAATCTTATACTAACAAAGATTACCAATATGGAGAGTTCATTCAGCTCAATGGACAAGAGAGTAAAAATTATAGAGACTAGCAACAAAAAGCTGTATTTAAAATATAATATAAATGACTAGTTCACTTAATATAATATCATGGAATGCCAATGGACTGCTACAACACCAAAATGAAGTACAAACAGTCCTGGATCTGAGAAAAATTGATGTGTGTCTCATATCGGAGACACATTTTACAAAACAATCCAACATTAAATTCAGGGGATACAAGATATATCACGCGATTCATCCAGAAAACAGTGCCAAAGGTGGAAGTGCAATCATAATAAAGGAAAATATTGAACATTTCGAAGAAGCTAAGTACGAGTCACTGGAAATACAAGCAACTGCTTTAAATATCAAAATGAAAAATTACTCAGTTATCGTCGCAGGAATATATTGCCCACCAAAACATGCAATAAAGAAAGCTCAATATTTGCATTTTCTTACAAGTTTAGGTAATAGATTTATTTTAGGAGGAGATTTTAATGCAAAAAATACTGCTTGGGGATCACGATTAACAACATCCAAGGGAAGAGAATTATTTAAGGCAATTAATGAAATAGGATGTGAAGTTTTATCAACAGGGAAGCCTACATACTGGCCTACTGATATTAATAAAATACCAGATTTAATAGACTTCTTCATCATCAGGAAAATTTCTAGTAATACTTTACAAATAGAAGAAAGTAACGACTTAAGCTCGGATCACTCTTCAATACGCTTGACCTTAAGTGAGAAAATTGTTGAAAAAATTAGCGATCCTGTATTATGTAACAAACACACCGACTGGGAAAGCTTTAAACAATGTATAGAAGATAAGCTGCAACTTGATGCACCACTACGAAATGAACAACAAGTGGATAAAGAAGTAGAAAATTTTATTAATGTCATTCAAAGTTCGGCATGGATAAATACTCCAGAAATAAATAAAAAATCTAAGGGAAACACTTATCCGACGGAAATTGTAGAACTTCTTGCAGAAAAACGAAGAATGAGGAAAAGGTGGCATCAGTCCAGAGCTCCGGCAGATAAAACAAAGCTAAATAACATAACTCAACAACTAAGAAGAGAAATCAAGGAGTTTAAAAATCAGTCAGTCCAGAAATACTTGCAGTCATTAACAAATGATAGGCATACTGACTATTCCCTATGGAAAGCAACTAAAAAACTAAAAAGGCCGATAACGCAAATTCCACCAATAAGGAAAGCAGATGGAAGCTGGGCAAGAAACAAAGAACAAAAAGCAGAAAGATTCGCAGAACATCTTGAAGGCATATTTCAACCATATGATGTCGAAAACGGAGAAACATTGGAAGAAATCAACATACAAAATGAAGATGAAGACATTGAACCAACGACAGTTGAGGAAATCAGTATAGAAATTAAGAACTTACACTCAAAGAAAGCTCCAGGATATGACTTAATTACAGGCGATGTTTTGAAGCAACTACCAAGTAAAGCAATAAGAAAACTACGAAATATCATCAACGCTTGCTTTAGACTAAAATATGTACCGAAACTTTGGAAAGTGGCGGAGGTAATAATGATTTCAAAACCAGAAAAACCACCAAATGAAGCGTCATCCTATAGGCCGATTTCGTTACTGCCTATTCTGTCCAAAATATTTGAAAAACTGCTTCTAAAGAGATTAAAACCAATCATTGAAAGGAAAAGCTTAATACCGAATCACCAATTTGGCTTCCGGGACAAACATTCGACAATCGATCAAGTGCATAGGATAACTGATATCATCGAAAGAGCGCTAGAAGAGAAAAAAGTCTGTTCCACTATCTTTCTAGATGTAGCACAAGCTTTTGACAAAGTCTGGCACGAAGGATTAAACTATAAGCTAAGAATGCTTCTACCAAAGCAGTTTGCCGACATATTAAAATCCTACATTGAAGAAAGATACTTTAGGATAAAACAGGAAGGAGCTTACTCGGAATTGAAAGAGATCAAAGCAGGAGTACCTCAAGGGAGTGTACTTGGACCGATTCTTTACATCTTGTTCACAAGTGATCTTCCAACGATAGAAAACAACACAGTAGCTACTTTTGCAGATGATACGGCTATAATGGCTATTGGAGAAAACAATGAAGAATCAACAACGAAATTGCAAACAGGTATTATTCAAATAGAAAACTGGACCAAAAAATGGAGGATAAAATTAAATGAGTCTAAATCAGTGCACGTAGATTTCACTAATAAAAAGATTGCATATAAGCCTGTATATATCAACAATCAGGAAATCGCAAACTCTAACACAGCCAAGTATCTAGGCATGTCATTAGATGCTAAACTGCGCTGGAAAGTTCACGTAAAAAAAAAGAGAGAAGAACTGGATATACGCTACAGGAAAATGTACTGGCTATTAGGAAGAAAATCTACTCTGTCAATAGAAAATAAATTATTGCTCTACAAGCAAGTCCTGAAACCTGTCTGGACATATGGCATCCAGCTATGGGGTTGCACCAAAAAAACAAACCTAAATATAATACAACGGTTCCAAAACAAAGTACTAAGAGATATCGTGAATGCACCTTGGTACATCAAAAACACATATTTGCATAGGGATCTAGAAATAGACACTGTAGAGAAAGTAGTAAAAAATCTAGCACAAAGTCACGAACAAAGACTTCAACAACACGTGAATGTTCAGGCTACTAAACTCCTAGACAACACCGACATAGTACGGAGACTTAAAAGGGTGAAACCTTTTGAGTTGGTTTAAAAATTAAATATGAAGATGAAACTAGAATGAATCACTGGATGAGTTCTCAGTGTAAATACAAGTTACAACAATAAAAATAAATTGCTTATTAGTCTCAAGATTAGATTGCAATAGCACGCAGCGTGATTGTTCTAAGGATGGCCGCGCTTAAGGGAGGTGTTTTTAGTGGGTTAAAGTCCCACACTACTAAGAATCGCGCGCGCGTTGTTCTTAGTGTCTAAAGAGATTTTCACCTACCTACCGAAAGAAAAAAAAATAAAAAAAAAAAAAAAAATATCTAAAATAAATTAATGCGATAAAATAATAACGAAAAATATATAATACAAGTGAAAAAAAAAAAAGTGAATAGAAATCAACTATTTCATCATAGAGCAACAACTATCAAATATTTCATCATAAAACAGCAGTCATCAATATATCTCATCGTAGAACAGCAGTCATCAAAATATTTCATCATAGAACAACAAGTATCAACGCTATTTCAACATTGAACAACAATCATCTGGACAAAATTATCAACAATTACAGAATATTACAGAATATCAACCAGAAAAAAGGTCGTAGTGAGTTATATTTAAATTCTATTTAATTATTGTAGTTTATTTTGCTAATTAATAAATATTTTAAAGTGAATATTCTAAATTAAATATTTTTAAATTTAAAATTTTTTAAATAATAAATATACTACAAAATAAATTTTACGAATTAAAATATTAAAAGAAAAAATATAATTTCATTATTAATTATCCAAATATCAAATTTTTATAGTGTTTTGTTTTAACTAAAGTCAAATATTAAAATTTTTATACATAAAAGTCAAAAAATACAATTTTGAAAATGGAAGAATTAAATGCTGTTGATAAATTTAAAATCTTGTTAGAGTTCATTAGTAACATAACTCCCTTTGATGGTAAAGATAAAAATTCTCTACCGGAGTTTATAGAAAGAATAGACAATTTAGTACCTTCTTTAGATACTCTGAATGAATTTAATAAATCAGTTCTTATGGGTTATATTAGAGACAAAATAACAGATGACGCCAAAACTACATTACGAAGACATGGTATATAAATAAATGGACAGAAATAAAAGACATATTAATCAAAAACCACGGAGAAAAATTAAACTCCGATGTTCTTATAGATAAACTTAGATCTACCCGTGTTGTGACAAATATCGAAGATTTTTATACACGAATTAATAGTTTTCTCTGTAGATTAAATAACTACTATATTTTAAAGGAAGGTTCTGTAAGAAACGAGGTTATTGAAAGTAATCAAAGAATTGCTCTACAAACCTTTAAAAATAACCTACCTGAACCAGCTCGTAGCATAGTGTTTAGCAGAAATCCTGCAACACTTGACGATGCTTATTCAATTATTAGGAGTGGTGATTATCATAAAAATGGCCCAAATGGCAATAAAGTTTTCAAAAATGATTATTATAAAAATAAAAAGGATAATAATCATATTTATAAATACAATCATAATAATCATCCCAACAATAATAATAATAATACAAATACTAATAATAAAACGAATAAATATAATTCTCATACTGTTGTAAATAGACAAGAAAATAATTTTGATAACCGTTCTAGAAATACGTATAATAATCGGTCTAATTCTAATCAAAGTAGAAAATCTAATCGATCTTTAAAACATGATAATACTGAACCTATGGATATTTCAAATAATGAAATAGAACCAAATTTTCGGGAGAAAAGCCTCTTAAACAGTTACCCTATATAGTAATAAAAAATCCTATAAAAAACCTTAAATTTATTATAGATACTGGGGCCGAACTCAGTATAATTAATCCAAATCTTTGCCAACCTAAATGGAAATTACCTACAGATCTACGTTTAAAAACATTAAATCATAGTTGTCATTCAAATGTTAAAAATAGATTTCCAATTTTTGACATTTTTAATGAAAAAAATCATTTTGTTGAATTCTTGGAATTACAATTTCATACTAAATACGATGGCCTTATTGGAAATAATATTTTGACACCTTTAAACGCGATAATTGATTATAAAAATCGTATTTTAGAAACGCGAAATGCTAAAATACCATTTTTTCTTAATGAAAGTGAAGAAAATTATTTTGAAAATAGTTATAAAAATGAAGAAGTTGATTTATTTTCAAACGAAATAAACAACTCAAATTTATTAAATCATATTCAAATGAACCATTTGAATTCTGAAGAACAAAAAGCATTAAAAAAAATTATCCTAAATAATAAAAACGTTTTTTATAAAGAAGGCGATGATCTTACTTTTACAAATAAAATTAAACATTCAATAGAAACAAAAAACGAAATTCCAATATATTCCAAATTGTATCGTTATCCTGAAATACATAGAATTGAAGTAGACAAACAAATAAAAGAAATGTTAGATAATAAAATTATCCAAAACTCAAAATCTCCATACAATTCTCCTATTTGGGTTGTCCCAAAAAAGTTAGACCGCAATGGTAAACAAAATTGGCGTATAGTTATCGATTACCGAAAACTAAACGAAATTACAATCGAAAATAGGTTTCCAATACCTAATATCGATGAAGCATTTGAAAAATTAGGCAAAGCGAATTATTTTACCACATTAGACCTTGCAAAAGGATTCCATCAAATCGAAGTCGAACTTAAAAATCGCGCAAAAACTGCTTTTTCTACATCTACGGGTCACTACGAATTTCTTAGAATGCCTTTCGGTTTAAAAAACGCGCCTAGTACCTTTCAAAAAATGATGAATGAGCTTTTTTTTTATATAAATAAAATTTGTATTGTTTACATGGACGATATTCTAATATTTTCCACTTCTCTTCAGGAACATATCGATTCATTACAAAAAATTCTTAACAGACTTGCATCTGTTAATTTAAAAGTCCAATTAGACAAATGTTCATTTTTCTGTCGCGAAACTGAATTCTTGGGTCATGTTATAACTGACAATGGTATAAAACCAAACCCAAAGAAAATCGAAGCAATTCTTAAAATTAATTTACCAAAAACTCATAAAGAAATTAAAAGTTTCTTAGGAATAACTGGATATTATAGAAAATTTATGAAAGATTATGCTAAAATTGCATATCCTATAACAAAATACTTACAAAAAGGAATGAAAATAAATCCAAAAGATGTAGAGTACGAAAACTCTTTCAAAAAGCTAAAATGTCTTTTAACAACGGATCCAATTCTAGTATACCCAGATTTCGAAAAACCTTTTGTCTTAACTACGGATGCTTCCAACTTTGCTATTGGTGCCGTTTTAACACAAAATAATCATCCGATAGCTTATATCTCGCGTACATTAAATAAACACGAAAAAAATTATTCAACAATTGAAAAAGAATTATTAGCTATTATTTGGTCGACACAACAGTTTCGTCCTTATCTTTATGGTCGGCATTTTACCATAAAAACTGACCACAGACCACTTATTTGGCTGAATGGGTTAAAAGAACCAAATTGTAAGCTTCAAAGATGGAAAATTCGATTGAATGAATTCGATTTTAATATCGAATATGTTAAAGGCAAACAAAATAATGTTGCCGACGGTCTGTCTAGAATCGAAGATAATAAAAATGTTCAAGAACAATGTGATAGCGACGAAGCATCAGCATCTGATTTTGACATTAATATATCATTTTTATTTAATATTGATCAAGTAGATATTTTAAATAACGGTGAAATAATAAATAGTGATAATGATGAAAATATATCAACCGCCGCTACTATTCATAGTGCAGTAGATGATGGAATTGATTTAATTTATATTACGGAAAGACCAATTAACTTGTATAAAAATCAAATTTATATTGAATATGCTAATAAAGAAAATTTTAAAATTAAAATTGTGCATAAAAAATGCCAAAATAAAATAAAAATTACCAAAGAAAGTAACCTGCTAGATATCATGAAAAAAGTTGTAATAGACAAAGGAATAATGTGTATATTTTGTGAAGATACAAATTTATATCTAAAATTCCAAGATAATTATAAAAAATATTTTTCTAGTAATAAAAATCTCAAAATTCTGAAGTCTTCAAAAAAATTGGAAGATATATCAGATAGAAATGAAATTTTAACAATAATAAAAAAAGAACATTTAGAAAAGAATCATAGGGGTATTAATGAAGTATTTTCTGAGATTAAAGAAAAATACTACTATCCAAATCTTATAGAAGAAATTGCTAAAATTATAAATAATTGTGAAACATGCAATCTCGCGAAGCATGATCGCAATCCTCAAAAACTGGCGTTTAGTATAACTGAAACTCCAAACAAATTTAATGATATCGTTCATATGGATATATGGTTTCCGGAAAGAAATAAAGCTTACCTTACTACTATAGATAAATTTTCCAAATATGCTACCCTTCACAAATTAAATGATAGGACGTGGATATCTATATTAGAAGCTGTAAAACAAAGAATTCAATTTCTAGGTAAAATGAATAAATTAGTATCTGATGGAGAAACTCGTATAGTGCATAATGCAATTGGTTTATTTTTGAAGGAAAATAATATTAATTTTCATCAGACTACACCCGCAATTAAGACAGGCAATAGTGACATTGAAAGACTCCACGGTACACTTAACGAACATTTACGAATTATGAATGTTGACAAAATTAAAGGAGACATTGATGAACGACTTTTTAAAATAATAACAATTTATAATAGTACAATACATACTACAACACACCTTAGACCTATCGACTTTATTACTAAAAATCTAGATAGAAATGACATAAATAAACTTAGAGACGTATTACAAACTAACAAAACTAAACGTATAGAAAAATTAAATGAGAATAGAATTACGGACCCTAAAATTACAGAAAATATAGTTAAAAATAGAAATATAGTTAAAAATAGTGCTAAATATAAAAGGCTAAAAGATTATTCAAAGCAAAAAAATTATACAATAGATAGAAGTAATAATAGAAATACTAAATATCACAAATCCCAACATAAACGTAAATATAAACATCAAATTAATTTTTTTTACAGATGAAACTGACTATTTGCACAATATTGACAATTTTCTGGGTTATTTCAACCAACAGTCAAAATCTTGATATAACCTCAATTTACGAAGACAATGGTTATACTTTACTTAAATTAGATAAAAGACAAATTGTAGGAAAATACTTTAAAATATTGCACATTTTAGACTTAAATGAATATAATAATATATCACATATTCTGGAATCAAACATTGAACTACTGCAATTAAGTAAATCAAACCCTAATTATGCTTTACTCCATAGAGAAATGCATGCATTAAGAAATAATATAGACAGCATAATTCCACGTAGTCACAGACAAAAAAGAGGACTACTAAATATTATAGGATCAGGAATGAAATTTTTGACAGGAACAATGGACAGTGAGGATGCAGAGCAAATCTATGACCACTTGGACAATCTTGAAAAAAATTCTAAACAATTAACTGACCAATCAAATAAACAAATTATAATAAATAAAAATCTAATAAAATCAGTAGAAAAAATTAAAAATCACATAAATGAACAAAATAACAAAATGAATATCTATCTCTCTGACGTTATTAATAAAACAAACGAAATATTTAAAAATTTTGACAAATCTGAATACATATTACAAATATATGCAGACATTTCAAATCTTAATAAAGAAATAGAAAAAATTAAAGACAATTTACTGTTAAGCAGACTTCATGTACTAGCACATGATATTCTAACAGGGGAGGAGATCATTGCATACAATATCACCACAGAAACTTTACCATTTATTAGAAAATCAGTAATACTTAAAGATAGTACAATTATTTTTGCTATACTTATTCCACAATTCACAGAAGAAATATATTTTAATGCATTAATTCTCCCATTTCCAAATCTTAAAAATGAAGAGCTTGAAAATGAAAACGAAAAAATTATAATTTCAGAACATAATGTATTTTATTTTGATAATGATGTTATAAATAAAAAAGATTTAAAATTACATAAAAATAATTGTATAAGAAATTTGTTTTTAAAGAATAATTTTTGTAAATTTAGAATTAATTCAGAAACTTCAATTGAAGAAGTCGAAAATGGTATTGTAATAACCAAAAATATAAATCAAACTTATCTTAATCAAAACTGCCTTAAGCAGGATATTGTTTTAAAAGGAAATAATTTAATTAAATTCTCAAATTGTAATATTGAAATTAATAATTATAAATTCACTAATAATGTAAAGAAATTTAAAAATAGTATAATAATGCCTATTTCAAATTTTAATGTAACAAAAAAATTAAATAATATAACATTAGAAAATGTAAACATTGCAAACATTAATAATAGAGAATCTATAAAGTTTATTGAATATAAAAATAAAGCTGTTAACTATTCAATCAGTGCCATGATGCTAGTTATAATAATTATTATTGTTTTTATAATAAAAAACCTATGTTTTAATAAGAAAAGCATTGTTAATAAGATTGAGATTCCAAAAGATAATGTTGGAAAAAATAATTCTACCGAGACGGAAGAATCTAGGAGGGGAAGTGTTATATACGGTTTCATATAGCACCCATTTCCTGCACATGCATTTTACTTTTTTCTTATTTTCTCATGCTAGCTTAAAAAGCTAACATAAGCGTACTTATTTTCTCATGCTAGCTTAAAAAGCTAACATAAGCGTAAAATCGTTCTCACGATTTAACGTTGCTTTTCTTATAATTAGGTGAAATTAGATACTAAGCTAAAATATTAAGAATTGTTTGTGTAACTCAGTTGTAATAATTAATTAAACAAATTAAATAAATCAGTTTTTACATTAACTCCAACTAATAAAGTTGTTTCTATATAAAAAAAATTTTGTTTTGTCATATAAAAAAAAAAGAAAGGTAGATGAATAAATTGAATTTAGTAATCTCTAATTTGTTAAAATTTAAAAAAAAAAAAAAATCTTAAATATTAAATAAAATTAATTTGCTAATAATTATAAACAATTATATAAAAGAACTTGTTTTTCTGAAAATTTAAAAAAGAAATTTATCTAGGTGTAATCAGTTTAATTTTTGCTGTTTCAAAGTCCGCGGTGTTACCATGGAAGGGTAACGGTACCAGCCAGCCATAAAAAAAAATATATAACGTTAAAATTTTTTTTTTATAATAAATTCTAAAGATTTTAATTAATAATTTATCACAGAATATCTGCGGGATTCCTTCAAATACTCGGGATACCCCATTATCATTTTTTTCTTTTATATGTATATACATATATATAAAATAAATATAATTTTTTTAGAAAAAAAGAAATATAATTTTTTTGATGACGCGGAGAATTCCCTTATCAAAGCCGTTGATCTTCGAAAAAGAGAAATTTCGGGATTGACGTCCGCATTAGGGTGCGGATAAAGGTAGGGTAAATCGCGCTGTACTATATACCACCAATATAGTACAAAAATATACGAATTATTTTATATGATATAAATGCACAATTGAGTGGTGACTGTACAAATTAATTGAGTGGTGATTTTTTTTGAAAATGGTGAAGGAAAAAATCTTTTCTTCAGCCACATTATGACACGCAAAATTACTATTTTGTCGAGTACGAATGGATGACAAGATCCCCCCCCAAACCGGCGAGCTAGCTAGAGCAATACAGCTAGGCGTGTCAGTCATCCGTATCAGAAATTAAGTTTTCTGAAACCAATTCGTACCGGGGGTTAATCAAGATTGGTTCGACAATCGAGATTAAGGTGAACATATTTACAAACCCTTTGCTCAGCAACAGAATAAGTTTAAATGTGATACTAGTGGAAAGGCTGATTCATTACCTTTCCAATAAGGCCAATTTTGTTGATTTACGTTAACTTTTGTGCAAAATACTACTTTTTAAGTGATTTACCAAAAAAATAAAATTACAAAATTGTGAAATGGCGTTGATTCTGTAAGGGCACATTTCTGGAAATTTCTGTAGAACAATTTTCGTCATAAAATGAACCCAGGAGCATTTCTAGTGAAATTTGTATTCTTCCAATTTTGATAACGGGACTTTGTTTTATTATTTTGGAACTATATGTAGTTTATGTAATTTTATTTCATGAGTACGTACCGTTGTTTAACAATGAATATTGAAGCAGTGAGTTTATTTTCGAATAAGGGCAAATAAAAAATATTTGTGGAAGGTTATAGTTATACCTTCCATTCAAAAAATAAGAAAAATTAATATCGCTGGCGTTGTTCGCAGCAAAAGCCCTTATTTTGTATGTCCGTTATAATTACTAGAAGGAGAAAAACACAAAATTAAAATAATAAAAAATTATCATAATCACTGCCTACATGCAAACCAACAACAAGTTTGAATTGTAAATAAATTAAAAAAAATAGATGCTGAACAAAATATTGCTTTAAATCCTCAACGTATTATTTCCGACTTTGAGTCAGCTGTGATTCGTTGCGCAAAATAATAATAATAATAATATATTTTATTGAGATATACAAATGAGACGATTAGTCTCTACAATATGTATATACATTAGATAATTAAATAACAAATGAAAAATGAAAAATGCTCTCAACAATCAATATAATTATAAATGAAAATAAAAATAAATTACTACTGAAAGAAAACTAAAACAAAATTTAACATGATTTAATTTAAACAATATTTTTTAACATTATAAAGACTTATAACTTACAAGGGTCATACATGCTACGGATGCTACATAAATAAATAAGTAAGATGGAGCTATATCAAAGAACTGAAGTACTGAAAGCAGAGATTACAAAATTTTTTATGCGATGAAGCACTCTTAATAACAACAGGTAGCTGATTCCACAAGGAAACTATATTAACAAAGAAAGACAGATGGCGTAAATGTGTTTTATGATTAGGTACAATAAAATTACATGTTCTGGGCGATCTCACAAAAACAACTTTATTCGCTAAATACAAAGGTGTTTTGAAATAAATAATTTTGTGTAAAAAACATATGTAACGATAATTCAAATAATTAGAGAACAAACAGTTGAAAATAGATTTATTAACATCACGTACACTATCAAATTTTCGACGATTATAAACAAATCTAATACACGCATTGAGCACATTGAGTCTATTCCTTTCACCCACATTCATAGACGAAAAGTCAACATCACAATATAGAAAGTGAGGGACAGCCAATGAAACAATCAGTTTATGTCTAGAAGCAAGCGGGATGTTGTCAGAAAATTTCCACATTCTACGTAGGACAGCATAAACTTTACACGAAATTGAACTAATATGATCAGACCAAGACAAAGTTTTGTTGAATATTACTCCAAGATTTTTAACTTTATCACAGTAAGGTATAGTTTTGTAATTTAGACGAAGCAATGGTAAATTGGACGTATCAACTGCTTTCTGAGATATTATAATAGATTGCGATTTAGAAGCATTCAATTTCAATTCATTATCATTAGCCCAAAAAGATATTGCATCCAGTTCATCATTAAGCTTACCAATATAAGATGCGAGTTTCAAAGCAGGGCAGCTTAAGTAAATTTGCGTATCATCTGCATAAATATGACATTTAGCTTCTGACAGACATGAAAATTAAATTTGTTTTTAAGTTTTTGGCACAGTTTTAGGTGATTAATACTATCAAAAGCCTTAGAAAAATCTAGAAGCAAAAGAATAGTACATAGTTTTTTATCAATTTTCTCCGAAATATCATCAGTTATGCTTAAAAGAGCAGTTTTGGTACTGTGTTTAGATCTGAAACCAGATTGGTACTGGTAAAGCAAGTTGTTTGATTCTAGATGTTTACATATTTGATTGTGCATAATGAATTCAAAAGCTTTTGATAAACTAGAAAGCAAACTAATTGGGCGAAAATTAGTTATTTGTGGATTTGCTTTTTTAGCCACAGGTAAAATTTTAGCTACTTTCCAGCAATTTGGATAAATCGACTTAGTAAAAATGTTATTAAAAATATAAACTAAGTGTGGCAAAACTACAGGTAGCAACATTCTGATAAACCTTATCTGGATTTCATCTGGTCCAACAGCCTTAGATTTAATATGCTCAATAGCATCAAACACATCATTAGCAGTAATACACTGAAAACAGAAATTATTACAATTGGCACTAACATCAGTATTATCATACAAAGCATCATAATTAACAGCGCTGGACACATTGACAGGAGTGACACAAAAAAATTTATTTAGCTCATTGACATCAAAGGACTCCAATTCATCAGCGGACTGCTTATTATGAATTCCAAAAGTAGCTACATTTTTCCAGAAATTCTTTGATGACAAGTTGGTATCTAGTTTTTCAGAAAAATAAGCTTTTTTTGCCTTCCGAACTAACAGAGTGGCTTTATTTCTCAGGCTCGTGTACTTGGACCAATTTTCATCAGTTTTCGTGTATTTCCAGAGATCATAAGCAATATCACGATCCGCTGTTATTTTTTTAATTTCACCATCAAAATAGGGGATATATTTAGAATTTTTACGTATAGAACGAAGTGGGACATGTTCATCAAACAGTTTACGAATAATATTGTTAAAAACAGATAACTGAACATTAATATCAGGTGACGAATAAATTAGATTCCATGGACACATATTAGCAGCATTATAGAGGGTGTAAATATCACAGTTTTTATAATCACGAAAATTTATTTTGTCTTTATCAGGTACTTTAACAGGAACTGTGTATGAGAAGTAGATAAGATCATGGTCGCTTGAACTAGGCAAAGAGATCTGACCAAAACTGGATGCTTTATCAGTAAATTCTGAATTAATAATAAAGATATCAAGAAGCGAAGCAGATGTTTTACTAAATCTGGTCTCATAAGATGTGTTTAGTATTGATAGTGAAAAGCTACTTAATAATCTAATAAAGGCAGGTTTGACATTATCCAGTTTCGACAATATATTAATATTAAAATCACCACCAATTATAATATGTTCATACTTTGGCGATAGCTTTTTTAATTCTTCTGATAGGTATTCAAGAAGCCCAACTGTAGGTTTACAAAAATAAACACAGCCAAGGAGAAATGATTACTTGTCTAATTTTAATTCTATAAACATATATTCAACTCCAGGTATTTGAAACGACTGACACAGAATTTTAACAGAAAGCCCACATCTAACATAGATTGAGACACCACCACCAATTATTGGACATCCATCAGAATTTGTAATGGACCTGTCATTTCTGTAGAGTTTAAAGCCAGCAATTTTAATCATATTCGATGTGATATCAGAATTCAACCACGTTTCAGAGATCATGAGAACATGTACATTAGTTTTATATAAAGCTGAACGTATTACATCTATTTTGGGAAATAAACTTCTTATGTTAATGTGACAAACATTCCTTGGGCTTAAGAGCTGACTTTAATATAATATTAGGAATTGAAAAATTACCAGGTGGTTCATCAGTATCGTTGCCAAGAGTGCTATTGCTATTAACCATTATTAAAATTTAAATTAAATAAAAATAAATTAATAAATATAAACCCGCCCAGAAAAACTTCAGTCCATGATATTAGCGCAGAAATTATATGACAACATTCAACAGCAATGACCCTTGTAAACACTAAGCCTAAAATACTACTTAAAACTACTAATACAATTTTGGCAAAATATAAAATGGAATATAAATATGAGAGCAATAACATTGTTATAGAGCATAATGGAAAATAACAAAAATACTTTACATAAATATATAAACAAGAACTCAAAAACATCATATTAATTATCAGCATCTATAACCTCCGGCTCCACAATTAAAGACTTTCTTCTGCTGGCTGTAGAACTGTTGTTATTTATTAGTTGATTTTTGGATGTTATCTTGATAGCTTTATCATTTTCCGTCTTAACAATATAAAGATACCCCTTGTGAGTATAAGATTTAAAAATCCAGCCATCCTTTTTTAAAGTGTTCGTCAGTCAGAAGTCTTTTTCGTTAGACTTTCATTTATATAAATTCTGCAGTTACCACTAAATCCAACATGCGAAACATTTAACGTTTTAAATTTCAAATATTTACTGAAAAATGTATTTCTAACCGACGGCCAGAGAAATTTAACAATAACTGACCCATTTGGAATTCGAAAGATAGATGACAGATTGTTTGAGTCATTATTAAATTGTAATATTTTACAAATTTGTTTAAATGTTTCAGTTAAGTCTTCGTTATCAAGTTTTGGAATTCCATGTATAATAAGATCATTATTATGTGATAATCTTTCAAGGTGGTCAATACGATTCTCAATTTCATCATTTTTCATTTCGGAATCTATATCAGGGCTTGAAATTTCTGATAGTTGTGCAATTTTATGTTCCATCATCTCAATTTTAGCATTCACCTCATTTTCGACATTAGCAATTTTAACATTCACCAATTCAATATTTGCTGTAATTGAAGACACCACTTCATTTAACTTATTGTTCAACTTATCTTCAAGAGTCTTTAAATTATTATTAATTAGTGCTTCAATATTATTTTCAAACTTATCAAATCTTTCAGTTAGTTTATCAATTAATTTCACCACATGATCATAATTTAATTTAGATTGATGTGGCGAATTTAAATTAGCAGCAGTTTTGATAGAGTTGGTAGAGTTGTCGCTTCCAATTCTGGTTCTAAGTTTGCGGTGTTCATCACCCATTGTAATGTGCAAGTAATATATTGAACAGGCGCCAATTAACAATTGAATGAAGTTGAAACAGTGATGGAATGAAATTGCAACAAAAATGGAATTCAGTGGAAACAGAACGAAAAATTGACACTTCCAGATGACACAGCATAAACAACGAAAAATGTGAAATTTTAAAATACCTTTTTATCCAATTTAAAACAAGTATTTTACAAAACTGCAATGTGCCACGATGACTCCAAATACAATTTATTATTAACACGTACCAGGACAGCAGTTGATCAGCAAAACAGCAAAGAAAAACTATTAAATGTAGGAGCCAACAAACGAGCGTCTATTTTAACTTATACATAACCGAAAGTTAATAATTTCCCAGATATTTTCACAAAGGTTGCTTGTTCCATTTCGGACAAATTTTGTGGCGAAAAATACAAAAAGAAGAATTATCTAAAAAATATAGAAATAATGGAGATTTTAGTGCTGATGCAAAGTCTTGCTTTTTTGCCAGCGGAACAAATAGATAATTATTTTTAATGTATTAAACGCAATGTTCAAGATATTGATTTCAGGAAAATATATAATTGGTTCAATAGAAATTATATAAAATCCAAAAATAATAAACGACTAAAATACTATCGAGTTTTGTTCTGTTGGGGATGCAATAGATGAAAATGTTATCTGTACGCAGAACTCTGTTGAAGCATGGCATCGACGATTAAAATTTGTTGCAGGCAAAAAAACGTGGGGCTGTACGAAATAATTCGTGAACTAAAAAAAGAAATGGTTCTAATTCAAACGAATTTGAAAAAATTGTAAAATTCCAATTGGAACAAAAAAGGACACGAATGAAAGAATAAAAAATATATTGGAAAGAAGACCACACATGGAAGAAATTGAGTTCTTAAGAAATATGGCATATAATATGGATTTATATTGAAAGAAGTAAAAATTTGATCTAAAAATCGTAAAGAACATAATTAACTTGTAAATTATTTTTACTATTTTCAGGTGGAGTGTCCAATTTTTGGACGATCTTATTTAAATTAAAGTTTGGTGTATTAAAGTCATTTAAATTAAAGTTTGTTTTTGTATAAAAAAAAAAATAATTTTCTTTTTTTTTAATATATAATATGTATTTATTAAAAAACAATGAATAAAAAATAATGAATAATTAAAAATCTCATTTGTATACATTATCATTTTTTACACTGAATTATACTCCAAATATGTCCAAATCTCTAAAAACAAAATCAGAGGGCAGAGATATTTGGAGATTTTGTGCTTTGCGATTTTGGTTTGGAGATAATGTACCCAACCCGCTAAATTCATGTAATAAGATAAAATAAAATATGCTGACTGTATCATCAACATCACGATTTAAAAACAATGTAACAAAGTCAATTGATTCCAGAAAAAATTATTTAACCTTCTGAAGTTCGCCTTAGCAAAGTTATATCAATGAGATATATTTGGTGAACAATCAGTAAGACTATTATAACAGTATGTGAAGCTAATAGGAGGGTGAAACTTGTAAATATTAACCAATGTAGTAATATTTTGTAAGTCGGTCACATTAATCCAATTACTAGTAAAAAAAGATACATCTGTACAAGTTGAAATCGCCACAAACAAAAATTTCATTCAATATAATCGGATTGAACAATACAGGGATCTGGAACTACGGTTTTTATAAAGAAGGTGTAACAATGTAGTTTTATCTATATAATCCCTACCTTATACAGAAGGTATTTAATGGTATTAGTAAAAATGCATTTATAGATTCGAACTTCACATCTTTGTAAAATAGTATGACCCTGATTTTGCTTGTGAAGATGAAGGATAGTATTTTTAATAATTATTTTTGTCATTTTTTCAATATACCTATTTCTTAGCTTTAAAGAATAAAAGAATTAAAGAATTTAAAGAATAAAAGGATTATTTTACTGGTTTAATAAAGAATAAAAGAATTTATTCCTAGACCCCAAAGACCTATATAGTTACTATAACTAAGATATAACATTCAATTACAGTCACAATATATGAAATAACTCCCCATTAAAACAAAATACACAATGAGTCATATTGTTCTAATATCAAATAGAATATACTTTACTCTTATCTTTTACTGTCTGCAATTAAAAAAAATATATATTATTTGTATATTACATATATTATTGTACACTTCAAGAATAAGTTTTAATGTAGTCTACTGTTTTTTAATTGACATACAATAATTGTAATTTAAACAGCTCTGTATACTTTCAATATAGTATTTTAGCAATTTCACATTAGTAAATAATCTACTAAATTATGTTACTGAAATTGTTTTTTAATTTTTAAAACTCACCATCAAATTCCATAGCTGGATCAATCTTTGGAGTTAAAAATGCTATAAACAGATTAAGGTGATATATTCCAAGAGCATAAGTTATAATATACCACCCTTGCTTAACAAAAACTCGAAGTAAAAAGCAAATTAGTAATAATGCAGCACTTGTCCATCGGAACTTTGTATGAGGTGTACATCTGTCAAGTAAAAGTTGATACGACTACAATTGCAATTTTATTTTAATTAGCCCGCTAGAAATATGTAAAATTATAAAAAAAACTCACTTGGGATATTTTCGCCAAATGTTTAGAGACTCCTACATCTGCAGTTGTATTTTCTTCCATTATAATAAAATTTCAAAAATTCGTTGATTTATTTAGACATTATGTGTAAATTAATTAGTAAAATACAATATTTATAATGATTAAGATAAAGCAAACAACTAACTATCATTGACACGGCCTGCAATCTTAGAAGAAAAAGCTTTATAAAATAATATAAGTACCTCTTCCTATTCCTGCAGCGCTAGTGTCGTTTTATATTTTGAGGTTATGTTGACAACATTTGACATTTGCCATTTTGAAAAATTTGTTTATTGTTTTAAAAACGTTTATCATTTGTGATGCTTTAGAAATACGAATAATAAAACAATTATATTTAATTTTAAAACATTGTTGATATAATTAAGTTATTGGTAAGTTCTATAAAAAAAATTAATAATAAAAATTATATTTTTATACTTCTATTATATATTTAATTGTTGTAGTTAAAATCCTAACCTTAATATTCTAATTACGATTTTTTGTCTATTCTCTATTCATTACAATAACATCACATTTAACATCAAACTAATATTATTTAATATATATATATATATATATATATATATATATTCTATTTAGAGAAATGCAATATAAAATAGGATATTTCTGCGGGATATATTCCAGCAGTTGCATTGGCTTCATCTCAGCTTGACGTGAGCCTAGTGCATACTTTTCGTAGTTATGTTACTATGTTAGGTGATTCGGGAGCAAAAGACGAAATTAAACTTAAGGCTGCACAAGAATTGAGTAAACATTTTCAAGTAAATGTACAAAAATTAGCGTATCCATCATTTTTAGATCAGACTATGAAAATATTTAGATCATTAATCATTCTATGAAAAGGTAATTATAATTATAATTTATACATAAAAAAAATATTTTTTTACTAATTATTCTCTTTATGTTTTAGAACTTTAATAATCATTCAGGATGCTGTAGTAACCCAACCCATGCCCCTAACGTCGTCAAAGGAATGTTAATCTTAATGGAATTATGTCCGAAAAAACAGCAAATTTACAAAAAGAATTACTAGTTGCTGCACGACATATTTTTGCGAGAAAAAATAAAATTAATAAAATAAAAAAATTAATATAAATTACTTTATTTTATTTATTTTTATTTATAATATAAAAAAAAAAGAATATGGTGGTTATGGGAATATAAATTTAGTTCGCCTTCCAAAAAAAATTTAAGTAGCGCTGCTACGTAGATTCGAGAGTTGGCTATCTATTTAAGTATATATATTTATATACTTAAGCTCCAAATACATTCAGCAAAAAGTAACAAAAAGTGCCACTTTTTGAAAATTATGTTTTGTTGCTTTTCATTCCATTAAAATTTATAAACAGATAAAAAAAAAGGCAGCAAACAGAATATAATTATATGTTCTGCGTACTTTGCCGGAGATCAACAATGTACACCTGCTGCTATAGAAGGCCTGCTAGCACTAGCCCAGAAGAAGCAGATGCAGCTGTTGGTAGGTTGTGACGCCAACGCCCATCATACGAACTGGGGCAGCAAGGACATAAACAGCAGAGGTCAGTTATTACTTGAATTTATTATTAGTAATAATCTTAATGTAGTTAACGTAGGCAATGAGCCCACTTTTATCAATAGGATAAGAAGTGAGGTATTAGACTTAACTATAACCACCCAATTCTTGTCAGATAGAATTCATAATTGGCACGTTTCCAACGAGCCATCAAGTTCGGGTCATAGATATATTAGGTTTGATTTAGTCAATTTTGAACAAACACTAATAAAATATAGACCGAAAAAGAAAACAGACTGGATTTCCTATAAGGAAACCATAAAAGAAAAACTTGAGTCGGTACCGACCAAGATCAGAACTATAGATGACCTGGAGAATTGTGCTAATTCAATCAAGGAAGCAATCACAGAGTCATTTGAATACAACTGTCCAATGCATGTCAAGAGCAGCAATAGACAGGTGCAATGGTGGAATGATCATCTCTCGGATCTACGCCGAGAAGTTAGAAGATTATTCAATAGAGCAAAGAACAAATCAACCTTAGACTGGAAGAAATACTCTGATGCTCTGACGGAATACAACCGTGAAATCAGGAAGGCAAAGAGGGCATCGTTCAAATCTTTTTGCGAGGGTATATCTGAACTGCCGGTAGCAGCAAGGTTACATAAGGTGCTCTCCAATGGACAGATATAGAGATATAGGGTTTCTTAAAAAACCCGATGGTAGATATACGGAATCCAAGGAAGAAACGCTTAGGCTATTACTCCAAGCACACTTTCCTGGATCACATGAGGTAAATCATAACTATGATCCAGATCGGAGGGGTGATGGACCATCAAAAGAGGTATGGAAGGAAGCTACAACAATTGTAAGTAGGGCTCGCGTAAAGTGGGCCATAGAATCCTTTAAACCCTTTAAATCACCAGGCCCGGATGGAATATTTCCAGCACTTCTACAACAAGGAGAAGAATGGATAACCCCATACTAACTAGGATATTTAGAGCCAGTTTAGCATGGGAACACATTCCAAGCTCTTGGACGTATGTTAAAGTCGTGTTCATACCAAAAACAGGTAATAATATAGATGATCCAAAATCAGTAAGACCCATCAGTCTATCATCATTCATACTAAAGACGATGGAAAAGGTGCTAGAGAGGTTTATAAGAGACACGGCACTAACAACAAGCCCTCTACATGCACATCAATACGCTTACCAAGCCGGAAAATCCACAGAGATGGCGCTGCTAAATCTAACGGGCAAAATTGAAAAATCATTGAGCCAGAAAGAAATAGCGGTGGTCGCTTTTATGGACATTGAAGGTGCCTTCAATAATACATCGCATAAGTCAGTTATAGATGCCATGCGAAACAAAGGAATTCAACACTCAATCTGCAGATGGACAAAAACAATGCTAGCAACCAGGAAGTTAGAAATGACTCTTGGTAGCGAAAAGATCACTGCAATGACAACAAAGGGATGTCCATAAGGAGGTGTAATGTTACCCCTTTTGTGGTATTTGGTGGTTGACAAACTGTTGGTGAAACTACATAACGCCGGGTTTGACTGCCAAAGCTACGCGGACGATCTGGCGATTGTCATAAGAGGAAAGTATGCAAGTGTACTGGGGGACCTACTACAGAGCTCTTGTAAAATAGTACAGAAATGGTGTGAGGATGAAGGTCTGCTCGTAAATCCCACAAAAACAACAATTGTACCATTCACACACAAACGGAAAATGGATACACTAAAACGTCCTACCCTCTTCGGTGAGACGATCAACTTCTCTAATGATGCGAAATTTCTGGGAATAATCCTGGATAAGAAGCTCAACTGGAATTCACAGTTAGGGAATACTATTAAAAAAGTACAGCTATCATTGTGGACATGTAGAAGAGTCTGTGGGAAGACCTGGGGACTATGCCCAAAGATAGCAAATTGGATGTATCTCGCGATAGTACGTCCGACAATAACATATGCAGCAGTGGTTTGGTGGAGGAAGACTTCTCAAACTAGTGTCCGGAAAAAACTAACGAAGCTACAAAGAGTAGCTTGTCTGTGCATTACTGGTGCTATGAAGACAACCCCAACATCAGCGATGGAGGTAATGTTAAACTTGGCCCCACTTCACAAGGTTTTTGAAGCGGAAGCCAGGCTAGGGGCACTGAGGATGTCAGGCTCAAGTAGCTGCGAGTCCCAGTATTTAGGGAGTCATCCTGCAATTGTGGAAGCAACGGTAAATGCAACTTACCTAGACATGCCCAAAGATGACTGCATTGCAAAATATAACTTCAATAAACCATTTACCATCAAAATCCCCGAGAGAGAAAGCTGGGAAACTGGAACTCCGGAGGAAGCAGAAATAGAATGGTTTACTGATGGTTCTAAAACTGAACATGGTGTGGGATCTGGAGTATGTGGCAAAAAACCCAGATTCAAGATGTGTAGAAGCATGGGATCACTAGCAACGGTATTCCAGGCAGAAATATTCGCTCTGATTCTCTGTATAAAAGAGAACTTGCGAAGAAAATATGTTAATAAAACAATTAACATATACTCGGACAGTCAAGTGGCGTTAAAAGCCCTAAACTCATATCAGATTCGCTCTGAACTGGTATGGGAATGTCTTCAAAATTTGATTACTCTCAGCTACAACAATAGAGTAACACTATCATGGGTACCAGCTCATGTAGGCATCGAAGGAAATGTGGAAGCTGACGTTCTAGCGAAGACGGGGGCTAGCACCGCATTTATAGGACCAGAGCCATTTTCCGGTGTCTCCAAATGCCATTTTAAATCGCTACTGAAAAACGAAATCTCCCGCTCCCACGAAGAAGAATGGCGTAGAAGTGAAGGTATGCGGCAAGCAAAACTATTCATTTCAGGCCCTTCAAAAAATAAAACGAAAGAACTGCTTGCAGGTAGCAGAAGAAGAACCAAAACTATAGTAGGATTCCTAACATTCCACTGTAGTTTGAGAAAACATATGAACACACTAGGGATATCAGATTCCAGTGTGTGCAGATTCTGTGAATTTGAGGCGGAGACTGCAGAACACATAATCTGCCAGTGTGATGCCTTAATGTCAAAACGCATAAGGTACCTTGGCGGGTATGTGATATCTCCCTCAGAAACACAAACATTATCACTCAATCAGCTGTACAGCTTTTTATGCAGTACAGGACTGATACAGACGTGATACAAATTGAAAGGGTCGTCACAATAAGCCATTAGGCTGCAGTGACTTGGGCGGTTAGTCGTCCAGCCGCACACCTAAATCCTAATCCTGAATCCTAATTAAAATTTATATCAATCCCTTTCCTTTTTTATAAAGTGAAAAGGGAAAAAGCTCAAAACATTCAAGCTTTCAAAAAGTGGAAGCTCTAAAATACTAACACATATAAACATTTGCATAGTTTTTCCGCTAGACGGATGAAAAAATTGTCATAAACAGGACGCGTTCAGAATAAAAGCTTCATAAAAGGAGAGATTCAGAAAAATGTAATGTTCAGAAAACAGTTTATTTGATGGTCTGTTGACATTTCATAAAATATAAGTAAACAATAAACTATTTATATTTATTTTATATGTAAATTTTTGTGTAAAAAACAAATTATTTTTGTGCCAAATAAAAATATTATACCTATTATTTATAAATATACTGTCAAGTATAGAATCAAATGTCAAAAAAATATTAATAGCTTTTTACAACAAAAAGAGCTTTTATTTAGTTCATAATTATTCTTCCTGGGGGAGTTGTCATATAAACAACATTTTAAATATTTTCACTTTTTCTCAATTTTTGTTGAATCTATTTGAGGCTTTAGAGTAAATAAACAGGAGACGCTATAATGCTATTTTGCCACTAAGAACTCGGTCGCCGTTTTTTAGAGTTTTTACTTGTCAGAAAAACTGAGATTAGTTGTCAGAAAACCGCACATTTCCTGTCAAAAAAAAATTATTATAAGATCTGATGAGTGCTTTTTTACTTGTCAGAAAAACTGAGATTATTAAAGCTTTTTAAAAAGTCGTAGTCAGGATAATTTTGATATGGTGCGCGGTTAGTATTTCTGACTGAATTATTAAAAAATATATTTTTTAGATTTCCTAAGGACACAAAAAATAAAATTAAATGGTTTTCTGCTGTAAATATGTTAGCCGAGGATTATTATTTTATTTTCAAAACTAATCTCAAAAATATTTACAATTTATTCATATCTATCATTTGGTATATTAAATATATATAAAAAAAGCTTTTCTTAAATAAAAAGAGCTTTTATACAATGGCTGCAGTTTCTAAAGCCGTCACTACAAAAAAACATCTCTTTTCCCCCCACAAAAAACGACGACATGATTTTATCGATATAGCGTCTCCTGTATATTTACTCTAAAATTAAATCCGAAGTCAAAACTATATAGCAGACCAGTTAAAAGGAAAAGTATAGAGTAAACCAGTTATACTCGAGATAATCATGCCAATTATGTAGTTCAATTGGATTCGATTTTATCGAATCGTTTCGATAAAATCGAACGTTGTCCATTTTGCAGTTCGATTGGATAAAATTTAGTCAATTATGCAGTAATCCAATATTTTTTGGATGTAGTTTTTTTGATCGAATAGTCGTTTTTTCATAATTTTAAAGTTGTTTTTTGGTTTTATTAAAAAGTTTTTTTATTTTATATAAATTATAAACCAAATAAAATGTAATATAACAAATTAAATATAATTAACTGGAAAATTATAGATATACTTATGTTTCTAAAATAATTTGGATAGGAACATTGTTCTTCACTATCGCTTGAATCAGCCCATATATCAATTGAATCCATTTTATTATTACCAATAATTTATTATTACCAAAACCACTTTGTTTATTTACCATTTACTTTGTTTATTTAACACTTAGTTTATTTATTTGACATAAAAAATTAGAAAATATACTTGTTTATATCTAAGGCAACTAAGTTATAAACAATCTTTGTTGCCTTATCCCTCATTTACTTTGGCAGTACTAACAGAACTAGCTGGCACTCTTCGATTCGATTTAATCGAAGTTCATAATAGGAAAATAAAATCCAATCGAAGAACGATTGAAACCTTTCGATAAAATCCAAGCGAACTACATAATCGACATGATTATAATTAATAAATATCTAGAATGGAAACAGATATATAAAAATCGTTATACTTTTTTTTGATAGCAGCTGAGATGACCTACTAATACTAATACAAATTTCAATTTTAATACGATGAAATATAGTTTTACTGGGATGAAAATATTTTTGAATATAAAGTTTGACATTTCAGTTAAATTTTAAATTTTTTGGAATTATTAAAACATTTTCAATTATACTATAAATAAAGCAATAATTATGAAATTTTACAGATGAAGACAGCGAACAAATCTCTTCTGGACAAAACATATTTCAACAAGAAAACCAATCACAATTTTAAGTAGTTGTAATTTCACAATTTATAAAAAAAAAATATTATAAATAAAGCAATAATTATGAAATTTTACAGATTAAGACAGCGAACAAATCTCTGCTGGACAAAACTTAAATTTTAATGCTCATGGTACCATAACTATTCCAGAAAAAAATATGAATGAAGACCTGGATACAAAATTGAAGAGATTGTTAGATGCCATTGCAAAGAGCAATGTGCCAGATCGCTGGTCTGCGGTCGAATCTAAGGTTGACATTGAAAGAAGAGTATCTTCGATGGAAGTAATGTTTGCTAAATATTCAGAATATATGAACGAAGTTGTCAAAAATCATATTATTAAAACATCCAAATATAATGTAGCTTTCCCATTAAATGCTGATTTGGAAGAAGTAAACTTAAAAATCGAAAATGATTCAATTTTTGAAGCACATTTGGTATTTCATACTACTAATATTAATCTGAAATAATACTGAAATATTAAAAACATTTTTGTTTAGGATAAAAAATTAGAACCGTTTAAACCAACCAGAAATTGTTGCCCAAATGCAGTGGGATTGGCAAAAATCTTTACAGATAATCTTTTAGCCGAATATAACTGGGACGGGTCTCATGGGCGAAAAGAATTTCGACTATTAAGAGGTTTGAACCAAATATTGTATGGTAAGCTATTATAAGTTAATTCAGTTTGATGTATTCTAATAATTATTTATTAATTTTGCAGATGCTTGAAAAGGAGAGACATACAACAATAAAGAAGGTTATGCAATAAACATCAGAGCACAAATACACGCGGCTCGGCAGCGAAAGTTCGAAAAAGGAAAAAACAGCCAATAAACCTGACACTACACTGTGGTTTTTTTTTAGTTTTTACATATAATTAAAGATATACAAGAATTCATATATGTACATCTTTGATATTTAGCAATTTCAGGTCAAATTAAAAAACTTAGGATTTAATTTAAAAAATATCTATTTCTAATTCAAAATCATTAGTAATTGAAATTTTTAAATTCGAAATAGAAAATTTTGAATTTCAAATATAATTTTTTTAATTTAAATCCGAAGTTTTTTAATTTGACCTGAAAATGTATAATTAATACAGTTTGAAAAGTACAGTCTGATATATGTATTATTTTTTTTAACAAAACATCAAAAATAAGTTTATTTTGTTATTTTATTTTTACTTTTAATTAATAATAATGAATTATATATTTTTTTTAATATTTTCTAAAATAAATTTAAAATTGGAAATTCTGTTTTAATACTAGTTGTAAATTATTTTGTAGGAATTACAATATTGGAAATTTGTACTTTATTACTACATTTAAATTTCAACGTTAAATTCACATCTAAATCTTAACGTTAAATTCACGTCTAAATGTCAACGTTAAATTCACGTCTAAATCTTAACGTTAAATTCACGTCTAAATCTTAACGTTAATTTCATGTAAATTTCTTACTTTGAAAATTTACATAAATTATGCGACATCGTTGAAAATTTTGTATGGGCGTTTGACTAAGGTATATAGAATTAATAAGGTACTATATTCCGAGTTTCTATTTTGGTTTTTACTGCGTATGTACGTCATCCGGCAACAACTATTTTGAAATTTAACTGAAATTTAATATGAATATAATCAAAATTGCTTTCGGAGTTAGGTTAAAATACTTAGAATTATGAAATTTAGAAAACATTAACAGTATTAAAATATATATATTAATAATTAATATATATATATGTATATATATATAATATTAATAATATCAATAATAGTAAAGTTTAAGGAAAATATTTAAGAATAAAAAACCTTAATTGTGTAAGCTGTTCTCACAATTAAGGTTTGATATTCTTAAATATTTTCCTTAAACTTAACTATTATTGATTCTAAATAAATAAATATAAATGGCTTCTGTTGATAATAATTTTTTAATTGAGTTGTAAAGGTGTATTAAACCTAATCTCTAATAAATATAAGTTAATGAAATGTAACAAAAATAAATATAAAAAGAAATAAATAATAATAATAATATTAATAATTAAACGAAGGGAGCACTGCATGACCATCCAAATGCACTGGAATTTAAATATCGTTTACGGAGCTATTTATTAGGAAGGAATGATGGTATTTATTTTGCTTAATACAAGCAGAACAATCAAATAAGTTAAATTAAATATTAACATAGTATTCTTACTTGTATATTATCAGATTCAGCTAATATAGAAGTTGAAAAAGAAAATAATATTAAAATGGATGTGATTTTGGATGACACAGAAAATAGTTTTAGCCATCTTGAAGAATCGGCAGTTACTCCAAACTCTGAATGAGAAACCATCTTCAAACACATCACATCACATCGACAATTTTCAAGAATTGTCAGATATGAAATACGACGCTTTGGAATATTTAGCTGGTTTTGTTGAATATTCGGAAATGGAACCATCTGGATTTACTTGGACGGACCAAATCAATGAAGGGGGACTACAAAGACCAAATAATATTTTTAATAATTATAATAATGAAAATAAATTAAAAGTTGGTCAAAATTTTATTAAAAACTTAATGGAAGCATCGGAAAATATTGATCTGCATGCAGATATAAAAAAACTTTTTTTTAGATGTAATATGTTTTTTAAAATAAGAATTTTAAATTCAAATTTACAAACAAAAATTTTTAGTAATAAGAGAAAATTAAATAAAACAATCAATTAAACTAATCTGTAAATTTATATTTTTTATTCTTAAAATATTTAAAAGGTTTTTTTTCAGATTTTACAAGAAATCCATAATTAAACAATATGATATTTCATATATTTCGTTACAATATCACAGAAATTATTATTAGTATAAATATAAAGTTGTCGCCGTCTTACGTCATAATGTATGAAAGATATAAAACATACATGCGCAATATATTACCTTATTAATTCTATATACCTTGGCGTTTGACGTACTTTTGACGTGCATTTGACTTAAAACCTCAACGTAAATTTGACGCCACGCCTCAATGCCGTTCCAATGGTTCTACCACCTCGGCTATCCTAAGTTCAAACATAGAAAAAGAAAGATTTTAATCAATGACGACGATTTTTAATATGTTTATTAATTTCTTTAACTTTATCCGTTTTAGATTTAAATAAAATTAATTATTTATTTTAATTTTACAAGAATGATTTGCACTAACTTTCTGATTTTTATTTATTTTTAATACCGCACGACTATCTGGCTCTATTAAGGAAATAAGAGTATTTTTTTATAATAAGTGCAATTACTTATCTCGTTAAAGAATTATAATTTTATATAAGACAAATAAAATTATTTCTTTCAAGGCTTGAATACGGCACGAAGCCGAGTGATGTTATGGATTATCTACAAGTTAAAGGTTTTGATAGTAGTTGTTTGCGGTGTCAGTGTATAACTCCTGACAATTTAACTGGTAGATTTACTTCATCATTCAAGATTTATTCTCCTGAAAACATAGGTAAATCTTTATTAAATAAAAGTTTATAGCCACCTGGTATTCTAGTAAAAGAATTTGCACCAAAAAATAGATCTATAAATAATATGCCAAAAAACTTGGAGAATCTTCGTTCTTTTACCAAAACGTCAGAGGTTTAAGAACGAAGACTAATGATTTTCTCTTAAATATGCATTCTTGTTCGGCTGACATAATTATCTTGACTGAAACGGGTCAGATAGTTCTTTTAATAATGCTGCTATTTTTCCATCAAACTTCAATATTAATCGTTGTGATAGATCTTATTTAAATAGTGAATACCAAAGATTTGGTGGTGTCCTGATTGCTGTCAAAAATCATCTTAATGTCACAGAAGATGATATGTGCGCGTTCTCCGATATTGAGATTTGCTGTACTAGAATTAATTTTAATTCCACAACTAGTATCTTTGTTATTGCTTCCTACATACCTCCAAATAGTAACATTGAAAAAATTAATAGATATTTGGATGCTTTTCGCTATATTGACGGATTGATGAAATCATCA
This sequence comes from Rhamphomyia laevipes, assembly GCA_963920725.1. Taxonomy (NCBI): domain Eukaryota; kingdom Metazoa; phylum Arthropoda; class Insecta; order Diptera; family Empididae; genus Rhamphomyia; species Rhamphomyia laevipes. The sequence continues at coordinate 103,943,279 of OY987255.1, forward strand.
GATATTATTTTTATTTTTGGTGATTTTAACCAACCAAGAATTAATTCGATTCCGGGAGATATTGATTGCACTTTTCTTAATCCAGTAAATGCTGTAAGTCAAACGGAGACTAGTTTAGTGGACACGCTGCAGGCTCTCGGATTAGTGCAGCTGAATTCGATTCAAAATTATGAGAATCGTACCTTAGATTTGATTTTCTCAAACGTTACTGATGAAAATTTCGTCTCAAGAAGTGCTGAACCACTTGTTAATGAGGATGCTTACCATGCTTCGTTAAATTTATTTTGTAATCTTAATATTGTTAACACTTATCAACATATACATTCTTTCTGTTTTGATTTTAAAAATGCAAATTATAATGATATCTGTAATGCTCTGACATTGATGAATCGTTTTTTGAATATATGGGTAATGCATCTAATTTAATTTTCAATGATATTTTAATTTCTCCTGAAGAAACCATGAATTTTATAAATGATGTCGATAATAATTATAATCCTGGACCGGATGGTATACCGTCTGCATTTATCCGTAATTGTGCTGACCCATTACATACTGTCCTGTGTCATATGTTTAATGTTTCTTTAGCGACTGGTTGCTTTCCATCTGCATGGAAAAGTTCATTTATTGCTCCTATACATAAATCTGGTAGGATAAATAATATTGAAAATTACAGAGGGATTTGTAAACTGTCAATTATACCAAAAAATTTAGATGCACTAGTAACTGATAAGCTTTATTTTCACTGTAAATCTATTATTTGCAATAATCAACACGGTTTCAGGAGAAAAAGATCTACCGTTACTAATCTGTTGTTATTTACAAATTTTATAAATTGCGAATTTACGAAAGGAAATCAAGTTGATGCAATTTACACAGATTTTAGTAAGGCTTTTGATAGGATCAATCATAAATTATTACTTTTCAAATTGCAAAAATTAGGTTTTCCAGTTATCTTTATTAAATGGATATCGTCCTTTTTATGTGATAGATGTCAGTATGTAAATCTCCTTAACTGTTTCTCGTATGAATTTCCAGTACCTTCTGGCGTTCCTCAAGGCAGCCATATAGGACCCTTATTATTTATTCTATATGTTAATGATATAGTAAAGTTTCTGCCTGATTGTAATCTGCTAATGTTTGCTGATGACTTTAAAATATTTATTTCAGGGAAAGATTCGGATTCATTTCAATATCTTAACAGTACTTTGTCAAAATGTCATCTGTGGTGCAATAAAAATCATTTGTCACTTAATGTTAGTAAATGTTCCGTCATCACGTTCTCTCGTCGTTTAGTACCAATTTTATTCCAGTACACTATTGGGGATCAATTGGATACGCGGGTATCTAGTGTTAAAGACTTGGGTGTTTTGCTGGACCCGAAATTATAATATACCCTACATATTGACTATATTGTCAATAAAGCAAATAGAATGTGGGGTATGATTAGACGATATGCTGGTGATTTCTCGGACCCTTACGCCATCAAAACACTCTATGTCGCATTTGTTCGTTCTGTACTTGAATATGCGTCTATTATATGGTGTCCTTTTTATTGCGTTCATATTAATCGTATAGAGTCAATTCAGAAAAGATTTATTAGGTTCGCTTTAAGAGGTCTTCCCTGGGTTGACTCTAATAATTTACCGTCATATATGTGTAGATTAAATTTGCTGAATCTAAATAGTTTATCTGTAAGGAGATCAGTGGCGAAAGCAGTCTTCGTGTTTAAATTGTTAACGTTCGGTATTGATTCGTCCGACCTGCTAAGTCTACTTAATATTAATGTTCCAATTAGATGTACTCGTCAACATCGGTTCCTTAATACAAATTTTGGTAGAACTAATTATAATGTGTTATCTGGTCTAAATAGTCTAATGTCCGAATTTAATCGTTATAATGAGTATGTAAATTTCAATATGTCAGCTAATTCTGTCCAAAGAATATTGCTTAATATACCTCAGTCATAATTATTCTTTATTTCTTTCTTTCATTTGTTTTTTATTTCTTTTATTTATTAACTTTATTTATTTGAGATCTCATTAAGTATAATTAATTTAATTCCACGCAGCAACAGTATTTTCGCGACGATCTTATTTCTTTCCACGTTCTTGATTATGAAATAACCGAAATAATTTTGTATAAAACCTTCAAATCGTAAAATGACCTAAGAAATGAAAGTCACGTTGCAAGCTATCAAGCACCTGTTTTTTTGGTTTTGTTTAATTGACAAATTAACAATTAAGCAAAATCAATTGTCTGTTTGTAATTATGACTTACTTGTAATTATGACTTAGGCTTTACACAACATTGCTACCATTTCCCGAAGAAAAAGTCCCATTTGAAAAAATCGGATTTATCCGGAGTTCCGGCTGTTGCTACATGTTTACAATAATCGTTTAAATTTAGTAGTATACACAAAAATTATATTTATAAATATAAAAAAAATCAATAAATCAAATTCAAATACAAATTACAATTACAATAAATGACCAATACAAATTCTACATACAAAATTTTCAAATTCAAAATATTACCAAATTTCAACTTACAAAAATTAGTTACTACACAAATTTTAAAATTACAAATTTTACTAATTCAAAATACTATATAAATTTCAACTTACAACGATTAGCTGCTACACAAATTTTAAAATTAAAATTACTAATTCAAAATATTATAAATTTCAATTTACAAAAATTAGCTACTACACAAATTCTAAAAATACAAAATTAAAAAATTGTCCAATATAAATTCTATACATACAAAATTTTCAAATTCAAAATAATACAAAATTTCAAGTTACAAAAATTAGTTACTACACAAATTTTACTAATTTAAAATATTAAAAATTTCAATTTACAAAAATTACAATAAAAAATATAAAAATCTCGAAATTTGATTTTGATTCTAATTTTCCAAATATTTTTACTCTTACTATAAATTACATAAAATTAAATGCCATTAACGGAATCGAAATTTTCTTATTGTTAAATTCTATAATTTTTCGATTAAGGTAAAAGTGATTTTAATTTAAAGTAACTAAACATCCAAATATCCAGTTTTAGTCTAAATCTACCATTTATTACCCGTAAATGTAAATTGAAAAAATTCAAATTAACTAAGTTACTACTTATACTATACAAAAAAAAATCGGTTTAATTATTTTTACCCGTAAATGAAAATATAAAGTAAATACAAAAATAAACTAAATTTTACTAAATTATACTAAATATACTAAATTTTATACTAAATGAAAATCTCAAAAAATACTAAAAACTTAAATTTCTACTTCTAATAAACGCTAACATTTTAGTCCAGAATTATGTCTTTCAGTCCACAGCTTTGTTCTATTGTTGTGGACATTTCAGTGTTTGCTATTTATTTTTAATACATCATTCAAGTCGTTGTGCACTTCTACGACCTCGTAAGGACCTGACCAAATTGGACTTAGCTTATTTTCCTTGTTGGGGTTTACTAACAATACGTTATCCCCTTTTTATATACGACCGTTTTCTACTTTTGATCGTAATACAGCTTTGCTCTGGCTTTACACTTAATTAAATTTAAATTTGACAACCTTGCTCGGATTATTCGAATTGTATAGCGGTTCTACTTTCCTGTTCAGAATTTTCGGCAACGGGTCGCAGAATCTATATAAAATAATCAAAGGTGAAAATTTTGTTCCTTTATGAGGTGTATGGTTGTGGGTAAAGACCGATTCCGCAAGCCATTCATCCCAAGTATGCACTTCCTTTTCCACGATCATTTTTAAATACTCCACCAGAGGTCCATGTCTCCTTTCCATGGATCCATTCGACTGGGGGTGGTAAGCCGTTGTTTCCAGTCTTTTTTAATTTTCAACAGTTTGCACAAATTCTTGAAAATTTGGCTAGTGAAATTTGTACCCTTGTCAGTAATAAGTAGTTTTGGGATTATGGAATACTTTGGTGGCTTCCATGTTAGGCAACACTATACAATCCAGTTGTTTTGACAAATCATCCTGAAAACTTAGAATGTACTTATTCCCTGTGTTCAAAATTGGGAACGGACCGACTATATCTAGAAACACCTTGTCGAATGGGCGATCAGCGGTGTCAGTGATCATCATAGACATCTTAATAACCCTTCCTCTTTTGGTTTTCTGGCATTTCGGACACGACTCAATGTACTTTCTAATTATTTTCAGCATATTCTTCCAAACATAATGCCGATTTAACCAGTCATACGTTTTGATGATACCCAAATGGCCACTGAAAGGCGAATCATGATATTGCTGAATAATTTCCATAATTTCTGTCTTGTATACTAATACTACTCTTTGTTTTCCTTTTTCGGTTGGAATTTCGTTTTCTATTTTGTTTTCGTCATCACTGTTCTCAACATAGCTATCATCTACAGAGTCATGTATGACACTTTCATCCAATTTAGCTTTCTGTGCTCTTGTTAACATGTTCACGTTGAATATTTGTTCTTTTACGCTCTCGCTGGGTTTGTTTTCGCTATAGGGAAATCGATTCAGAGCATCTCCGTTGCTATTTTGTGTTCCGAATTTGTAGTGTATTTAGAAATTGTATTCAGCCAACCTAATCAGTGGCTTATGATGCGTGAATATCAAAAATTTCGGCCTAGAAAATAAGTTCTATAGTTCTTAATTGCCCAATAAATAGCTTACATTTCTCTCTCAATGGTGGAATAATTCTTTTCCGCTTTTCCCTAAACTCTACTAGCGTACGCCACATGTATATCTTCCCCTAAATCTCCCTGTGAAAGAACCGTTCCTAGCGCAAAATTGCTAGCATCCGTAGTTAAATTAAAGGTCTTTGTAAAGTCTAGATACGCCAGTAGTCCCTTGACTTTTATAAAAGCCTCCTGATACTTTTGGGTCCATTTGAACTCACGTATCTTGGTTGCAATCCTATAAAGTATTGCTCCATCTTCGGCGAGATTGGGCATGCACGGTCGATAATAATTTACTAACCCGAGGAACGATTGCAACTCCTTAGTAGTATTCGGTATTGGATATTCCTTACCACATTTTGTCTTCTCCGGGTCTGGTTTGACTACTTCAGCCGTGATTTTGTGTCCTAAGTAAACTACCTATTTTCTCAGAAATTTGCACTTCTCGGGTTGTAACTTTAGGTTATGCTCCCTTAATCTCTGAAAAACTGTCCGAAGTTTTTCGTCATGATAATTCAGATGTCTTCCATGTCGTACAACAATGTCGTCCAAGTAAACGAAGCACTTGAATCCTGCTAGAACGCAATTCATCACTCTTTGGAAAGTTACGCGGGCACCGGTGCGACCGAACGGCATACGCTTGTACTCAAAATGTCCATACGCAGTGCTAAATACCGTCTTCTTCCGGTCAGTGGGTTCCATCTGGAAGTGGTGATAACCACTCGCAAAGTCTAGCATCGTAAAGTATCTGGATCCTCCCAGTTGATCAAGGATTTTCTCAATGCGTGGCAACGGAAACGCATCTCCGATTGTTACCTCATTAAGTTTTCGGAAATCTATTACGACCCCATGCCTTTTTTCACTGTCGCGACCCGCTTTCTTCGGTACCACCAAGAGTGATGAATTCCAAAGACTGTGGCTCGGTTGTATTATGTGCTCTTCTAGCAGTTTCTTCATTTCTTCGTTTATTACTTGCCGGTGACCTTCCGCAAGTCGATATTGCCTACTATTAATCGGAATCGTATCAGTTTTCACTTGTACTGAGTGCGTAATATCCTTCACGCAGCTTAGTTTTTCACCAGCTAAGTGAAAAATATCGTGACATTTTATTTAATGCTTTGGACTCTTCCCAATTTAGTGAATCCTGTCTGCATAATGTTTCTTTAAACTTTTTAATTTTATCCGCGTTTTTATTTTTATTTTCCTCATCTAATTCAAATAAATATCGAAAATATTTTCTTCCATTTTGTCTGTGCTATTTTTCTTCTCTTCAAACCAGTCCCCTAATTCTTTATGTCATAGTATTCCAGTTTCACTAGCTTTCGTTTAAGTTTCGCAATTGTTTTCTGGGCGTCTGTTATGTTCATTATACCTACAATTATCTTACCGTCTTTCACTGTACTAATTCCATTTCCTAAAAATACTCCCTGTTCTAATTCTTCACCTATACAAATAACATCTCCTTCGTCTATTTCTTCCACGTCAATTTGTCCGTAAGATATTATTGGGATTTTGTCGTTTTTAGAATCCGTTGTAACTTCTACAACTCCTGTTGAAACACTTTTGTCCATATAAACTGACTCTTCTACGAAAAGACACAAAATCCCCTGGAGGTTGTTGCGCTGGATTATGTTACTTATTTTCAAGATCCGCTTTATCAAAAGCTCCAGAATTTTGGATATCATAATTCATAATCGCCTCCTTCTGATCTGCGTGTACAATAATTAGTGGGACTTTAGGAACTAGATCCGCTTCAGTTTCCGAAGCTCCTGGTTCCTAATTTTCAACCATCGTTGTGGTTTTTCGGGGTATTGTAATTAGGGAATAAGGTGTTGTAGTTATTGTTAAAATTTGGTTCCCTTAAATTAATCAATTTCCTGCCAATTTCATTTTTTTATGATACTATTAAAATTTTCTGTATTTAATATTCTTTTCTTAAAACTATCCTTCTTCTTTACTACTTTACTAATTTTATTGTTCCCTAAATACTAGTCTCTCCTTAATTCTAACTTTTCCTGAGCTTCCTTAATTGTATTAGTTTGTTCCTGACCTACATTAATTTTATTAGTTTGTTTCTGACCTACATTAATTTATTAGATTTACATATTCCAAAGGTATCCGCCATCCGTCAAATGGGCAGTTTGCACTTACATCACCTGAACTTTGACAAACTGTACAGGTCAAATGCGGCATATTCTCCGGTTGTCGTATCATTCCGGGATTGCGTGGTAACCGACAATCCCTACTATAATGACCAGGTCTACCGCAATGAAAGCAAGACCCCGCGGGGTATTGTTATTTGTCAATCCATATGAGTTCCGCTTCGTTGGTTTAGCTAATACTAATGGTGCTCTTAATCGAAGTGGTGTAGGTGCTCTATTTTCATATCTAGGTTCCCTAACGTTAACATTTAATGCTAGATTACGAATCATTTCCTGTAACTGTGCTGTTGTGGCAGTCATTATTTGTTCCGTCCTTCTCTTTTCTCCTTGTTGTGGACCCAGTAATACGAATGATACCCTCGCGAAACGAGAGGCTTTGGACAGCGTCTCTCCAACACTTGTACATTTCTGGGCAATTATATAGGTAGCCGACGAGTTTATCGAAAACGAGTTTATCGAAAACGAGTTTATCGAAAGCGAGTTTATCGAAAGCGAGTTTATCGAAAACGAGTTTATCGAATGATCAATTGATCGAATGACGAGTTTATCGAAAAATATTATTTTTAAGGAATTAAAAACTTTTAAATTTTTTCTTTATATGCAGAAACTTCAAATGTGTTTATAATAGCATTTGTTGCAAAAAATGCGTTTTAGGTAAAAAATATGGAAAAAAGGGTTAAGGCAAAAAATACTGAAATAATGAGGTTTAAGGTAAAAAAAATGAACATTTTTCCTAACAATAACCTGCAACGGTTTTTCCGTTGCAGGTTTTCATTAATTGTGGGAAATTCCCTTCATTTGTGCATTTTTTGATTTTGTGTTAATAAGAAAGGGTTTTTATATCTTTGAATTTAATAGATATTCAGTTATCAAGTAGTGCGGTTATTAGTGATAATAATTAAAATATTT